>CM060962.1:102364411-102739411 GCA_030765045.1 Tenodera sinensis
GGTTGCATTGAATGATATATGGAATATGCAGTATGGTGTTTCCTAAGCAGATGCTGATACCATGACCAGGCATTTAATTTACCTTTCTGGTCCCACAAAGAGCGCTGCAGGTTACGATCACAAGACACAAGTGCAAGGTCAGGCACTGGCTGTGTTAGGCATAGCCGCTCCAGGATGCATAGCACAGTACAGTGCAGTAGTTGCGAATAGGGTACCTAACTCAGAATTAATTTGTAATTGAAATACATCTTTTAGTATGTCTCAAGTGCAAGACTATAGATCTAAATTCATGCATACAATTGTGGAAGAGTTAGATTCAATACATTTCTCTACAGACGGAGAAAACATTTAATGAAAGGTGTTACACAAGTTTTGTTTTTGAGACATTGAAAATGTTGTATGGTCATACATCACAACTGGTTACAAAATAATGTTTATGTAAACATTTATGAATGGTATAAATAATTCAATGTTACATATAATTCAAGTTTTCATTTATTGTCTATCTTTACATATCTCAATGTGCAATTTAATGGTTACCCTGCATCTCACTGTAACCTTGCATATAATTGCAAATTAGTTCTTCATCTACAGACACACGTTTACTTTGTACGCGACTGTATGTCGTTTGATTGAGTGCGCCTAAGAGGCAGCTTTGTTTACATTGTCACTCTGTGGTATTTCGTGTGCACTAAACTGAAGAGGTAGGTCCTGAAATGCCTCACCCTGCTTCTGACTGCTATTTGACTATGACAGTGAATCAAAATGACCGAGGTACGCTTGACGTCTGAGGAACGAAAGCCCATTTGGAATTGTGATTAAAGTTTGAACATGTTACTGAAGTTCAACATGCATGTAAGCGTGAATTAGCAACTGAAGCAGTCAAGCGCATGCGTTTTGCTCATGAAACTTGCTCGTTTGTTCGAACCAGTTTGTTAAAAAGCATAACGAATAATATATTGAACTATGGTCGAGCTTCTGGTTCATATATCCTCTTGGGGAAAATGGACATTTACTCATTCGAGACTTCACATAGTAGTGTTCTTAGGCGTATTGCGTCAGACGCTAAGGGAAGTGAATAACAGTATTGTGATAAACTACGAAGTCCAGTAACCTTTTTCTTCTCACTGTCCCTTCTAAAACTGAAGCACAAAAACGCAGTTCTGTTTTATCGTTAACAAAATCTACAATTTGTCATGATGTTGCATCTCACAGCTATTCTGTCTTATCGTAACCTTAGCACGCACTTCACTGTATTTGAATTCTCTCTGTCGAACAGCTGGCTTCGACGGCCACGCTCCTAGGCGGCCCGGGTTCGATCCCAGGGACCCGCATGTGGTATTCGTGGTGGACGAAGCGGCGTCAGGGCGGGTTTTCTCCGGGTGCTCCGGTTTCCCCCGCCATCTCATTCCACCGGTGCTCCATCTTCATTCCATGTATCACCAGTGTCACCGCCTGCGGTGCCGTAGTAGTAAAAGCGGGCGTTAAACACAACAACACACGACGGCCACGCTCACCAAAACTCGCCACAACAAACGACTCCGACGACTACATTTCCAAAAGTGTCTCTGATGACACGCACTCAAATTTCTCTCTACGAGACTACACACACACACACACACACACACACACACACACACACACACACACACACACACACACACCACACACACCCACACACACACAACTGCTAACAGCTGTCTCATGCAACACTCAAAGATTCCATCATAAAACCTCGCCTCTCTCGCCGTCTCGCTCGTCTAAATGGGCGAGAGTCACGTAGTACGGATTTTTCTCGAAATCCACCTTTTCTCGAACTTCTCGTAAATAAGCCGACAGTCGAAAGTGTCTCGAACAGTCTAGAAGCACTTTGTTCTGCCGCACTCAGTGCCGTCTTTGTTCTGACCTCTTCACTGTCGTCGGCCTCGTATTTACAAGCAGTGTTGTGAGGTAGCTAGCACCGAACTTATTTGAAGCGTGCAGCCGCCCAGTGGTGTGAGGTAGCTAGCACCGAACTTATTTGAGGCGCGCGGCCGCTCAATGGTGTGAGGTAGTTTGGCCTTGTGCCTCGCTGCCATGTTATTGCTTTTTCGACTTTGTTTCTACGCACTTTTATGACCAAAACTCTTTTTATTATGTTATGTTACACAAATTCCATTTTGCCACGTTCTATTCTGTCGTTACACCTAGACAAACATTTTGAAATATGTTCCAAAATAAATGTTTATACAACTTTTATACACTACTCGCCGTCCTTTTTATATATACTGCCATAGAGATGGAGGAGCCCAACTTGGAAGCGTTCGGATCGAGGAAACGAGAACATGGAAACCCAATACAGAGCAGAGGGCTAGCCCCTGGAATATCTATATACATAAGATACGGAACAAAAAGACTAGTTTATTAACAGTGTCTCAATAAACTGGGTTCCGTACACTGGCTAATTTAGTTAACAGGAAGCAGAATACTGATTGTAGATATTACAACGTTAAGAGAACAATACTTTTTCGAATACAATTACATATATAGAAATATTGTATTTCTTAATGAGAAAGTTTGTAGTAAACATGCAGGGAAACAAACTAAAAGTCGGAAAGGCAACTGCACTGTGACCTTTAATTCGCCGGCTTTCCAGTTCCACATAAAGGGACGATCCTGCCCTTTTCCGTTCTTCCTTTTTTAAGAATTATGCGAACAACGCTGTTTTAAGTTCGGCAACAGTACCGTAAATGTGTGAAGTTACACTAGCATTAGAATCAAACTCGCCGAAGTGGAAATCCAACCAGCTCCTAAGGTGAACATGGCTCAAAGCAGTCGGTTACAAGTGTTTTAAATTTGTCAAACTACTCCAATCAAAGAGACTGAAATGTCGACTTAAATAGCGATGCTATTATAACAGCCCATTCCACCTCACATGACAAATGGCAGGCCAAGTGACAATATCGGGATTAGATTACTGGAAAATTTTACTATAAAACCATAACAATTTGATAAACTCTAAAGTAACTAACAATTGAAATAAACCCCAAAAGATAAACCACAATGATACAGCAAACTCCATTCATATGAAACAAAACGAATAACGCGATAACAGAATTACAAATTGACCAAATACAAGAAATTCAGATACGGTCTAAGCGCCATCTGTTACTCGGTATAACCACTAATACTTGAAAATAACTCATATTAAAATAAAAGAAAAATGCGGTGAGCAAACCCGGGTAGAGATAACGGTCAGTAAAGCTTTGGAACAAAATGCAATTCCATTACTGTCACCTACGCCAGCAACGGAATCTTACCCCAAGATCTACACTTCCGCTGGAGAAAATCCATCTTCTTCCCGCAGCAGACCCAACTTGCATCAACCCAAAGACACAACAGCGGCGAAAGAAACAACACGAATACGTAAATACAAACGCCGCTCACTGACAAAAATCAACTATTACATAGACTTTACCGGCTTGCCGATAAATTATCTGCTGGATTAACACAAATTTATTCAGAATTTCTATGAGAGGGGAAAAAACAACAGCATAATCAGGTGTGTAGAAGTTAAATACACATTACAAATTATATACTTTAAACACATTAAAACAATGATTGTTTTTTAAACTCCAGAAAATGCACAATGTCATTAAAGTAAATTACGTTACTGCCGAACTCCAACACAAATTAAGGTTAGTTAACTCAAAAGTTATTGCTGTACCTACGTTAACGCTATATAATATAGTTCTAATTAAAATTGCGTTTACTTCAAACGAGATATACGAGAATACATCTGACAGCAAACTGAAAATACTAGGGATATTTGAGAGCACCCAAACGTTATAAATACCTAATAAGAAATCACTAATTGTATAAAATAAAACCAAAGAGAATTTTCTTAAAGGTAAACTTATAAACACTTCAAAACTTCACTACAGCTCATTTGACGCCTGGTCTACAAACCCGACTGTCGGCTTCACGCCCATTTGCGCGCGTCAGAGGTGGTCGATCATCCAACCGATACGGGGAAGATATTGCCCAGCCTAATGTATCCCTTAGCCGGATTGTTAGCTTTCTAGCTGGGATCGCTGCCCCACTTACCTCATGATGCGCTCCTGTACCCAGTACTTAAATTCCACACCACCATGGATGTTCCAGGCTCTAGCCCACTGTACCAACACCACCTCGAACAAAACCCTGGACACTGCTTTCAAGGAAAATAATTAAATACTTAGGGGTTACCTTGGACCGCACAATGTGCTGGTCCACCCACATAAAAAATAGCGCCAACAAAGGCAGACAGCGGCTAAAGTTATGCGCTCCCATCTTCCGCAGCAAACAGCTGCAATTGAAGTCCAAACTCGTCCTGTATAAAGCTTTCATCCGGTCAGTGGTTCTATACGCGTGTGTGGCCTGGGCAAACGCCTCAAAAACCGCCCTGAAGACTATCCAAACCCTCCAAAACCTCTCCCTCCGGAAAATCCTCTCTGCTCCCATCCTAACCACTAACCAAACCCTTCACCAGGAAACTCAGATCCCGTCCATTCCCGAGGCAATAACAAAAAGAGCCACTGTCGCGTGGGCGCGCATCAGGAATCACCAAAATGACGTGATTGCCAATATTGGCAAGGGCGAGCCAAAGCATCGTAAACATGCTAGAATCAAAATGTTCTAGACATTGCATGGCTCGCCGACTGATGCGCACCCATGCAACCCAGGCCCTAGGCCACACACTCCGGAAGAGGTCTGTGCCTCGGAAACGCCACAGGAGCTGCAACCTGGCCGCACAGGAAAACTGCGGAAAAACTGTAAATTGTGAAGTGTATATAGTGCAGTGTGTGTAAATATGTATATACGAGCGTGTGTGTGTGTGTGTGTGTGTGTGTGTGTGTGTGTGTGTGTGTGTGTGTGTGTGTGTGTGTGTGTGTGTGTGTGTGTGTGTGTGTGTGCGTGTGCGTGTGACGGGACATATGAGTGGTATGCCCAGGAGTGAGTGAGTGTATGTATCCGTGTATATATATAAACTATCAAAAACGGACGGACAAGAGACTCAGAATACGCCCAAAAACTGTTCTCGGTGAGCTAAGGCTGCTCACCGTATGGGTTTTTGATGACATAAAAGCAAATAAGAGTACGCATGTAAATATTGTAAAGTGAATTTAATGTTAATTTTAGCCTGTAAGCCGGGCCCGTTTGTACCGGCACCAGGCAAATTTTTCCTCAATAAAATAAATAAAAAAAAAAGTAAGGAAAATAAAATGGCCGTTCTACTTAGGCTATGCATCTGAGAGTATCGCAGCTTTTAACGAATTGAGCGAAAATTAAACGTGTTAGGATGACTGACTTCAGAAGATTATTGCATAGTTGCTGTTTATATCTGCTTTCAATAATGATTTTTAAGTACGATGTTCCCAACTGCAAGAGAAATTATAAAACCAGCAGCAAAGTCTACGCGTTAAAGTTCCCAAAGGATGAACATTTGGGGGTACAGTGGTTAACAGTCATTAAAAGGGAAAATTTTTGCCGATCAGAAATTCAGAGGCAGGTCGGCTAATATTTGCCTTAATATTCGCAATCTATATGTGGTTAGAAACATGACCTAATTACTGTCCAATTACTCGCGTTTGCAGGACACAGTTTTGCGAGTATCGCAGTTCGTAACGTATTGATATATATATATATAAGTGTAAAGCATCATTTTCCTGTGCTTATATTTTTCAGTCTCTTAGGTAATTGACTAGTTACCTAAGAGACGCAAAGCCTTTGAGGGATTTTCAATACCGGTGTTCTTTAGAACGTAATTAAAAAGCATATCCTCTTTGTTCTTGCTGGATTTGCGCCAGACGTCAAGAACTCTTCTCCGAGAAATCGTGCACCGCGCAACTGAAAAATAAAAATAAACAACTCAAAATGGAGCAGCAGGACCTCTTGCACGCATGTTCTTGAGACATGTACCAATAATATATAGCATTTTATAACAATTTTTCACAAGTCTGTGTAAATAAAGAAAACTAGAAATTTAAAAGCAAAACATGCAGTAATATTTACAACAGCACAGACGTAAATTTTGCCATAATATGTGGGTGCGAATAGCATAAATTTAAAGTGCATACCTTTAGCTTTAACTTGCATAGCTAGAACACAAAAAATATCACCACAGTTGATCACTCACTGCGACAAATTGATGTTTACTATCGCTGTTTTGCACTTTTTACGGTAAGATATAAACCATATGCCTTGCTCAAATTGATTAAAAGAAGATGCTTTGGGGTGTCTACAATAAAATACCAGACCATCCTATTTTTACCTTAAAAAGTGGGTTTTGAATTTTGGCCGCCTAAATTGGAAAATCACACACTGTGCACTGGCAGGCTCCTACAAGCGTTAAGGTGTTGTACTGATCTGTGATTGCGAACAGTATCGACATGAATCAGTCTTTGACACAATCGATTCCTCAGGAAAACACAAACTTTATGATTTTCTCGATTAAAACGAGAAGTGTGAATAAGTACTGGGTTTGCACGGATTAAAAGCAGTAGAGTCGAGGACTGTTTTCCCTGTATCAAAGCTTATTCAAAACAACAGAATTAACCACGGCCTTACAGTGTCTGTGCGGTTCTAGATGTTGCTAGTGTGTTACGCAGGTTCGATCTCGCACACTATCTTAAATTTTTAACTTTAATGTTTTCGTTATTGGTATGACTAAGACCTTTGCCTGTTGGCCTAGAAATCATTATTTGCACTTGAGACACATTTCGGTGTCTATTAAAAAGACAGAACCAGTAAAGTGACAACGTGCCTTCAATTCAACTGCAGTTGAAAAGGGCCCTCCTCCTGCTTCTACCTGAAAATGTTCATCGTCCTCCCGAGTAGAAAGTCTTTTACGAACGGTGCTATTTCTGTTTTCTACTTGCCCCCTGTTCCCTATATTGCTGAGCTCAATACCTTCCAGTTCGTTATGGTGTGCCTTGCAGAGCAGCCTCAGATGGCGAAAACCCTGTGTTAATCAAGGTCAACACAGCAATAGTCTAAAAAAACAGCCATATTATTTCAATTGAAATGAAAATCGCCAACAGCAAGGTGTATCCAGTCGCCGAGGGATGGTTGTGTGCCGCAACACACGCGTAGGTCTCCAGAGTACTATAAAATAACTGATCAAACCTTGAACCAAACCTACATTCCTCACGTTTCCTATTAGGGAAGTAAAATAAATATACACAACAAGTTCAATATAAAGTAAGACATACATTTTTTAAAATGACTATTACTAGGGCTAGGAAGTTCATGCATTTGCATGTTTTTTCATAGGGGTTAAAAATGTGCGCTTTTACATTATGTTTACGAATTATGGAATTTTCAGTTTTTGGGATTTGATTTTGTAGTGCATATAACTGTATATTGTCTTGATTCTGATAAATGCATAATATTTTAATATTATAGACCCTATATTGCATATTTTAATGATTTTTGTGGTTTTTTATTATTTTTTTCCATCTGGATGATATTTTTCATATTGGCAGTACTGCATATGATGATGCAACTCGCGAGGTGGCGAGAACTAATGCTGAATAATGTCATGCAGTGAATCTCCTCCTTTCATTATATGTATGTGCGTAGAGAATAATCGGTGCGTTATCTGAGAGATTTATATTAACAAAGATAAAGAGCAGGTCAACGTTTTGAGCAGCACGATTATAGCAACGCTTGCCTGCCCACCAGTAGTTGTGTCGTGGTCTTCAAACGTAACAGTGTTGTTAACTGGTTCCCACCAAATTAAATTAGGCGTATAAAATGTTAAAAAGCTCTTCAATTGCCGAAAATAAAACCAACTTCGTGTGCTAGATTAATTAATTTACAGAAAGAGTTTTCGGGTGATTTAATATCTGCAGATAATAGGGTACTGTTTTGTGGAGCGTGTGAAAAAATGTTGGTAGTGAGAGAAGATTTCAAATAGTTCAGCACATAAACACAGCAAAACATAAGGAGAATTTAATCAGAAAACTCGCAAACAAAGAACGTGTTCAAAAACAGCTAGTAGAGTGTTTAGGAAGTAGGGCTACTGAATTTTCCTATGAGTTGTGCCAAGCATTTTTAGCTACTGATATTCCCTTGTTCAAAATTAATAGTCCGACATTTAAAAACTTTCTTACCAAGTACACCCGACATGTGCCTGAAGAAAGTGCACTGCGTAAGACTTACATAGGACATTATGTTACAACAACGTATTGTCATATATACAAAATGAATTAGCGGATCAGTTTGTGTGGTTGTTGATGAAACCCCTGATTCTGAGCGCCGTTCTATTGCTAATATAATCGTGGGTGCTTTAAATAATGAACAAAAGACTACACCTTATCTTCTTAATGTGCGCGAATTGTCGATCGGCCACTGACAATGTAACTGTGACCCATTTTGTTGTGGACTCTTGGAAATTACTATGGCCATGTGGAATCAAATATGACCGGTTACTTTTATTTGTTACTGATGTAAGTCCTTATATGGTAAAATCAGGACAAACTCCAGAAGGTATTTTTCCTAACTTAATTCATATAACTTGTTTGGCACACGCTCTTCATTGGGATTTCTGAGACAATATGTGACTTTTTCCCCATTGGTAGATATATTTGTGTCCCTCACAAAGAGAATTTTTGTTAAATCTACTAAAAGGGTTAAGTTGTTTAGATCAACAGCACCTAATATCCGATTTCCTCCTGCACCAGTGTTCACTCGATGGGGAACATGGGTCGATGCACTTTTATATTATGCTGAGCACATAGAAATAGTCGAAGAGTTTGTTAATTCATTGGAATCGAAAGATGCTTCATCAATAGAAACTGACCCAGAATAAGATATTCATTCCAGGTTAGGCAGACGATGATTTCAAAGAATTTTAGACGTGACACTCTAACTCTGCAACAAATGAGTGGTGTGATAGAAGTGATAGTCTTTCAAATAAAGTGTCTAAGAATTCATCTTTTGCTTAAGTTCTTGTTTGCAGCGTTAGGTTGAGTATTTACCCGCTGCTTATGCGTTGCTTCACGTACAGAATTTTCATCCAAGTATGTCATAATTTTCCTCTCGGTTGATCTTCCTCTCGATAGCATGACAATAAGAACAATTCAAGCATTACAGATCGTTTGAGCTACAGTGCTTAAACCTGCTTATCTCTGAGTCATTTACAGCTGTATCCCATAATCCTGGCACTGCGTGCCGTGGTTCTAACTCTGAATCCAGAAATTCAGATTTTTATGTTTGGATTGCGGCCTTTCAATGGTCTATAAGCGTCACTTAGATTGCATAACGGTTATCGCCTTTGTTTATGACCCGTGTACCACATGCCCTTACTAATAAAACGTCTTTTTGTTTTACCTGGTGTATGTGTGGTCATATCATCTACATCATAAACTTTTATTAGCTGCACTATATCGTTCAGGGTCTTGTCAGGCTTGGGATTGCGAGTGGGAATTGTCGCTTGTTATTTATCCAGTTCCTTATGTTCTCTAGTCATTCCCAAATTCCCTTCAATTCTTCCAGTGCTCCTGCTTTTGGATAATATGGCCAAAATGTGTCATTTTTACCCTTTTGCTGGTACTATTAAACTTCTTTAGCGCGTACTTAGAGTAGATAACGATAATATTGCACTCCACCCAAAAATTCGAAATCAAGATTTTAGGAAATGCATCTTTTGAGGTCACTTGAATCCAAAAGAAGCAAATTAAGAAAAAGCTGTGTGTGTGTGTGTGTGTGTGTGTGTGTGTGTGTGTGTGTGTGTGTGTGTGTGTGTGTGTGTGTGTGTGTGTGTGTGTGTGTGTGTGTGTGTGTGTGTGTGTCTGTGTCTGTGTCTGTGTGTGTGTGCGTGCGTGCGTGTGCGTGTGCGTGTGCGTGCGCATAATGCATATACCCTAGCTTAGAATCTTCTAAGAATGGGACACGAAGTTTTTCAAGAAAATCCCTCACACCAAGCTACCTTCTACATGGAAATATTCGTTATTTTCCATTTTTTTTTTCAAAATGGCTATGATGATCTTGCTTAAAATAGTATGTTCAAGATATTTTCATGCGCACTAGAATGTGTATCTTGAATTATCCCCGAAAATCCTGTGAGTAGATTTTGTGTAACTAGTAAATCATAAGAAATAGGTAAAAGCTCACTGTACAAAGAATGCAAATCATTGAAAACACACAATTTATTGCAAATATATTATATGGTGAAATCAGCCAAGGTTTTCAGATTTGAACTTGCATTTTGTCAGCTTTCTCTGTCTTACTTCTTTTAGTTAAGCATTAAATCTCATACATTAGATTCTCATTCAAAATTTCAGACCCTAGTGACGATATATTTTTTTACTTTCTCTAGTACATATAGTAAAGTAGAGTAAGTATTGTATTCCACCCAAAAATTCGATGTCGAAATTTCACCAGAAATATTTGTTTTGAGGCCCTGTGAATAAAAAAAAAGCATTGTTAGAAAAAGGTCCGCGCGCATTAGGAGAGCAGAATTTTTTAAGTTCCAGGTTGTGTGGCAGCGCAATTTACACAAGTCGATATTCCAACATGCATCCTCCGATAGATGATAACATATGGATCAGAGACTATAAATAAACTCAGTTAATAAAAGTATTCCGCTCTCCTAATGCGCTCAGTCATTTTTTTCCATGGCTGTACATCCTCCAGTCGGGAATTGAACCCGGCGCCTCTGTAAACTTCTCTCTATTATTAAACATTCTCCACGCATTCTAAGGTGTGGAACCGCCCCTTCAGTCTGTAGAGCGATTGCTCATTTTTGGTAGGTACTGTACTAAAGTAGAGTAAGGCAAGTTAATAACAGGGTCGTGGGCTCGAACACGGCCAGTTGCATTCATTCGCTGCTCACGCCATACAGCTATGAGAACTAGCTACACGTTGTATGTATGTGTAACACAGCTTGAAGCTAATCTTCCAGTGGGAGAGCTTGTTTCCTATGACCAACCGCGTCCCAACCAATTTTTGGCATTCCGTAACTGTAGGCTAACAGTTTTGTCCCAGTTTCACACTCGATTGAGCGGCCAACCGTCCCGTATCTCTATGGCCATCTTAAAAAAAAAAAAATTAAAAAAATGTTAAAACTAAGGTGGGATTGGGCTGGGGGCGGAGGGGGTCAGTGAAGTCTTTCTCATTCATTAGCCCCAGTTCCAATTCTGTTTCGTTGAATATAAATATTACACGATATTTAGGACACTCCATTGCGATCATGGCAGGATTTTTAATGATTTCCAGCCCACCGGTTTAAATTAGAGGCTCAAAATCATTCAAAATTAAGTTATCTAAATGGAAAACATATCTTATTCAAATCACCGTATTTCTCTCTGTTTTCGTTGAACATTTTTATCAAGAATTATTTTTGGTGTAATTTAACAAACCTAGGAACACCTAGGTTTAGAACCTCAACTGCATAATATACTACACTACAACTTTTAAAACGTCCTATACCCATATTTTGAGTCCTTACTTTCCACTCCTAAGATACGAAACCAAATATCTTAGCCTATCAGACATTTTCTACGCTTAGGTATACCTACTACAGAATTAAAGCAATATTAGCCGCTCACAACCACAAAGACCCCTAGGATATTTTCAGCCCCTTATGGAGAAATAAGTAGTAGTGTTTAAACAATCGTACAATAATAATAATAATAATAATAATAATAATAATAATAATAATAATAATAATAATAATAATAATAATAATAATAATAATAATAATAATAATAATAATAATAATAATAATAATAATAATAATAATAATAATAATAATAATAATAATAATAATAATAATAATAATAATAATAATAATAATAATAATAATAGCAATAATAATATTTATATATAGTATTGTATTTATTATATTAAAATTATATTAATATTAAAATATATTTACAATATTAATACAATATTTTATAAACATACATATATTATTATTATAACAATCACTATGACTATGACGATGACTATCACTATCGTTATCGTTATCTTATCGTTATCATATCGTTATCATTATCATTGTCATTATTATTATTATTATTATTATTATTATTATTATTATTATTATTATTATTATTATTATTATTATTATTATTATTATTATTATTGTTGTTGTTGTTGTTGTTGTTATTATTGTTATTGTTATTATTATTATTATTATTATTATTATTATTATTATTATTATTATTATTATTATTATTATTATTATTATTATTATTATTATTATTATTATTATTATTATTATTATTATTATTATTATTATTATTATTATTATTATTATTATTATTATTATTATTATTATTATTATTATTATTATTGTGGTTGTTGTTATTGTTATTATTATTTTTTTGTTTTTTTTATTGTTTTTGTTATTGTTATCAAATTCCTAACATTACTAATGCGAATGGGCCGTCGTATAAAGTGCCAAAAAATTCGCACTCTCTATGGGTACGCGCAAGTCTAGGTGGACCGTGCCGTAGCCGAGTGGTTAGAGACCATTTGCTTCTCACCAAAGCGGCCCGGGTTGATCCCAGGCAACCGCATATGGGATTTGTCGTGGACAAAGAGGCGCTGGGACGGATTTCCTCCGGGTTCTCCGGTTTCCCCCGCCATCTCATTCCACTGGTGCTCCATCTTTATTCCATGTATCATCATCATCATCATCATCATCATCATCATCATCATCATCATCATCATCATCATCAATGTGACCGCCTGCGGCGCCGTATGTCCTTAAACACTACAAAAAAGAAAAAGAAACCTAGGTGCATTCCCCAGCTGTGAACGAAACATTACACTATCTCGCCGCGCCACGGCGCAGGACTGCTGAGCATATTGTACTATAGTTTCTGGCAAAAATCATAAGTATCTTACAACTCACCAAAGTCATCCAAACGCTTTTTACAACTTTCTTAACTACGTATAGTAAGCAGGGTAAGTACGGTATTCCACCCAAAAATTTGATGCCGAGATTTCACCGGAAATACATGTTTTGAGGCCCCTTATACTCCAAAAGGCTATTTTTAGTGTGCGTGCATGCGCGCGCGCCGATCTGTGAACAACATAACTAAAAAAACACAATGTCAGTTTAAAACTAAAATTGGTAATTAAGTTCAACATATTCCAAGGATGCGATACAAAGATTTCCAAGAAAATCTCACCAGAAACTACTCATTTCATGGAACATTTTTCAAACATTTCGATTTTCTCAAAAATCTGCTCTATAGATTTTGATCAAATACCATATATTTTATACAGTTTCATGACAAATTAATTGTAAATCTTGAATTTTCTTGGAATATCCTCTGAAGTACTCTTCATTCTAGGTGACTTTTGCATAACTGGTAAATAAAAATCGTACTGCACAAAAATGTATATCTCGTTAAATTGCACAATGTGTGTCTAATACAATCTCTGCAGAGCAAACCAATTCCGAGATATTTCTTGTTATTGGTTTGAATTTTCAAATACTTTCACTTTTCTCGAATAGGAATATGTTATTCATCTTTTTTATCTCTGGGCCATGCAAAGAGAACGGAATTTCAAAGCCACCACATAGCGACCAGCTCTTAAAAGATTTGACTATTACTTAAAACCTACTCTGTTCCCGTATTCTCCATATCTACAAGAAAATGAGCAATTAGATGATTTTTGCGAATGTTTATCTCGATTTACATGAAGTGGATTGAGTGATTGTAGAGGGTTTAAGGGCCCTCGACAACTAGTTCATGACAGCTGAGGTGGATAGAGGGATAAACGCTTGTAGGAATAGTTCCTACAAGAGCAGAGAAAGTCATGTGAGTCACCACATGTATTTTTTTCATCTATAGCACCTCGAAATTTTTAAAATCACCCTTATAATTTTTTTTCAATCTTTCATAATTGACAACTGGACTGCCCACCAACCAGGGCATACGCTTGTGGGCTTGAGCTATAGGATATGGCGAGAATTATAGAATAACTTACAACTTACACTACCCCTACTCATATTTTTACTCCTTATGTAAAAATCTGCACCATTTGACCAAGTTGGACAAAATGTACATCTAACACTTGATAAGGGGAACGTTTTAGGCTACTTACGAGTTTCAAAAACCATCCTATCCTCGTTTCCAAACCCTTACTTAAAGAATACATGCTTGAAATTTTGGGTGAAATAGTGTTATCCTATATCTTAGGAAATACATGTGTGAATCAATACATACCTATTGAAACTTGTCCTGTGACAAATTGTTTTTCCTTCTGAGCTTTAAAATATGAGGGTCATGTAGAAAGAAACGGCCGTTTGGCTTTAAAATATGCAAGAAGGAATATTATATTAAAACATATCTGCCACTTGCAAAATTGAATCTTGTTTTATTTCTTCACACAATAACCTCCGTTATTTAAGCATTTTTCATATGTGCCCACGAGCTTTAGAATCTCATGTTGTAATCGGGTGTTGCAGTCTACGTGTTAGGCCAAGATGTTTGGACACAGTGTCACCAAGAAAAGAACGAGAAATGTTTGTGAAAAAAAAGTGTACTCTTTAAGGGTTATGCGTCTGTCATGCACGATATTATTGCTTGCTTGATTCTTCAAAACATCTGATGAGTGACGAAGGCCCGGGTCAAATTTCGCCATACACATAAGTTCGTTCATTGCTGAACATTTAACACCATTTTCTGACATTTACTCCGTCCATTACTGTATCATCATACACTTCCTTTACTCAAATCTAAAGTTCTGCAAGTTCCAACTTCCGAGCATTAAAAAGTCCAACGCCTCTTACTTCAGAGCGGGCGGGAGTTCGTATCACGCCGTTAATTTTAAACCACAGAAAGCACAATTACAACTTGTTTCGTATGAAACTCGCTCAACACTGTGAAAAGATGTCAAGGAAACCATTCGACCTTGGATAGAAGCCCGACGGCAATCTGCATTGCGCGAATTCGCAAGCGCTCGTTACTTCCTGGATTGCTCTCACATAATTATGACACCATACTGTCATTCGTGACCGCCTCCGTAGCACAGTGGTAGCGCGCCTGCCTCTGGCGCTGGGGACCCGGATTCAATCCCCGGTAACAGCGTGGGGATTTTCCCCCGCTGGGAGATCTGGCACGGGGTGTTCTCAGCCTCGTTTGGTCCCTGAGGGGCCAATTGAGGAGCTACTTGATAAAGAAGTAGCGATTCCAGGTCGCGAAGGCCGCATAACCGGCCGGGAGGGCTCGGGGCGTTGACTCCGTCCCATTCTCCAGTTCTGCACCCCACTCATGACGCCTGTAGTGGGCAGAGGTGGGGTACGCAGCGGCCGGGCGGTAAGTCTTTCCTCGCACAGGACTTTTGCGCTAAGGGTTATTTTTTATTTTTATTGTGATTCGTAAATAGCGGGTCTAAACTTCAGCTTTGATTAATTGAGTGAAATAGTCTTAGCAGCATTAGACATCTATCCATATGCGATTTTTCAGCCAGGTTTCAGTTCATGGATAATTGGACGCAAAAACTCTGCTACATTGTGTTGTTGGTGGACTTTACAGCTGTACGATTAATAGAACTAAACATTTGTCTATGTGCCAATTTAGTTCCTTTCTTTAAGAATCTTATGCTGTGTATACAGGCTGGAACAGAGGCGGTTCCTCTGTACGCGCTACCGTGCTGCAGCACGCTAAACAATTTCAGAAATAATCAGCTTTAAATATTTTACAACATTCTAGTTGTAAACGAGCTCTGATCATGTATGATGTGTGTTATTTACTAGTAGTGTACCGAGCGGGATGGCTCAGGCGGTAACGTCTGTGGCCCGCATTCGGGAGGTCGTGGGTCGATCCTCGTGGCCGCTCACTCTGATATGGTTTTTCCGTGGTTTCCCCATGTCACTTAGACGAATGCTGGGGTGTATTATTTCATACCACGGATTCCTTTGTATCATTTCCTTTCGTTCCATTTCCTTATCACCTTTCAGGTGATGCAGTTCCGGGCATGTAGTGTGATCAGTGTCGGGCAGATGTGGATGACTGCCCATGGTAACTGCTGTTCTCGGCACTGGGTGGCGTCTGGTGGCTCTTGTCACCCGTCGAGGGGGACGCTTCATACGATACCGCCCCGAACTCGCGGTGTGATGTTGGCTGCTTGGCGGGGCCTTGCGCCCGGATGAAGACACCTCAGCACTGGTTAGGGACTTCCACGCGTCTCTGGTGGGCCTGTCTAGCTTCGGGTCTGGTAGCACCCCTTCGGTTCCCGCATTTCATCCCTGCCTCCTGGGGATGATAGCCACAATAGGTGTAGGTCGACTTGAGCGAGGTGTCCCCATCTGTACCTGAACCCTTTACCCTTTACCCTTTACCTTTACTAGTAGTGTGCTGGACAGAGGCAGCGTGCGTCGTCCACAGCAGCATGGAAGAGTGCTGTAACATATCAATGTTACAGTTTCACCCTTTCTCTCCCTTTTCCCGCCTACTTAGCATTCGCATTAATTTACGCTGTACCGTGCTGCAAACGGTGACGCACGTTCCGCTAGTCATCTGGCATGCGCAGTATTGTGCTCCCCTCAAGTACCCGTGTTAAATAAAGATCACGGAAATGAATTCAGTGGACTCTTTGTTAAAGACTTCATTCTATACTCGAACCTTGTAAGAAAAAATTAACGTTAAAACACTTGGGAAGACCTACTGATAATTAGCATTGTTCAGACGATCAAGCGAAGAAAAACTAATGGTACTTACATAAGACGTTTCCATAGTGATATTTTTGCGAAATATTCATTGATGTGCGGTTATGAAATTAGAAATGCCCTTTTCTGTTTTCCCTGCCTGTTCGGAAGTAATGATTCCTGGTCAAAAAGTGACATAAAGGACATAGGCCATTTAAATAAATATGCAAATAAGCATATATCGAGTAGGAAACACCTGAGTAACGTTCTGTATCTCGCTCTTAGTGCAGTAAACATTGGTGTACAGCTTAGTTATGCATATAGCGAGTCTTTTAAGCTAAGAAAGGAGAAAATCGAAAGAAATTGGTATATTTTGTTGAAAATAGTAGACTGCATGAAGCTGTGTGGTGCATTTGAATTGGCATTAAGGGGCACGACGAGACAAAAGAATCTGAAAATTCTGGAATATTTTTAGGACTTATTAACTTGCTAGCTAGCGTTAACTTGCTTTGGGGCGCTTAACACTTCCCACTCTCCTCCACTGAACCCCGCTAATGACGGCTGTAGTGGGCAGGATGGGTGATCCAACGGCTGGACGGTAGGTCGAAGCTACACCCAAAAGGCTGTAGTGCCACAGGACAGACAAAGAGTCAATACGAAAAAATATTGGTTTAAGACTGGGAAATCCATCATTTTAGTGTTAACTCATCGCTTTGTTCATTGATGTGGTAACCTTATTGTTTTCTATTCTCACGTGCCCAAAAACACAGTGCCGACTTTAAAAGACTAGGTTTATTTATTTCATTGCAAATGCAGCAGTAGCCTGCGTAACAATAACACATAGCAAACTCGATAGCAATTACAAACCAGCGGGTAGTACAAAACTCATGCAGGTGAGAAATTACTAAAAGCTAATAACATGTGGTCATAAAATGCGTAGTAACTTAAAAGCGCAAATTTAAAGAAATGATGTATGCATTTTACACTTCATTAAGAAAATGGTCGAATTTAGCACATATAATAGGTGGTATATGGAAAAAAACTCATCGGTGCTATCTTCTTTTTCTCCTGATTACCATCCCCTTATGTAGGACTTACACCCCTAGAACCTATACGCCGCTTCGTCCACTACGAATACCACATGCTGGTCCATGGGATCGAACCCGGGCCACGGCGCCGGCACATCGGCGCTGTCACTAATGATTACACTTCGGACTTTTAGTTCCTAAAAATGTTAAATTAGGTACCTATCACAAAGCAAAATAGGTTCTAAAATTTCAAAAACAGGTGAACAAAAATGACATTTTATTCCCCATTACAAATTAGCCGAAACATTTGGCAACGTTTATATTGTACATGTCCATAATTAGAGTCACAGTAAACAAGTAATAGCTTTTCTACTACTTCCATTGAGAAACTACATCGCTTGTTAGGTAACACCATGTTATAAGACGAAAATGAGCGTTCTACGTCAACTGATGCCAAACGAGCATATTTAAATGTTGGTATTAGACGCAAGAGAATACACATTCATGTTCAGCTGTTTTGCCAGACAAGATGTCAGCAACTGTGCGGAAACACTGACTTGAGTTTTACAGAAACTTTTTTACCAACATAACCAAAAACCAAGTGCATTTTTTCTGACACCTCTTCTATCAATCCCGGGCTCTAATGACCTAGCTGTCGACGGGCCCTTAAACCCTAATCACTCACTCACTCTATCAATCCCAGTTGTGTGTAGACCGATTTGCCTGGCATTAATAGTGGGGACCAGAAATACATAATGTAATCTGATGAATGCAACATTATGGGCAATTGTTGGGTCCTGCAGAAGTTCTTTAGCTGAAGTAATGCCCATTGCATTCTCCCCCAGTTTCAAAAAATGTTCTTCATGTCCTCCACATTATGCATTGTTCACTATGATTGTTGTCAAGGCACCATTGGCATACACAACGCTCCCATATTACCAAGTGAAAAAATTGAAAAATGTAAAATTATGTAAAAATAGGTTCTAACGTGAAATTAGGTATTTTTAGGTTGTATAGAACCACCATTTTCGAACATATTATGTTTCCATAATTAGTATGTACACAACTTTTATTTTCTATACATCATGAGGAACAAAATAGGCTTTTATCTAACATCCGAGGTCTGCTAATGATAAATACGCCGGAAAAGAAATGCGCCTTTAATAAAGAGTTAGAGAAAGATACTATTTGTATAAAGAAGAAATCGGAACATGGTTTTTTTGTGCTGAGAAATATGATTTCAAATTAGCCATTGTTCGTGATGCTAGCACACGTTATTCAGCATTTCAAATGTGTGTAATATAGAAATTGTAGCTACTCTCACGCACACACCCTTACGCACACCATTCTCCCTTTCACGCCCACACATATTCCCTCTCGCGCAATCAAAAGCTCCCACACAAGGGCGCACACTCTTTCTCACGCACACACTCCTTAACGCACGCAGCATCTGTCAAACACGCTCTCACGCAGTCACGCATATACACTCGCTGATGACCTAGCAGTTGAGCGCCCTTAAATCTAACCTAACCATACACACGCACACACACCCACACCCACATACACACCCAACTACACACACCCACCCACCCACATACCCACACCCAGCCACACCCACATACACCCACACCCAATCATACACCCATCCAGCCACATACCCACACCCACCCACTTATACCCACATACACCCACTCACACCCACCCCCACACCCATACACCCACACACACCCGCACCCACACCCACACTCACACTTACCCCCACCCCCACCCACATACACCCACCTCCACCCCCATCCGCATCCACACACTCTCACCCACACACCCACCCCCACACTCACACACACCCGCACCCACACACACCCACCCCCACACTCACACACACCCGCACCCACACACACCCACACACACCCACACACACCCGGGGCTCTAATGATCTAGCTGTCGACGGGCCCTTAAAACTCACTCACTCACCCCACACCCACACACTCACACACACCAGCATCCGCCCACATCCACCCACACCCACACACACCCACACACACTCACATCCACACCCACACCCACCCACACACACCTCAACTTTTATCCTGTATGTGAAAGACGTCTGAAATTGCTTCTTTCTTTATAATGGTTTTTAAATTCTAGGTCGCAATGACTCGATGTCTTCAACTGTTGGAATGCACAAAGACTCACTTTGAGCGTAAGGAACAGACGGTAGTGTACAGGCGCCAAATCATCATCATCATCATCAATGTTTTTTTTTTTCGGCGAAACGGTTCTTTATGACAATAATTATATTGGATATATTTGTTTCACTTATACAGAATTCCTGGTTAACGTATGGCCGAAGGAATACCTTCCAACCGATATATTATAGAATGAAATGATTGTATAAGTGATCATTTTGTCAGCACTAGTACTAGAAAGGTCAACAAACGAAGGCGAAACAAAAAGACTAGTGCTGAACATTACGCATGACCAAATGCATACTGTTATTTCCATACAAATTTCAGCTGGAAGCTTCATAATTTGGCATTCAGTGTGGTCTAAAAATAGTATACAACATAATTATGTTAAAAGTGATTTTATTTTCCTTGGATGATTGCTTCTTAAAAAATAAACGCCATAGTTAATACTTGTATCATAAATAACTGCTATATGGATAAACAATAGTTGCACAATTTATACTCTCATTTGTTTTTATCCTGGAACTCCTAACAGATCGATACCAGTTAGAGTAGGCATCAGGTTTCAGATGCTCACCATAGAATAGTACTTTCCTGTATTATAACATACGTTTTATGGAATCGCAATTCTTCATCACTGACCATGCAGTACTTTTGAGTTGGAAACAATGCAGATTCAAACCATAGAAAATAATTGTTAGACAATACTGTTTTTGTTGGTGTGTAAACCTTGGTTTTAGTACATTCATATTCATTTTGACTTGCCGAATATCCTTGGAGGTCACAAGAAAATTACACTTGGTTCTACATATTCTAATGCTTACGTCAGACATAAAGAAAAAATAGGAGTGTGTTGATATGAGCTATCAGCAGAAGCACTTGCATATAGACAATAAACGGAGTAAGGTAATTTTGCTTGTATGATTGTTATTGTTAGACCCAGACAATGCGTGTAATTTATCCCCAAATTCTGGAATAGCTGTAGTAAAACTGAAAAACATTTTTAGTAAATATAATTTTTGGAGTAAAGTTTGCAGATAGTGTAATTTTAGTTTAAATACCTACAAGTTACAGTAGCTCTAAGGAAATCGTTTTGAAATATATCAGTAGTGTCATTGAAGTGTAACTTGTCATTATCAGATTCTTCCAGTAATTGAACGCCCATCAGATGTCGTCGTCGTCATCATCATCATCGATTCTTCCTTTCTTTACTACGTGCCTCGTGTATATAGGAAGTATTATACTCCGCCCAAAGTGTCGATATCGAAATTTCGTTCGGCAATACACATTTAGAGAACTAGGAATAAACACCAGCATTTTTTTTTTTTTAAAAAATCTGATCTGTTGTCCTCACATGACTTTCTCTACTCCTGTACCAACCATTCTTACAAACTCTTATTCCTATATCTCCTTCGTGTTAGTTGAGATAAACATTTGTACAAATTATCTTATTGCTTATTTCCTTATAGGTGTAAGAGGAATATTAGAATACAGTAGGCTTTGAGCGATAGTGAAATCTTTTAAAGCTTTGAGATTCCGTTCTCTTTTCACACTTTACATATAAAAAAAGGAACAACGATGTTCCATTTCACGAAAGTTTTAAGTTTTCCGAAACTCACACACATAACAAGGAATATCTCCGAAATGGTTCACCCTACAAGAAAATTTATTCCGACATAAATTGTGTATTTTAGCAAGATTTACATTTTTTGTATAGTATGAGTTGGACTATCTCTAACGGTTTACCAGTTACGCAAAAGTCGCCCAGAGTAAATACCACTACAGCGGCTATAGCCAGAAAATTCAAGATATACATTTCATTTGTCATAAAAATATCTCAAACATATGGCATTTTAATCAAACTCGTTAGAGCCATTTTCAAGAAAATCAAAATTTTTGGAAAAATTTTCCATGTAAAGAGTAGTTTAGAATGGGGCTATTTTCTTCAAAACCTTCGTGTCGCATCCTTGAAGGACATTAAACTTAAATACCAACCTACTTTTCGTTTTTGAGTTATGCTGTCCACAGACTGATACACACACACACACACACACACACACACACACACACACACACACACACATACACACACACACACTCCCACTCACACACGGACCTTTTTCTAAAAATGCTTTTTGTTGTTGTATTCAGGGGGTCTCAAAACATATTTCTGGTGAAATCTCGACATCGAATTTTTGGGTGGAATACAATACTTACTACTACTTAGCAGTACAGAAAGTAAAAAAAGGAGAAACATTATGAGCGTTTGTGCAAGAAAGAGAGGGAGAGCTAGAGCGAAAGAGAGAGGCATAACACGGAAGTAATTGTCGGATAAATACTAAGATTACATTTCAGCGTAGCATCTTCCAAAGATGCGACACAAAGATTTCCAAACTCCACCCCAAACAACTCCTTACGTGTCTTACTTTTTATTTTCCCAAGGAAATGGCTCTATTTTCCTTAAAAAACACATGTTTAAGGAATGCGCATGGCAAATACTATTCTTATCCTTAATTTTCTATAGATAGCCGGTGAAGTACTCGTCGTTGTGAATGTATTTTGTATAGTTTGTTCCTGATAAACTATAAGAGTACACGAAAGCTTACAGCACAAAAAATGTAGACCTCGTTAAAACACGTGTTTTATGTCGATTTTGTTTTTGTGGCAAGAGCCGTTTCCGAGATATTCGTTGTTATTGGTTTGAATTTCTGATTACTTCGTCCTCTTTCAAGTGCCAAGGCGATCATGCAAAAGTATGAAATTTCAAAGCTAACCTATAGCGACACGGCTTTTTACCTACAACGAAATATGCATCGATTAACATGAACTAGTTTGAAAAATGAGATTTTTAAAAGCATAGTTTGTGGATGTGAGGTCAAAGTAAACGATAGTAGGTAGGGAGAATCGTGTAAGTGTAACATGTTCTGTTACATAATTTGCTTTAAGGGACCCTGGGACTGAAAAATGACCGAAAAATTATTACATTGACGATTTTTAGGTTTATGCATGTAAAGGTTCCCCCAAACCTTCAATCATCGGTTGGCACTAACATTTTTTAGATTCCGCCATTTTTAAAGGTTTAGCGCAGGCTTTAAATGCCACGTGCGCTACATTTATACGCCCCTTTTCTGCTTAAATTTTTGGCACTATTTGAATAAAATATGGGCCAAAAGAGGCTCAAAAACAAAATTGAACACAAGGAAGTGGTTAAGCTATGAATCTAGAGGGAGGGAGGGAGGGAGGGAGGGAGGGAGGGAGGGAGAGAGACTACCAGACAAAAGAGGAAAGGTGTGACATGCAGCAGGGAAGTTTTAGGCTAAACGGGTAACCTGAATCATGATCATGATGCATATGTATAGAAAAAATTGGTTTCTCTCTACTTTACATATTTAATACACTATCTACTCCATGCGCATTAAATTTTGTGCTAAGCTCCCGACAAACATTTTTCAAATTAGGGCCCGACCTCTAAATTTTGCAGGCGCGTTAGAACAAGCTGCAAAAAATTGTCAACTAGAAGTGCAGTACCAAACTAATCATTTTGAGGTTAGGAACGTGGGGTTGCAGCTTCAGTGTAATAAAAGGAGCGCTACATGAACATAATTTAACTCTGACTTCACGAAACATTTTCATATGCCATTCGAAATAAAACTAACTTACACGGCAGGTGTGTACATTCGCCTCCATTTATGTCGTCACCGCAGCTTTGGGCGACATTTTACTGGCCTTCACAGGTGAAGTACGCATAACAAGAAGAGCATGTTTATCTGTTTACTTTTTGCCATATGTACTGGCGTCGTGTGTTACGTGCACAGTTCTAGATTATTTGCACATGAATATATAACTTTGAGCCAAGTCTTCAGATGACAATTTGGCTTTCCATATATACAAATTTTCCCCGATGCACCTCCGCAATTTTTGCATTCGTACATAGTGTCAGCTACAGTTAAGGGACACTGGAACCGAATTTTCTTACTTTTTGGATTTTATAGCAATTCGTTAGATTGGTACTTCATATGAGTAAAAAAAAAAAAAAAAAAAAAAAAAAAAAATGACAAATTGTCTGTGCAAAAGCTCAATGCTCTAGCTCAAACAGCTTCGCAGATAACACAAGAAACATGTTTAATTAACGAAAATAGTGAGTTATTTGAATTGCTTGCGCACTCATATTTTTACTTTCTCTACTACGTTTAGTGAAGTAGAGGAAGTATTGTATTTCACCCAAAAATTCAATGTCGAGATGTCACCGGAAATATATGTTTTGAGGCCCGCTGAATCCAAAAAAGGCATTTTTAGGAATAGGTCCGTGTGTGTGTCTCGCTCTCGCTCTCTCTCTCTCTCTCTCTCTCTCTCTCTCTCTCTCTCTCTCTGTGTGTGTGTGTGTGTCAGTCTGTTGACATAATTCAAAAACGAAAAGTCGGTTAAAAACCAAAGTTGGTATTTAAGTTTAACATCCTTCAAGGATGCGACACGAAGATTTTGAAGAAACTTTCTCCATCGTAAACTACCCTTTAGATGGAAATTTTTTGGAAAATTTTTATTTTCTTGAAAATGGCTCTAACGATTTTGATTAAAATTCCATGTGTTTGAGATATTTTTATGACAAATGAAATGTGTATCTTGAATTTTCTGGCTATAGCCCATGGAGTTCTATTTACTCTGGATGACTTTTGCATAACTGCTAAACCGTAAGAGACAGACCAAATCCTACTGTACAAAAAAATGTAAATCTTGCTAAAACACAGTTTATGTCTAAATACATTTTTTTTTGTAAAGTGAACTATTTCGGAGGTATTTCTCGTTATGTAAAATTTGGAAAACTTAACTTCTGTCAAATGGATCATCGCTATTCACTTTTTATATGTTAACCGCGCAAAGAGAACGGAGTTTCAAAGCTCTAAAAAATTTGACTATCGCTCAAAGCCTACTGTATTCCCATATTCCCGTTGCACGTGCAAGAAAACGAGCAATAAGATAATTTCTGCAAATGTTTATCTCGACTAGCACGAAGAGGATAGAAGAATAAGACTCTGTAAGAATGGTAAGCACAAGAGTAGAGAAAGTCATGTGAGTGCAACACATCAGATTTTTCATAAAGTATCTGATAGTGACATTTCCTGATACTTTAGTAAAGTGAAAATAAGTGGAATTATTTTATTGACGTTGATGTTCATTGCAGAGAAATAACTTGTTTTTATGAAGTTGTTGGTGTTAAAATTTCTGTTTTGTCTGTATAAATTACTATTTTTATTTATTTACTTATTTATCTATTTGTTTATTTATTTGTTTTGTTAGCTAACGAATAAAGCTATCGTAAAATACAGATTTGAATCTTTAGATAGCGCGTTTGAGATTGCGAAAATGTACATAGAAATCTGAGCAAAACTGAAATGTAAGGAATACATTTCATGCGAACTAAGAAAAAGAATGAAACAGAAGGGAAATTGGGGGGGGGGGGGGGGTAATCATGATTTGGCATGGTGCGGCACCCTATGGTATGGAAGCAATACTGATAGGAGAAGACATGGCCAGCAAAATACGATAACTTGGCTCTGTGTTTGCAACCTGTAAGCCATTCTACGTCATAAATGTCGTTATTAAAATGCCGCACACAAATTTAAATTTGTGTGTTCATATTCTCTAATGCTGGATTTTTCCCTATATTTTTGACGATTTTGAAAATCGTCAAAAATATAGCCCCTCACCCCAAACTACCCTTTAGGTATATGGAACATTTTTCAACATTGTTTTATTTTCTCAAAAATGGCTCTAACGATTTAATTAAAATGCCATATGTTTAAGATAAGTACTTTTATGACAAATGAAATGCATATCTGAATTTCCTTGGAATAACCTGTGAAGTCCTCTTCCTTCTAGGTGACCTGTTCATCACTGGTAGGAGATAGACAAAATCATACTACATAAAACAATATTAATCTCATTAAAGCACACAGTTTATATCAAATACTTGTTCATCTGATTATCCTCCCCTTATGTAGGACTTACACCCCCTAGGTCTTACAAGTCAATACCTAGGGTTGGATGCCTATCGGGGAGCAGGGGAACCTATGGACCGGACAGAGTGAAGACCTGCAAGTGGGTGGTCAGCCAAGCACCAGGTATGATAGTGAGGGAGCGGATGATATGAAATGCAGGCGAAATGGATGATTGGAAGGGGAGCACTTTGCGGAATGAATGGCGGGGAAAACCGAAGAACCCGGAGAAAACTCGTCCAGATGCCGCTTCGTGCACCATGAATACCACATGCGGGTCAAATCCGCGACGTCTGGGTGGTAGGCGAACAGTCTAACCGCTTGGTCACGGCGCCGCCTTTATGTCAAATACAAATGCTATATTCCTTGTTATTGGCTTAATTTTCAAATACGTATACCTCTCTCAAATAGGAAAACATTCGGTATGTTATCTCATAGTCATGCAAAGAGAGCCGAATTTAAAAGCCCTCACATAGCGATCAGCTCTAAAAATATTTGACTATCGCTTAAAGCATGCACCGGTGTATTGCACGGTGCAAGGTGCAAAATGTGACTGCGGAAAGTACTGCGTATTGTTTACATGCGGTGCGCAGTGTTAAACAGGTTGATTTGGTTTTTTTTATGGTCAAAGCTGATCGTTTGTTTTGGTGACCTAGAAAGCGCTGGTACAAACCTCATTTTTTTAATAAAGAAGGTTCTTCTGAAAGATACAGTAAGCCGTTCAATTGTTCCTCTCTAGCGTTCCCAATGCTATGATTTCACCATGTGTTTCTGGGTGTAGTGTGTTATAGTGTCTTCCAAAATAATAATTCTTTAAATAAAGCATGAGCTAATAAATAAAAAAAGAAGCTAAATCAGCAAAATCTATTGATAACATTCGTAATATTAAGCCTAATTGACTTAAGGTTGATAAAGAAGATACTTTTCTTACACACGTAATTATTTTATCCTAGATGAAGCATTTGGCCTCTATCGTCATAAGTTAAAAAAATCAGGAAGTTCTCACTCTCATTTAAATGAATTTTCATCATTCTTTGCTTTCTTTGGAGCAGGTTGCTCCATTATTAGGCAGTTATATTGCGCTCTATTTCAGTGATAAAGTAAGCTTGGTAGGTGAGCTACCAAAATAATAAAGTTATGTACGTTTTGTGTATACAACAGAGCGACAGAACCGGTTCCCCGCACTGTGCCATCACATGCACTACGAACGCCGATAACTTGATTTCTCTTTAATGTAGCAGCTACATTGTAGCTGAACTACTAAGCCGTCAATCAACACAGCTAGGTACCTCGCTTCTTCGCTCTGCAGCACCCGAGTTGAGCCGAGCTTAACCGAGCCACCACTATGCACGGTGCAAGAAACTTCAGTGCCTTGGTTTGCACCCGGTGCGATTTTAAGCTTTGAGAGAACCTGGCTCAAAACTTACCGTATTCCTATATTACCCTTGCACCTACAAGAACATTAGTAATAAGATAATTTCTGCAAATGTTTACTCAATTAACATGAATATAGTGAAATAAACGTTTTTAACTATAATTTGTATAAGAGTAGATTAATTAATTAATTCATTTGTTGTTTAACGACGCTGTCAGTTGCCAGGATCACATCAGCGTCGCCGGTGTGCCGGAATTTTGTCCCGCAGGAGTTATTTTACTTTCCCGTAAATCTACCGACATGGAGCTGTTGTTTTAAGCACACTTAAAAACCATCGATGTAGGCTGGATTTGAACCCGCCACCTTGGGATCAATAGGCCAGCGTCCAATCAACTGAGCCACCCAGACCGACGTATAAGAGTGGAGAAATTCTTGACTGCAATACGTCAGATTTTTAGCGTAATAGGAATTAGCATTAGCATTTCGATATCAGAAATTTCGTACACTGATTTTTATATTTAGCATTTTGTAGCCTTTATAAATTTGTCATTTAGCATTTTATAACATTTTGAAGAAATCATATATTTAGAGTTAATTGTGATAAACAAAGTATGCATTTTGAAATAACATTAATGAGAAATTATAATCACATTGTAAAGTGTTAATAGGGAGATAAAAACGCAAGAATTAAAGGTTTAATGTGTTTAGTAGGTTAACTCAACAAAGAAACACAGGACTAACCCATACAGCTAAAGCATGAAATAGAGAAAGAGAAATTTATATTGTTGTAAAACCAAAATAATAAACAGAAAATGCAAAAAGTAACTTGTGCAAGTTTATGAATCAGCAATAGTGATGAATGAAATTATAGAACATGCTTCAACATTTTGTTGTCATCCGTGTTTTCCTGTTACTCAAGACTCTGATTATTGAAATATATTTCAGCATCTATGCAGAACTGCTTGGGTAAACTCTGAATATTTGAGCTTAATGGGAGTCTTCATAATCTATAGCAGCCGGGAATGAGAATACAAATATCTCTCAACAAAACTACCCGTTTTAACAACCCGAAGAATTCCATCTTTTATCTACTTACACCTATAATCGTTAAAACTCTGTCGAACATACTCGGCCAGCAGTGTCAGGATTAAAATGCTTAGCAATGTCTTGTCGACTTTATACATTTTTGCAAATCTTGATACCCTTGAAAGGACCACTCCCACTGCCAGTGGGTAATAACCATTAACAAACAACAGGCAACCCTCATAAACAGGGCGAGAGGCAATGTAGACGTCTTGTGGTTCCTTTATATTTTTAACCTGCAAACCTTCTAAAACCCATATCTCAAAGTAGTGAATACCAGCTATGGCAGCGGAGTGGGGCAGAGGTAAGTATAGTTTTGGGGGAGGAAAAAAAAAAAAAAAAAAAAAAAAAAAAAACTCTATACCTACATGTGACTGCTCAAGATTTTGTTGCACGTAAGCCCACACTCCAGTAAACACGTTCCTTTTTCTTTTTTCTTTCTTCCCCCTTCGCCTCCCCTCCTCCATTTGAAGAGTCCATGAATTGCAACATAAATGTGGGTAACAACCCTTCAGTACACCTTTTAAATACCGTGCTTAAAATTAGCAATTTATCCCACAACTATCTGCAAAAGAGTAGAAGGAGCCCTCAAACTGGGCAATCAGCTTACCGTGACTAAGATCTGACTTCAAATTTAACCTTGCACTAAACTTCAAAAATAATTTCACTGGCATTAGGATCACAACTGTGATGGTTTTCCCTGCTACCAAAAGCTCAGATTCTAAACGGATTTAATTTGTTTTAAATATCATACTCGAATAAGTAAAATGTATTATAGTAATCTCATCAAATTACCGGAACTGCTCCCTTTTTGAAATTGACATAAGCAACGTCATAAGCATTCCAAAAGTTCACAATTGCCGCAGCCGAACTCTCCAGAAGGAAGAAGGAAAAAAAGTTTGTATAAGAGTATTAAGTATTTTAAGGGGACCTAGGACAGAATACATGCTTTTCTACTATTTCTTTCAATCTTTTTGAATTTTTGTATGTTGATTACCCTCATACTAAATAGCATAGTGAGTAAATTTCAATAAAATTAATGAAATAGTTTCTTCAGCTATAAACTATTTTCTATTTTTCATACCGCGATATTTGAAAAATATGAAATGCTCCTTGCAGTATAAATACTTTTTTTCGTCAGTGCCACTTTGTCACATTAATATTTGAACTCCTAGTAAGTGATTCTAGAATGCTTTTTTTTTTTTTTTTTTTTCCCTTCCATTTTGTGCTTTGAATAACAAAATATTAATTATATCAGTAAGGCAGATATTGCAGCCTAAAAAGCAAAAATATTTGGATTAATAGCACTACTGTGCCCAAGTTTTACACTGTCGCCCAAAATAGATCCTATGACTTCTTTAAATGGCACTGTAGAGCAATTGTGCCAAGTTTCAATTTGTCATATCGAAAAATGTGCTGAGAAAACTTAAATTACATATTGAAAACATTAATACAGGCTGATGTACCTGGTTAAAATTTTTCAGCCCTTAAAAAGATCTGAAACACCATAAAACGCATTTAAATGTTTTACTAACATTATAAAGGGCCCATTTTTGCAGTAATCCAAAAGTCGGAAGTAGTGGCCACCTTGACTTATAAAAAATAAAAAAAAATAATAAAAAAATAAAAAAAAAAATGTCCTAGGTCCCCTTAAGAGAATCGTTGATTTCGCATTTATATGACAATTTTAACATAATGTTCCCATTTTAAGCCGATTTAGTATTTATCACTTTTTAGAACACTTTAAAAAGTGATTAATAAATCGCGGAAATTGAAAATGCAATTTTATTAGCGTAACGCGCTATATCGCATTTCCGAAAAATCTATCCGTAGCTAGTAATCACCGATCACGCAGCGCTGTGTTCGGAAATCGAGAGCAGGGTTACAAATACTACCACTGCAAGCGCCACTGTTTCTAAGAATTAGCTGATAAGGTTAAATGTACGTTCCCCTCTCCACTGGCACACACGACTGTCAGCGTGGGCTTGTCCAACCCGGCCTGCCTGCTTGGCATGGACTGCTAGAGAAATAGTAATCCACCTCGTGCGTTCATCTGTGTTCGTGCTCTGAAATGTCAGCTTGAATATACAAGGTAAGGTGTTTTAAATTTCTTATGCCGGCGCCGTTTTGGTGGCGCTGTCTATCGCATGCATTCAGAGATAGTAAAGCGGCCATGTTTGATCACGGCATCATTTGTTTCCATAGTAACCAGTAGGCATGGTGGACTACGTAATGAAATTAAACCTAATAATGCTAGTAAAAAGTATCCGGCTATACCGCAATTGCTTGTGCGAGTAAATCTCAATGCAATGTATTAAAGGTATGAATTCGAATGGGCCAGTAGAACTGCACGTTGATCTTGTCTTTGACTTTGTAGGTTAGGTTTAATATTACTGTAGCGGTACATAACTAAAGCATGTTTTAAACTATCCCCTTGTGCAGCAATAATTTTCTAAACGTACTTAAGGTTCATCCGAGGAGAATTTTTTGTAGATTTGTTCTCTAATCGAGATGCTTTACAGTTTTATTGTGTAAACCATGTCATATGGCACCGTAAAGTAATGCCTTTTGAAAAACATTTGAAATTTTTATCGCAGCATAGCATTGCAATATAAATCCAGCATATACAAATTGAATGAACTACGTGCATTTGTTTCAGAGATTCTCTGCTACTTACTTAGTACGTAAGGTATTGCTTTCCTCACAAAAATTCTATATCGGGATTTCACCGCAAATGTTTTGAGACCACCTGAATAAAAAAAAGCGCACTAAACTTGATGCTTAAATTCATGCGTTCCAGAGTTATGACATGATTTCAAGCAAATCTCCAAACCTAAAACCAGCTTTTACATTGAAAGAAAAATCGTAATTTTTTATTTTGTTAAAACTGACTAAAGATTGTGATTAAAATACCATACATTTGAGATATTTGCATTACAAGCAAAAGGTGTATACCTATCACTGGGAATAACGTATAAAGCTCTGTTCATTGGGAAGGAATTTTGTGTATTAATTAAGCGATAGAAAAAAAGCCTGCTGCACAAAAAGTGTAGATGTCTTTAAAACTCACATTATATTTCAAATAACTATTTTATAGAGTTAGACATTTTCCAATTATTTTGTAATTCGTTTGAACCCTTCCACACTTAGTCATGTTTTGGAGTGCAGCCACCAGTATGGAATGTCCAAGCATATAGCCACCACTTTTAAATATTTTATTGTCGTTTCGATTTCTTGTTATCTTCTATCTGGAACGAAATGCTTAGTAATGGTATTTGTGTAAGGTTTATCTCAATTAATGTGAAGCAAAAGATAGGAAGATAGTGGATAAAAAAAATTTAAGAACTGTTTGTAGAAGCTATTTAAAAATAATTGTGTGTGGAGTCAGGGTTTACTCATTACTTGTTAACTGCCGGCCTCACGCCCACATGCGCGTGGTAGAGGTGGGCGATCATCCAACCGATGTGGTCAACATCTCGACATCCCCTGCCGGAAACTTGGCTTTCATGACCCGGGCCGCTTACCTATCGCAAGCTCCTCAATTTCCTCACAATTCTGAGTGGGCACCATCGTATACGGGGGGATCGAACCCGGGCCACATTCCGTGACAGGGAACCAAGGCATGACGCCCTAGCCCACTACGCCACGGCGCAGGACGGAGAGTCAAAGTAGCTGCACACAATTTGAATACTGCAGAAATTAGTCTACCGGAACAGATAAATGGAAGTGTAAATGTAATAAAGAACCAGAAACATTTTCGATTTTCTAAAGAGTTTCGTTCATTTTCACAGGCGCACTGCATAATAGTTTTTGGGCAAACTTCCGCAGGCCAACCCCATCGAAAAATAGAATTTTTTATGCCAAAATATTCGTTAGGCACGTATAAATATGTACCCAACATTCTAGCTTCCAAAAATGCCTCAAACCGCCAAAAAATTCCCAAGATCCGCAAAAATCCGAAAATTTTACAGATAACCTCACGAAAAAAGACACTGAAACGCAGTTTCCTTACACTTCGCCTCTTCTCTCCCACTCTATACTCTCCTTGTCCCTCACCTTTCTCGATTTGATCCTCGAGCCTAAAAAACTAAGCTACATCTAATCTAATCAAACCTAACCTAACCTAACCAAAGCTTAAGCTAACATGGCGCTCCCAAACATTACCAGCCGTAACGTAAACAATCTTCTATTACAAATGTCCAAAGTAGAAATAAATATCTTTCTCTGATGCAATATTGGGGAGCTTTTTGACTATCGGGAACACTAGAGTAACTTTTATACCGTTTCAATGCCATTTTATTAACTTTTTGACGGAGTTGGTCTGCAGAAGTTTGGTCTAGTTTTTTTCTTTTTTTTTAAATACAAGTGTCATTTTACTAGTAGAAATGGGTAGGAATGAGGCTGAAAGCCGAGTGTGGCAGTTCTACGAACCAAATAAAGCCGCCTAAAACACGTGTTTTCGACAGCCCTGAATATTAAATTACAAGGTATCCGGCTGATATTTGTGTGGAAACATCAATATAATATGTACAAATATTTGGACATGCGATGGTGAGCACTGGTCTTTGAGATGCGCCTTAGTTATTATTTGACCTTCATAATACTAGCGTTGACAACATGATCACCTATGTACTCAATCATAACGTTCTTTAGTATACAGAAGGCGTGGCAAACACAAATCCAACAGAATGAATGTAACAATTGTGTTAGTACACTATTTTGTTTAACGTTTATTCCTTTAAGTTGTGTAGTTGATTGTGCAGTTGTTACAACCTGTAATACCTTGTGGAGAGGAAGTAGCATTGGTATTGATATCATTGATTAAATTTTAAACAGTTGAATTATTTGGAAGAATGCATCTCCGAGTCATTCAAATAAACCCCTGTTACATCAATCAATGCAAGAGCCCCGCTTAATATAGTATAGTTTCCATCGCAAGAAATAAGGATATTAACAATAGTGTTATAAAATGTTATTCCACTAGGTGTTATAATCTTCAATTTCAAATATTAGTTCAGTAGAATGCTCTGCCTTTTGTGACAGTTGTCTAAATATGTTATTGTTCCAAAATTTCGAATTTAAAAAATGAGTAGTAAACATATAATTGTGGATCAGACATTGCACCCAAAGCACAGATTAAATGTAGAGTTTAAATCCCAGTTTGGTATTGAGGGGTTATATTTTTTTCTATACTTAGCACGTTGTGGAACGAATACTGAAAGTGTATGGCAGGTACGTTCAATTTGACTCTTCAGAATTTGCGTAATCTAGCTAGGGTACTACTTCAGTCATTAACACAAACATTCCTGTCCAGATAGTTTGGAAAAAGTAAACCAATCTACGTCAAACTACAATGAATTATCTGGGTTATAAGGGTATCAGCAATAGCAAGATTGGAATAATAGTAGTAGTAGTAATAATAATAATAATAATAATAATAATAATAATAATAATAATAATAATAATAATAATAATGGTAATATTAATAGTAACAAGAATAACAAAAATAATAATAATAATAATAATAATAATAACAATAATAATAACAATAATAATAGTAATGATAATGCTAGCGATAATTATTAATAACAATGACATTGTTTGTTTATTACTATTTATTTTATTGTTATTTTTATTAAGAATGTTTGTTATTAATAGTAATAATATTATTAACAGTTATTGTTTATTATTACTTATGTTAATTTTATTTTTGCTAATAATTATTGTTAAGATTATAAATAACTTTTATACTTATTGATAAATAAGTGAATTTCTAATTATGCTTACGGGGACAAAATATTGAACACTCGCATAGTATAAAGTACCTTAGAAATGTTTTTTCTTTTTTCTTTTTCTCTGCTACCTAACCATAGTAAGCAGAAGTATTGTATTCTGACAAAAAAATCGATATGGAGATTTCACTGGAAATACACGTTTTGAATTCCGCCAATCCCCCAAAAGTATTTTTTGAAAAATGCTTGTGTGCCTGTAAACAGAACTCAAAACAAAAAATTCGGTTAAACCTTGAGTATATCTAAGTTCAGTGTCTTCCAAGTATACGGTACGAAGGTTTTAAAGGAACCACCCCCCCCCCTCCATCATAAACTAGAAGTTATATGGAAAGTTTTCTGTAATTTTTGCTTTTCTCAAAAACGTTTAATCAAACTACCACATATTTATTGTTTGTATGATAAATAAAATGTATATCTTAAGAATAAGACCTTGTAAAAATAGTGTACATAAGAGTTAGTAGTAATGTGAATGCAACACATTAATTTTTTTCAAGAGGTTTTTGAACTTAGGCGGCGCCGTGGCCAAGCGGTTAGACCGTTCGCCTATCACTGAGGTGGCCCCGGTTCGGTCCCAGGGACACGCATGTGGTATTCGTGGTGGACGAAACGGCGTCTGGGAGGGTTTTCTCCGGTTTCCCCTGCCATTCATTCCCCAAGTGCTCCATCATCACCTTTCCAATCATCCATATGGCCTGCATTTTATTTCATCCGCTTCCTCACTCCCATACCTGGTGCTGGACTGATCACCCGCTTCCAAGTCTTCACTCTGTCCGGTCCATAGGCTCCTCTGCTCACCAACAGGCTTGTAAGTCCTAGGGGTTGTAAGTCTTCCATACGGGGAGGGCAATCAGATGAAGTTTTAAATTTTCTAATTCTGCCACTGCTAGCCAAATACTATCAATAAATTTGAAATATTTCAGTGCGGGTATTTCGGGTTGTTTTACTGCCGAGAATTTTTAGAAAGCTGTGGTAGGGTAGGGAGAAAATAAATGGGTTATTTGAAAACTTTGAATTTTGGAATAAAATCAGTTTTTTTAGAATCTTTATAGAAAAAAGTCCTCCAGAATTGTAGAATTGCAGGTCATTCTGGAGATATAAGGGTACTGGGTATTAAAATTGCTAATTTCTACAAATACCGCCCGATTTAGTCGTTTTCGTCATAAATTAATTCAATATAATTGATTTCATGATTCTATACATCTAACTTTCCAAGAAAATAATTTTCAAAGAACGAAAATCCAGTCTTGTGTGAATGTTACACCTGATGAAAATTTGAAGATTTTAAATTTTGTATATTACTTTCCGAATATGTTTCTTTAAATTCAGAGATTAAATTTTGTGTAATATTAGAACTTTTCCTGAAAAAAAAAATAGTAAAAGTACGTAATAACAGTCGAACATTTTCAAAAATGAATTCTGTGTTAAATTAAAACAGTAAATCGAAAACTATGGTTTATATAAAGAAACTGCTTGTTACATCTCTTCATTCAACATCTGTTAACGCCTCGGTAGCGTGATGGTTAGCGTATCTGCCTCACGTTCAAGAGGTCGCGTGTTCGATTCTCGCTTAGGGTAAGTTATCCGGGTAAGGTTTTTAAGAGTTCCAAGCTGGCAGCTGAGCGAGGTGGACGTGTGTGTCAGCCTGCCTCTCTGTGTGTTATTTACATACGGTGATTCTGACTGTGATTAGTGCATGTAGTGGAGTATTTACCACTACATTTGATCTTTTCTACAATGGCTCACCAGTCGGAAGCTACCGGCCACCTTGTTAGCTCTGCTTTACTTACAGTCTACAATAATGATTCCACTCCACAAGCTCACACTAACTTCACTCCTGGACATCACGGCTCTGTAATATCTCCACATCAACAACCTACATTATCTTCACAACAAGCGTTAGTGAACACTTCTGCAACAGCAACCAACATCACAGTGAGTAAACCTATTCTTCGGCCTTCTCAGTTGACAACAACCCCCATAACGCACACATATAACAATTCTGTTCTAGACGACGATAAAATGGAGTACAGTACCACACCGGACCAGTCTAATGGGGCACACAATGTGCGCACTGCACAAGCTCCCTCAGCCAGTTCTACCAAGCGGCTCTGTCTTGCGCCAGCTTCGATATCGGCTAACACGCCCCGTTATGCTTATACGGTACCCACTTCGAACCGCTTCCAGGCTTTAGGTGATACTCCCTACCTCGACACTACAGATTCACCGTCTCTTGCTCCTAAAGAGAAAATTCCCCCTATCTGTCTTCGTGATATTCACAATTACCAATTGTTCTTAAAGGATGTCAAAACATGTGTTAAATCGGATTTTCACACTGAGCTCCGAGGTTCGATTCTAAAAATTTATGCCACCACTTCTTCTGATTTCCGTTCTCTTACATCTTACTTCACCTCAATCAATCAAGCATATTATACCTTTAGAAATCCAGCTGATAAACTCTTCTCCGTTGTCATTCGGAATCTCCTTTGCTCCCTAAATGACCATGAAGTGTAAGATGAACTTTGTGCTCTGAACTATCCTGTTCAAAAGGTCACACGTTTACTTGGCAGAAACAGGAACCCAATACTTTGTGTAGAACTTACTAACAACGATGAGGGTAAAAACATTCTGAATCTTACCCGACTGCTCTATAGTGTTGTGAAGGTCGAACATCGCCACCGTACCAGTGATCTACCACAGTGCACTCGCTGCCAAAACTTTGGACATACCAAAAACTATTGCAAGTTGGAACCTCGATGTGTCAGATGTTTAGGCGCACACCATTTTTCCGACTGCGCTAAACCTTCCACCACACCAGCTAAGTGCGTTAACTGTGAGCAAGATCACCCAGCTAATTATCGCGGCTGTCCCTACTATGTGGCACTGAAAGCAAGACTCTCTCGCCGATCTCAGCAACCCACCTTCTCATCAGCATCTTCGCCTTCAATGCCGCCCACAGTGCCTGCATCCGAACGAAGTCCACAGCAATCACGTCCGTCTCAGCAACCATCAGCCTTCCAACCAACGACCGTTCCTGGTGCGCAGCAGAGGACTTATTCTCAAGCGACGTCTTCCACTTCTCCTTTTCCACCGGCTAATTCTTCCACTGCCCCACCCAAGGATTCTTCTTCGACGCCCTTACTGACTTTTTTCTCTGATTTGCTCTCTCAGTTATTCTCTTACTTCCGGACTCTGCTTACCCCCATTTTACCACAACTTCCACCGCTACTTAGTTCTCTTATTCTTTCTTTAATTCCCAATGGCAACCCGTAATATCATTAATCTTAAAATGTGTCAGATGTTTAGGCGCACACCATTTTTCCGACTGCGCTAAACCTTCCACCACACCAGCTAAGTGCGTTAACTGTGAGCAAGATCACCCAGCTAATTATCGCGGCTGTCCCTACTATGTGGCACTGAAAGCAAGACTCTCTCGCCGATCTCAGCAACCCACCTTCTCATCAGCATCTTCGCCTTCAATGCCGCCCACAGTGCCTGCATCCGAACGAAGTCCACAGCAATCACGTCCGTCTCAGCAACCATCAGCCTTCCAACCAACGACCGTTCCTGGTGCGCAGCAGAGGACTTATTCTCAAGCGACGTCTTCCACTTCTCCTTTTCCACCGGCTAATTCTTCCACTGCCCCACCCAAGGATTCTTCTTCGACGCCCTTACTGACTTTTTTCTCTGATTTGCTCTCTCAGTTATTCTCTTACTTCCGGACTCTGCTTACCCCCATTTTACCACAACTTCCACCGCTACTTAGTTCTCTTATTCTTTCTTTAATTCCCAATGGCAACCCGTAATATCATTAATCTTAAAAAGTTAACCCTCCGTAACTGGAACGCTAACGGTCTCCGTGCCAAACGCGCATCTTTCGTTGCTTTTCTCACCATGCACAGTATCAATATTGCCTGCGTCACTGAAACGCATTTTCTACCGAACGAGACCTTCACAGTTCCTGGCTACAAAATCTATCGCCAGAATCGTGTATCTGAAACGGCTTCCGGAGGTGTTGCCATCCTCATCAGACGCACACTTACTCACAGTGCAATCTTTCTACCCACTATTCCTGCACTTGAAGTGACAGGCCTTAAACTCTCCACCACGGATGGTACCAACGTCATTATTATCTGTGCTTATAAACCCCCTAATCGCCGGCTTAATACTACATATCTCTCGTTACTATTCTCTCCTGACTGTAGCACTCTCCTTTTGGGCGATCTGAACTGCAAACATTCTTCATGGGGGTGTAGGTCTACCAATCCCAATGGTCGTCTTCTTTTCAATGTTTTAAATACCAATGGGCTTTCTATCTCCGCTCCATCGGATCCCACTTATTATCCTAGCAATCCCATGCACGCTTCTGATATCCTTGATATTGGTCTTCACAGGAATCTTCCTCTCCCAACTTATGTCACCGCTTTAGCAGAACTTGATTCCGATCATTGCCCTGTTGATTACCTTTCAACTCTCGCCTACCATGCTGACTTCCTTTCCTCGCCTCATCACTGGTATTGTGAACTGGGACGCTTTTCAATCTCAGTTAGATAACGCCTTAACTTCCTCTTATCAACTAGCAACTACTACTGATATTGACGCCGCGGTAGCGCATTTCACTGCTACCCTGTGCAACTGTGTACGGCTTTCTACGTCACACTCTCCATGGCGGAACTCTCCACATTCATTGCCAATATCCATTTTGCGTCTTATTCGGGAGAAAAATGCTATTCGTCGGCGATGGCAACGAGAACGGCAACCTTGGTTACGTAGACGACTCAACAATTTGATACGTCTTGTAAAGGTTGAACTAGAGTGTCACCCTCTACAAACTTATCAACGCAATGTGGCGACTATATCTCCACACGACCACACCTTGTGGGATGCCCCCAGCCGGATTCTTCGTGAACCTACTGTGATTCCTGCACTCTCCGATGGGAACAATCTTGTCACGGACGTCGCAGCAAAGTGTGAAATCTTGGCTGCACATTACGAGCAAACTTTTGCTCTTCACTCCATATCTCCAAGCGCCGCAGCTATAGAAAATGAACTCAGTGCCCAACGTCAACGAGCTACAGTTCAATCACGAATCTCCTTCACTAGTCCTCGGGAGCTCTTTCACCTGATCCGCTGCCTTCCTAACAAGAAATCGCCTGGGCACGATCTTCTGCCCAACATAGTCTTGAAACATCTCACCAAGAAAGCGCTTGCCTATCTCTCTTCTATACTAAATTTCTGTCTTCAAATTGGCTACTTCCCTTCCACGTGGACATTTGCTCATATCATTGTGTTCCACAAACCCAATAAGCCTAAGCATCTGCCAGGCAGCTATCGTCCTATCAGTCTTCTGCCCACATTGTCCAAACTCTTTGAGAAGGTCATCCATCGCCGTCTAGTGCAGTACCTCACCAATGCTCACATCATTCCCTCGTTTCAATTCGGATTTCGCCCGAAACACTCTACTACTCACCAGTTACTGAGGTTAACTCAACACGTTGTCCGCGGCTTCGAGCATCGTCAATATACACCAGCTCTTTTCCTTGATGTGGCGCAGGCGTTTGATAAAGTGTGGCATTCTGGCTTGCTACTTAAACTTTATCGTACTGGCCTTCCGGACTATTTGGTACACATTATTACCAGCTTTCTCACCGGCCGCACTTTTGCAGTACGCGTTGGAGGTACTCTTTCCCTTAAGCATCCTATTTCAGCAGGAGTCCCCCAAGGTTCTATACCAGCACCCACGCTCTTTAGTACTTATACCTCTGATATTGCCGATCTAGCTCCAACCTCAATTGCCCTGTATGCTGACGATACCGTGATATATTATTCTCACTCTATACTCCATTCCGCTATCAACACATTACAGATCTCTCTTGATCGCCTCACAAATTGGTTTCGCACTTGGTGTATTACCATTAACACTCAGAAAACGGAAGCCAAGATTTTCACTCTACGCCGCTATAATTCACCTCCGCCTATACGTCTTCTGAATACCCATGTGTCGTGGCTTTCTTCTTCTACACCAGTCAAGTATCTTGGGATATTATTGGACACTCGGCTCACGTGGAAGCCTCATATAGAGCGCAACATTACCCTGGCATCGGCTCGTCATTCTAAACTTTCGTCTTTGTTCCACAAACACACCTCACTTGGTTTGGAATCATCACTGCTTCTGTACAAATCTCTTGTTCTCCCTCTCATTACTTATGCCTGCCAGGTGTGGGGGGGGCTGCCAGTATGTGTCACCTACGGCGTCTACAGGTCATCCAAAACCGATTCCTGCGAATCGCCACCAATGCTCCTTGGTTTGTACGCAACCAGCAGCTCCATCACGAACTGGGGTTTCTTCCTCTCCATCATTTCATTCGACAGCTCGCCCGACGGTTCTTCTCCAATCTACGCCTACGTTCCAGGAGCTGTGACGTACAACATCGGCGTCCGAAGTTGCCGGCCAACACGACTGAAGCGACGACTTCCACAGGATACTGCCTTAAAATTACACGCCCCATTATTACTCACTTCCATAGGCGCTGGGTTTGGGCATTTAAATGGCCAGAATTAAATTTAAAAAAATTATTCATTTTTTACTCTGTAGAAAATTCATCATGGAATGACCTTAAATACCCAAAACCATTGTTAAATCGACTTACGCAGACGTGTGCCAATAGTGAATATTTTAAAACGTGATTTTTCATTCATTTTTCATTTTTAATATATATTTAAGATGTTCTCGTTCTTCGAGCCAGGTATAGTGATGAAGAGCCATCGACGTTTCGGGGAATGTGCATCTCTCCCATCATCAGGATGATGAATGACTAGTAAGAGTGAAAGGACCAGTAGATGTGTGTATGTGTGCGTGCGTGCGTGCGTGTGTATTCACAGTTTGATGCAGTTTTTTGTTGTTATATTTCATGTATGCGTTCTTTGAAAGTGGATGAAGAGGTCTAAGGAGCTCTTTTTATTCTACCACGTGCATAGCAGGTAGAGAAGATTTCCACCAAAAAATTCGATGTGGAGAAGTTACCGAAAATACTGTTTTGAGGCCCCCTGAATTCAATAAGTATTTTTAAAAAAAGGTGTGCATATATCTTTACAACCATATAACTGAAAAACGGAAGCGGGCTGAACGCCAAGCTTGGTATTTCAGTTCAGCATCTTGCAAAGATGGGACATGGAGTTTTTTTTTTTTTTTTTTTTTTTTTTTTTTTTTTTTTTTCAAGAAAATCCTATCATCTGAAACTACCCTTTACATGGAACATTTTTTGAATTTTTCATTTTTTTTAAATGGCTATAACACTTTTGATTAAGGTACCATATGTTTAAGATATGTGCATGACAATGAAAATATATATCTTGAATTTTCTGGCAATAGTCTATGAAGGTCACTTTATTTGGAAGAAATGTTTTATAATTTTGTAGAACCGATAAAAGTTAATAGGTAGAGATAAAGTACTACACAGAAATGTAGGTTTATTCAAAACACAGAATGTATTTCAAATAACCTGTGTGAAGGTCTGAGTGGGTGAAGGGGTGTGTGGGTGGATGTGGGGGTTGTGCGTGGGCGAGTTTGGGGTGTGTGGATGGATGTGGCATCAGGTATCCGAGATATCCATTAATGTTCGTATCACTTGTTCAATAATTTAAAAAAAAATTAGTGTCCTGTCGCACTTCACTTGTTTATGACGATATCGTGAAGGAACCGGGACTTTTAAAGTCATATTGTATCCGTTTTAAACATCTGACTGTCGATTCGATTTCCTCTAGCCTCCTTTTACCTTCAATGAAATAGGTACATATGCATAACAATGAAACGATATGTGCAAATGTTTATCTCGATCAAGATGAAGGAGATAGAAAAATTAATGCTGTATAAGAATAGCTTGTAGAGGCTATAAAAGGTACTAGTGATTAGAGAAAGCAGGGTTGCCAACATTTGGAAGAAAAATTATCGTACCGGCCACTCAAAATTATAGATTTGGAGGCAAAATTATTGTACATCATAAACCAAACGCTACAACAATAAAAATGTCAGTATAACACTTACGAGAATGTAATAGTATTGATGTTTATGGTATCCACTTACAAGATTGATGACCTCAACCAGTATTACAACTTTGGTACTTATATTTCTCGCACTATTCATCTGAAAGTTCATCATCTTCCTCAATCCTTGCAGCATTATACAAATTTGTTGTTGAGATAAACTTTAACATCTTCTCGTGGGGCAACGAGATCAATACAAACTCCGCCAGTTCTTTGAAATCAGTATTTCCACCAAGGTGACATGCGTTTAACAGCACTCCAGAAACTGCCAGGTTCAGACATGTTCTTTATTTCACACGGAATATCAGTTACTCCGAGTTTTCTCTATTGATCATCAATTTTCTGAACAGTGCCTTCTTCATTGAGGTTACCAGATCTAGGTACACGGGCAATAAGAGGATAAAGGCTAGAAGGCTTAGTAGGATATGAAATGGTTGCCTTAGAGGGGTGGAGACAGGCTATGGGGGCAAAAGTGCTGTCGATATTGGTAATTAGTTTCATTTCGCTGGTGTGATAAACCAGTGAAAATCATATTTCGCCGGTATCGAAATTATCGTACACCCCCTTAATTATCGTACGTTGGCAACCATATGTACAAACATTAAAATTATCGTATGCCCCCATAATTATCGTACGAGTTGGCAACCCTGGGAGAAAGTCATGTGAATGTAACACATTCGTTTTTTATATCAAGGATAATTATGGATTTTAGGTTTTAATATAACTGATGTTCAGAAAATTTAAAGTGAACATTGATAATTATTTGTTGGGTTAATCGCTTTAGTGTTCACAAAGCTTAAGATGATTGTAAATAATTCTATTCGGAGAATAGTATACAGAATTTAAAATTTTGAAATGTTTATCACTTGGGGCGTTTCACATACACCTGTTATTTTAACTTTTTGAATATTGTTTTCTTGGAAAGGTAGATACATATAACCGCAAACATTTGATTTTCTATTATATGCTGAGCAAATCTGTGATAAAAACGCCAGTTAAATAAATTAAAATTAGTAGAATTTAGCTATACAGTATCCAGTACCCTTAAACGGTTAAATGAATTTGTTACTGTGGAAACATGGTAACATTATGGAACTGACTGATCTAAATTAATATATAAGGTTATTCTGAAGTAAGTTCCCACTTTAAAACGTTAATAGAATTGCAAAATTGTTAGATTCTAATAAAATAAAAACAGAAATTTATTCGTAAAGAATTGGGATTTTAATTAAAGCGAGATACAATTAATATGACTACCTCCATGTTGTTCTAAGCAATAATGTTTCTTCTATATGCTATAAACGATTTCTGTCGAGAAGTGAACCAGTTTGCTCAAATTTGTTCATCTTGCGAAATGATTTCACAGAGCAGAGTCCTCTTCTCAGTCCATTTAATGTTGGACACCTTCTCAGTGCATGTGCATGTTGTCTGTTACGCCCGTAATAGCACCCAGGAAGGCCAATTCGCATAGGTAAATCCATTGCTCCTACAGCTGCCGTCTGTATTGCTTTGCTTACACAAACATGACAGTTACCATAGCAAAGGAAAAACAGACCTTCTAAGCGATAGTGGAAACCAAACTGCTAATATGTAAAGAAGATACAGTTGTTTCAAAATGGGAACTCACTTTAGAATAACCTAATATTTGTACACACAATTATTTACAATAGGCACATTTTTCTTTAGAAGGTGTGTATTGTAATTAGAAGATTAAGTAACAAGTTTTACTTTCTGTTGATGCTACCTGAATTAGACTATGTTAAGGGAACATTTGTCACCCGGAACTTACATAAATTAACGTAGCTCTAATGCAATAATACTCGTAATACCTAACAGTTCGGAATGTTATCTAAATGTCAAACGCCGTTTACCTATTGCGTAACATGTTCTCATTTATGTTCGTTAGCGAGCAACTGGTTACTGTAATAACTATAAAAGAAAATCATAACTGCTTTAAGATTTATTGAACAATGCAGTCGAACACAAAGGAATGCACACAAAAACATGCCCTTATGCACAAAGTTCCTAACCTGCAGATGCTTAGGATCGTGTTTTGGATTTCAAATTTAGTGGGCGTGGAAAGTAAATTGCTGGTTCTTACTGACCACAAATAAGCAGTTCTAGTAAATAAAATGTTCGAAAATTATTATTAATACCCGTTTGACTTACTTTTGTGCCAGAACTACACCAATTTTTACTTTCCCTACTACGTACAGTAAGTAGGGAAATATTCTGTTTCATCCAAGAACTATGTCGAGATTTCACTGGAAATATACCGGGTGGAAGGTACTGCTTCGGCTATACGTTAAACAGGGATTCTACATGATGAGTGGAACAAATATGTCCGATACAATTGTTTTCAATAAAGAACCATTTTTCCGAGAAAAAAAATTGTGTCAAATATTTGGAGTCATCTAGCTTCTTGACGGATGGTTATAAATGGTTTATTATTTCACCAACTGTCAGGCAAACATTGTGTGAACAACGCTGTAATGTCTTTTTATTGCATTTCTACCTCAATTCGAATGAATTCAGTCACAATTTAATGTTAAAATGCCGTGCAAACTTTAATTTTAAGAGAGATTTGGCAACGTCACGTTAACATTAAATTGTGACTAAATTCATTCGAATTTAAATAAAGACATTACAGCATTATTCACACAATGTTTGCGTGACAATTAGTGAAATAATAAATCATTTATATCCATTTGTTAGGAAGTTAGATGGCTCCAAATATTCCAGATATTTGACACAAATGATTTTTTTATCGGCGAAACGGTTCTTTATTTACAATAATTATATTGGACATATTTGTTACACTCATGTAGAATCCCTGGTTAACGTATGGCCGAAGCAGTACCTTCCACACTGTCTATTTTGAGACCCACTTAATCCAAAAAGATCAGTTTTAGAAAGATGATCTGTGTGTGGGCGTGGGGTGGGTGTGTATGCGTGTGGGCGCGTGCGTGTGTGCGCGTCCGCAACATGAAGACTTTTAAGAAAATCGCCCCACCCCAAACTACTCTTTACACGAAAAATTTTCGCAAATTTTGATTTTTTAAAGAAAAGATTACTGCTTTTAATAAAAATAACTAACCATACCTAACCCCGAAGCACAACAACCCCTTCCGGGTTAAGACCTACCACCCAACCGCTGAGTCCCCCACCACTGCCCACCGTAGGCGTCATGAGTTTTAATTAAAGTATCATCACTTTAAGATACTTCGTGACAAATTCTATATCTTGAATTTTCTTTTAACAGCTTCTGAAGTTGTCTTCATTTTGGACGAATTTTGCATAGCTGGCAACCTGTAAGGGATAGACAAACTCTTATTGCACAAAACACGTTAGTCAGTTAAAGAAGACAATTGTCAGTCTTTGCGTGCGTTCATGTGTGTGTGTGGGTGGGTGTGCGTGCGCGCGCGCGCGTGTGCGTGACCATTTTCGAGATATTGCTTGTTTTTTGTTTATATTTTGCAATAGTTAGGAATAGTTCATGCAAGAACGAGTAGAGAAAGTTATGTGAGTGAACATATTAGATATTTTTATAGTGATGAAATAATTCTTTAAATTTGTTACACATACAGAGGGACCATTACATGCCGAGTTCAAGTGGTGCAATCAGATCACCAATAGGTTTGTTCCAATGTTTTCTGGAAAGGTTCGTACGTGTGCATTGATTTGCTATCCGTTGTCGACATTAACGGATTCTGCCATAACCTACGCACTAATGCTGAGTGTTCCAAACTGGATCTATTGGAACGTGTGGTTGCTCCATGCGGACGCTGTTAGTCTTGGAATACAGTCCTTGAAGGCTAAAAATTGGATATAAGTGGGAAAATAATTAAAAGCGTTAGTTTAGTGCAACTGTTTAGGAGTATTTTAGCATAATACTTTTGCGTTCCGAGTGAAATTGATTAATGTTGTAGTTTTCTATCCAAAAATGACGTGACACAGCAGACTTTTCTGTTTGTTCAAGTTTTATATTTCTCTGGTGTTTGTTTCGTCTAATTTCCCAGTTCCTTTTCGTTCTGCATATGTCGATTTCCTCACAGCTGATCTGATCGATTCCAGATTTTAATGTGTTTGGGATTGCATTTTTAAGAGGCTTACTTAGCAAGTTGTTCACACTGAATTTGTTTTGGCTGCTAGTCTTCAACTTAAACATTAAACTTTTTGAAGATTCGTTCAACCAATTGTTGAGGATGAGGTCGTATGACCTTGAAAACGCTACAGTATTTTCAGTATTTTAAAGTGAAGGCGAGTGTACAAAAATGACTCGTAAAAATACTCAAAAATGAAATTTAAACTATGTCTTACACAAAATTTAATGGTGGGTGGCTCAACATAACATCCAATTAGAGGCTTGCCGCGCCGTGCGGTATTGTATAGTTAAACACGCCGTAAAGCCGTTGATATACATAGAATTTGCTCCCACAGAGTTTATTTGCACTTCGGGATAGATAATAGTAATGGTCAGCTAACAGCCGCCATTAAATTTTGTGTCTGCCATAAATGTAATGTTACATATAAGTAGAGCCACTTGAACTGAATTCTGAGAACTGCTCGGCAGCCACCGTCATACTGCGAGAGAATGTCTACGACCAGATAAAACAGGAATTCACCAATATGAGCTGAGCTACCAACAGTGTTAACAACTTTTAACCCCAACTTAATGGCACATATTCAGAAATACCTACAATATTTTAAATCAAATATGAAGATAGCAAGAATATAGCAAAACTATATAATTATGATCTATGCATGTAAAAGAAGCAAATACGCAGCATAACAAAATTAACAAAACAAGCAAAATATGTATTGTATGCAATTTAAAATATTGTTTCGACTGTGCGAAATTCAGTAATTAACTAACATACCAAATGACTATACGTTCTAACGGCAGACAAAATATGCATTTGTATTAAAATCCTGTTCGTAATCACTTTTATTATTTTTTATTTTATTTCATCCTTTTCACTGTCATTTATATTGCCTCCTTCCTCACTCTCGTATGTACTAGTACCAGGCATGGGGCCGACTACACATTCTGAACTCTCTCTCTCTCTCTCTCTCTCTCTCTCTCTCTCTCTCTCTCTCTCTCTCACTGAGCCAGAGCCCGTCTGCCCCTCGGCAGGCTTCTGACCCCAGGTGTTGATTTGTAAGTCCTGGGAGACAGGTCCTCCATACGAAAAGGGTAGTTAGATAAAGAGGAACTTTATATTGCATACATGTTTCCAAGCTCCATTCAGAATGTACACCCATGGAACGCAAAATAAAAGAAAGAAAAAAGAAAAAACAAGTGATGTCTGGAACGGCAAATTCTTCTAAGTCCTACACGCACAGCATCTTGTTTACACCATCCGCGATACAGTTGTGCACTGGCAGCAACAAGTTGTCACAAGTTCCAAATCTTAATATTACTAACCCATATGATCAAACAACGCTCTGTGCCATGTAGGACTTACACGAATTTGGTGTTCTATACATGACTCCTTTGGTCGAAGGGTATACATCTGAAATTTCGTTTTAAAATGTTGAAAACTGCATCTTAAGGAGCATTTTCAAATAGAACGTTTAATGTTTTATTACAAAATACATAGCTCAATAACGGCTTAACATAATAATATAGATAATTCATGCACCGAACAAGATGGTTTGACGTTAACATGTGAGGCTCTTAATTCGGGAGGTCCGCGATTCAAAACCCCCACATGTTCGTCCTCTTTATCTGAATAAGGCTTTTCACTGGTTTTTACTTAGTTCGCATAACTGAAAAGTTCCAGGAAGGTACCGTAAGCTTAGGCCTGGAAGATTTCCTTCCCAAAACACCTTTTCCAAATATTACTTCACCGCCTGTGGTGCCGTATGTAGTAAGAGCGGGCCTTAAACACTGTTAACAGATCGGATCGTTAAATCGATGCTTAAGAGTATAAGATGCGGTTAGAGGACAGTTACTGAGACAAATTGGTGCACGAACCGTTCACATTTGGCAGCCTCTGGTTCAGCACCAGTTCTTCTAATGACAATGCCCAATGCCTGTTTTCAACTTTATTTCTGCTCTGTGTGTGGTTTTGTGCTTGTATCATGTAGCTTGTTCATAAGCAATGTAGTAAGGTGTTTATTTTGAATGAGACGACTGGTGGCAGCGAGGTAGACATGGGTTGGATCATCTAGCTGTGAGGTAGTCTAGTTCACCCCTACGGAGGTTAACGGCATTTGCAGTTCAATGTGCTTAGGTATGGTGTATAGTGGGAATAACTTATGTAAAGCTGTCTGTTAATTGTGTTTATTGTGTGTAGCTATAATTGTGTTCACATGATTAAATGACAAGTTTCGTGGACGGGACACCCCTGGGACGATGGATGAGGCGAATGCATCCGAAGGGCGGCCGGAACTTCGCGACAGAGCAGAGGGCAGGGCCCCTACATTTTCTCAGTTACAAATTCCCCGGGGAAAGCTGGCTCAGCCCGGTTCTCTCCACCCCTTCGGGTTCGTTCCCCCAAGGAGGGCCGCGGGACTCGGAAACCGGCTCTCCTCCCCTTTTACTATCCCACGGGGGGGGGGGGGGAGCGAAAACCAGTAGACTCGCCTTCCAATCCGGGGGACTAGATTTCCAGAGCGCATTTGTTCCTCCTGCAGTGCTGCTGCCCCGACACTCGCCGGCGCTTCCAATCCTGAAAGAAACCTAACTGGATGAAGGTTGAAATGAAATGATTAATGTAACGAAATGGAGGGGCAGGAAATTTGGAAGATATTATATAAATCCTTCCCAGCATTCGCCTGGCGACCCGTGGAAACCTCCGAAAAAATCCCTGGCTCAGGCAGGTCGGCCGTGGGGATCGAACCTGAGTTCTTCCGCAGACGTTACCACCTGAGTCACCCCGCTGGTAATGGTGTATATAACAAAACAGTATGGATTTATTGTGTCAAGCTTTGTTCGAACGGAGTTAAGTGTGGATTATCAGCTTGAATTGATAAAGAAATTTCCTGTTGTCACTGTTCTTAGCAAATCCACAATTCTCTATAATTTATTAGAAAATGTTCAGTATACCTGAGTCCATGTTGCACAAAAATAAATTTATTGCAATTATTTTAACGCAGACAGGCAACAGTTTTGAGGTGAAATTAAAGAAGGTAAGGGCTGTTATTAAAGAAAGGCACGAAAGCCGCTGCATTACGTATTCTTGATGACAGTAAATAAGTGGCCTGCTTGCTCTCCAGATCTAAATTCATGTGATTTATCATTTGAGAGGAATGCTCAGGGATAATGTTTCTGCAAATAAGGTCGAATTTGAAGACAGTTTCCAGTGTGCGTCTTCCAGTATTTCAGCTCCAGAAATTCCTCGAGTGTGCAATAATGTGTTCAGCAAGAGAAGTCAGGCGTGTGTAGACGCAGAGGAACATAATTTCGAACACCTTTTATGACGAAACCCAAGTGTAACATACTAATTGGGGCCCTAATGACCAAATTGTCGACGGGCCCTTAAACACGACACACTCACTTCTATTCAGTGTTTCGCATTTTTGGCATTATCTAGAAGAGAAACTGGGCGGTCCTCGTGGTCTTGGTGAGAACGTTCGACTTTTGTCGCGTTGAGGACCCTCGAGGGGCTTGGATATTTGTGTCCGCGTAAACATCTTTGACGTGATTCATCAGTGGCGTAGCGTCTAACGAGACAGAATAGACACCTTGTATTCTTATTTTTGACACACATTGTTTTATGTATTTTAGTTTTTAGATTTCACATTTCAATAAAAGTAGTGTCTTCTATGTACATACGAGTAAATGAATTATGTATAATTATTATTGCAGCTCGGATTTCTGCATATTTGCATGTTTTATTCCTTGATACTTAAATATATGCACTTAAGCAATAAATTTATTTCATGTTGTAATGAATTTATTACGAAAGTTTCATAGTGCATATAATTGCTTAAAATGAGTTTCAAACTTTAAAACTATATGACAGTAAGTTGAGCAATTGAAATGGTTTATTTTTTTGTCACATAACTGAACACACGTTCCTCTGTTGATAATAACATGAAGCTTTTCATACACCATCGTTCTTGCCAAAATAATTTTTGGATAACTGGTGTACAAAATGAAATTGCAAGAAGGCGGGATGTCACTAAACTTCTACTGCATATATTCACTTTTCAGATTTCTTCTTATGAGGTATTGTGTTATAATATTCTCTTGGAACTCAACTACAAAACTGCTTGAGGTGTTGCAAATCATTAAATTTCTCCCATGAAATTGGGAACCTCAAAACATGTATTTCTGATAAAATCTCTATCGAATTTTGGCGGAATAAAATTCTACCTCTTATGTAATATAAGAATGTGGCAGAGGTAGTAAAAATGTGATGTTGCGTTCGCATGCCTTTTATATCTTCAATTCATTTTTGAACATAGAACTGTTTCTATGAAGTTCAAGTTTTTCCGTCTCCTTCATTTTAACTGAGATAGCCCTTTACAGAAATGGCTACATTACCCGTTTCATTACAGATAGAAAGTTGCAAGTTATACAAGGTGACAACATTCCTTCCGAATTGAAAGGACGTCATATATTACTCTTGGAAAATTCGAGATACGCTTTTTCCATGCAGATATCTTAAATATATGGTCTTTTAAATTATAATAGTTGAAACATATTCGAGAAGATTCTGAACTCAAATACCGTATTTGGTATTTATTGAACATTTAGTTTCTGAGTTACGCTGCTTCGCTTTCTCTCTCTACCTCCCTCTGTCCCTCTCCCTCCCCCTGTTCTGTCTCCCTCCCCCTGTTCTGTCTCCCTCCCACCGACTCTGTCTCCCTCCCCCTGACTCTGTCTCCCTCCCTCGGTCTCTGTCTCCCTCCCTCTGTTCCTGTCTCTCTCCCTCTGTCTCTGTCTAACTCCCTCGGTCTCTGTCTCCCTCCCTCTGTCCCTGTCTCCCTACGTCTGTCTCTGTCTGTCTACCTCCCTCTGTCTCTGTCTGTCTCCCACCCTCTGTCTCTGTCTCCCTCTCCCTGACTCTATCGCCCTCCCTCTGTCCCTGTCTCCCTCCCTGTCTCTCTCTCCCTCCCTATGTCTCTGTCTACCTCCCTCTATCTCTGTCTCCCTCCCTCTGTCCCTGTCTCCCTCCCCCTGACTCAGTCTCCCTCCCTCGGTCTCTGTCTCCCTCCCTCGGTCTCTGTCTCCCTCCCTCTGTCTCTGTCTACCTCCCTCTGTCTCTGTCTCCCTCCCTCTGTCTCTGTCTCCCTCCCTCTGTCCCTGTCTCCCTCCCTCTGTCTCTGTCTCCCTCTCACTGATTCTGTCTCCCTTCCTCTGTCCCTGTCTCCCTCCCTCTGTCCCTGTCTCCCTCCCTCTGTCTCTGTTTACCTCTCTCTGTCCCTGTCTCCCTCCCTCTGTCCCTGTCTCCCTTCCTCTGTCCCTGTCTCCCTCCCTCTGTCCCTGTCTCCCTCCCTCTGTCTCTGTCACCTCCCCTGTCTCTGTCTCTGTCTCCCTCCCCAGTCTCTGTCTCCCTCCCCCTATCTCTGTCTCCCTCCCCCTGTGTCTGTCTCCCTCCCCCTGTGTCTGTCTCCCTCCCCCTATCTCTGTCTCCCTCCCTGTGTCTGTCTCCCTCCCTCTGTCTGTGTCCCTCCCTCTGTCTGTCTCCCTCCCTCTGTCTGTCTCCCTCCCTCTGTCTGTCTCACTCCCTCTGTATGTCTCCCTCCTTGTGTCTCCCTCCCTCTATATCTGCCTCCGTCTCCCTGTCTCTGTCTCCCTCCCCCTATCTCTGTCTCCCTCCCCCTATCTCTGTCTCCATCCCCCTATCTCTGTCTCCATCCCCCTGTCTCTGTCGCCCTCCCTCTGTCCCTGTCTCCTTCCCCCGTCTCTGTCTCCCTTCCTCTGTCTCTGCCACCCTCCCCCTGTCTTTGTCTCCCTCTCCCTGTCTTGTCTCCCTCCCCCTGTCTCTGCCTACCTCCCCTGTCTCTGTCTCCCTTCTCCTGTCTCTGTCTCCCTCCCCCTGTCTCTGTCTCCTTCCCTGTGTCTATCTCCCTCGCTCTCTCTCTCTCTCTGCCTTTCTCTCTGCCTCTCTCCCTCCCTTCTTTTTTACCTCTCTCTCACACAGATACACAGGCACCTATACCTACATGTGTACATGCACAAGAAACCTCAAAACATGTGCTCCCGGTGAAATTTCGATATCGAATTTTTCGGTGGAATACAATAGCACTTTCTCTTACGTACTACGCATAAGTATGTAAGTGGCAGAGAAACTAAACATGTGTTCAAGAGCGGAATATTGTTCAATCTGATATGTATTAGCAAGAACTCTTCCGCATTGGGCCACGAGTTAATTATAGGATTAATACATTTAAGTTATTTTTCCTCTAAAGGAAGTATTCCGAGGAGTTATTACCGCTATCGTAAAAGTGCAAGCGAATAGTGCAGCTGATGCCAGCTCAGCAGATAATGATTTTCATTGGCTGGCTTCCCAATCGGCACGGACAGCAAGATCACTCTTCATCAATCTAACCCTTGCATCGGCAAAAACCAGTGTCACGATATTATTTGCTTAGTAGTGAACATTCACCGCAAGTTTAACAACTTAGATTGTTGCCATTTAAAATTCATCAACATAAAGCGAGTTAATTTAACAATGGTTTCGTAAGTTATTTCATATAGTCGTGGAAACAATTTCATTTATTTACACTAGCATTGCAAAGAGAGAAAATGTGTGCGTGCATCAGAATCAGCAACGGGCATGGACGACGAAGTACCTATATTTCCAAAAGTGTTTACGCTAGGCGTTTCATATGTCGCCCAATTTCACTCCTCTTTCTATTAATATAAATATCAAAGGATATTTTGGCACTTCATTGCGAGCATGGCAGATTTTTAATAACTTCCGATACCAAAGGGATAAATGGGAAGGCTTAAATATTGTAAGAGAGTTATTGGAGGGGGTTACATGGCGTGTTCACATCACGAAACTTCCTTGAGATTTCGCTGAACTTGAATAAGCTCTATTTTGGTATGATTTTGATAAAACTTTCTACTCACGGGTTTTAGAAATTGCCAAAAATAAATTAATCCACAAATTGTTAAAATTTCCGCTGTCCTTCATCTTTAGTTTCAACCCTTAACACTCTTTGACATACCTACGCTCTCTTGAATAGTGGCGGCACGGAAAGCCGAATATCCGTGGTTCAAATGCTAGCAACACCATTGCATGCTTCAGTCTGACTACGTTTCTGCAAAAAAGCAAGTATTTTCGAGTGAATTGCACCAACCTTGTTTCATAATTTGATAGCGCTATAAAAAAGTGTGTATATCGTCTTTTCTGCTTACATTGTTAAGTTTTGGAAACGGAAACTGTTACACTTTCTCTTTTGAGATCTGAACTGACTCGGTGTCATTTCTAAATGATACGTCCGTTGTACAAAGTCTCAAGCGTTTTCTTGGTACTCATCATTTTCTTCTAAGGCCTTTGTCTGCTGTCTATGGCGTCTACAGTTTGTATTATGAGTGATTAGCGTCCTATCAAACACGTTACAAATAAATACATATTACGATAACATATCAGACCCCTTACTAGTTAGCATCTCATTAACCTTAAGCACTCCAGCTATCTACCTTTCAGTCTTTTTAGGTGCTTATTACTCAAGGTTTTCGAGAGTTGGAACAGGTCAAGTGCATTAAAATAGCATGGTTATTAGCTACGTGAGTTTAAGTGAATCATTGAGTAGTATTTTGTGAGCAAGAAACAAACTGACGTGTCCTGGTATTTGAACGTCAGTTCCTTCGGCATACACCACCATAGGCGATCCTGGTGTAGGATACCAAGTGGTCCACCAATCTCGTGTAATTCTTCAGGTAGGCAAAATAACCTCTTAAAGATTATATTGATACTGCTCTGCTTGCCTGCTGCATGGTAAGCATGTAATTTCTGCCTTTATTTAATCAAAAGTGGGTCTAGCAGTAGTAGTTATATTAATTTAAAAACCAGTGACTATTGGTGCATTTGTGAAGAAAATGATTATAATGAAGATAAGTCTGCAGTGCGGTCTACTGTAATAGAATCTTAACTGAACCCTTTAACCAGTGGTTCCCAAACTGCGGCGTTAGAAATTCAGAAGGAGTTAAGATAACTTTGCAGTAGAAAAACGTCTGTGTTCTGATAAATAAACTACATTTTAAAGTCGTTATGTCATTGTGATAACAGCTTTCATACACTTTTTTCTGACATTATCAAACTCCAAGTCACTTTATGTTACATATTAATCGCATACAACATGTTTGCATACAATAACATTAGGTTTTAAAACAAGCATTCTTTTAATTCCCTCTTAAATATGTTTCGTTCTTTGGATTTTGTATCTTTAGGTGTTAGGAGCAGGAGGCAGTTGAACGGTAAAAGTCGCATGGGAGTTTCGCTATCCTGAGTGGTTGACCGTGCTATAGGTAGCAGGTGGTAATATTTCCAAAGTGATCTAGTAATTCCTTCGCCCCCTGCACACTCAGGCCGGATAGTTACACAAGTGTCCCCGACAAGAGGAAGCACTGTCACAGGAGAGGCAAATTCAGGAAAGATCAACTGTTGCAGACGTAGGCGAATCACGCAAAGTCCTTGCCATGTGCCCTTGAGATGTCAGTAGTATGGAATGGATGAAAATACAGAAAGCATAGGAAAGTCGAAATTTAAATAATTCCAAAGCAGATGGTGGAAAAACGCTAAGAAACCCTAGGCATCCGGGACATCCCGCATGTCATACACCCACCAGGGTCTTCCCCTCGGTTTTTATGTGTAGGTACTTTAAGTGAACAAATGCCTTCCTCGCTAATAACCTCAGCAGTTGTGAGCTCTAAAGCCCTGCTGCTGCTCCTGCTGCTAGATGGGGTCTAATAACAAGGATCTCTATTAACCGGTTTTGTGTCAAATGTTACAATTATATTTACTCCTGGTATTAGAAGCCCGAATTTCATTATTATTCGTTTGGAAAAGAATATACCTAAGAACCGAAAATGATTTCAAAAGTGAGGAGTTCCATCACATACAGTTACAAATTTTATCAAGCACTTTCAGGCAAATGTTCAAAACTTCTCTTCTGATCAACATTTCAGGTTTGAAGCTACAGCTTTTTTTATTCATAATGTTTTGGTATATAATGCTTTGTGCATACCTACTTTAATTTAATTACTTTTTCTTCAGGTGTGTGTGTATGCATGTTAGGGATGCGTGGAAATTTGAGTCAATAAATGGGGTCGCCAACTAGGAAAGTTTGGGAACTAATTCTTTAAGCTATGCGGAGAAAAATTATACCGCATGATTCTAGGAGGTGATCTTGGGCCGGTGCACACCTCTTCAGGTATAACTTCGGCATAGAACTTTCCTGTATTGATTGCGGTGGGCGCCATTTTGAACAATTTTATAACACTAACGTGTTGATTAAACATTATCTTTGCTTAACTTAAACATTTGCACAAAATATTTTATTGTCCGTACTGACATTCCCGAGCTTGCACCGATCCAGAATCATCTCTTAGGTCACAAGTTCCCTAGCAAAGATGTTATATTTCGACCCCTCTATAAGCTGGTGTGCAAACTTTTCAATCATCCTGTATACAACGGTTTCTAAATGCAGAAGTAGAGGCAGTACGTACAGCCCAGAGTATTTAAAGTTAGAGATTATAGATGAATGGCTGCATGTTGTGGTCCTGCATCCACTGCAAATTGGGGTTGATTGACTCGAATCCTATTTCGTACATACTTACCAGTAGCTTATAATAGGCAGTTACGCCACATAACCTATCCAATAACTTCACAGCACAAAGTTGCGCATTTAGTTCAGTACAGTACATAGTTAGATTTATCAAACTATTTTTTATTTTGGAAATGTGTCAACACTGAGCAAATACTACAGAAATGTAATGGATATGAAAAGCAAAATGATATGTGGGAGATTTCAGTGAGTAGGTAGGTTTCAAATCTGCTTTAAGCTTCTTTCGTTTTTATACGGAAAGGACAAAGAAACCTGTCAATGAATTCGAACATCCATTGGAAGTGTCTATAGTACTTGAGCAGGTACTTCAGTGCTTTATTTATTGGGTAGCTGGAGAGGGCAAGTTTAGTTTTTACTATGTAATGTGCCGGTTCATTGTGCTCATGAACCAAACTATTCGTATTATGGCCATTTCTAGACAACCTTAGGTTTCTGACCTCGAACTCAGACATGCAATCATTTTTTGTTTTAGATTGTTAACCCAGACATGCATATGTATTTACTACATTACTCCTGAACGGCAACTGGGCTCATGTTTGTGTGGTGCATGAATCTTATTATTAGGAAGTCTTTAATATTACAAATGCGTATAAAACAAGTTTACATTCCAAATATTTAACGAACAGTTAAAGGCTCTTGTTATATTAACAGCAGATGTTAAATTTGAATTTTCGTGTCTTTTTTATTTATTATACTTTCTGGAGTCGCATGGAAAATAACACCAAGGGTCCTGCGGCTTGCCTTAGACATAATATCTCAATTTCAAGTTCTCCTCCGCTTACTTGCTGCAAGCGGAGAAAGCATTACATTCCACCCAAAAACTTAGATGATTGCCTATGTGTTGCCATTTACTCTGGTCAGCCAGTTGCTCCCAACATGCCGATCTCCTTCCACTGTATCTAGGAAATTGCCCATGATTTGCCAGTTCCTCTGGTAAATCAGTAGATTCCAACCTGTCGATCTCCACTGCAACTAGGAAAATGCATATGTTTTGCCACTTCCTCTGGTCAGCCAATAGATTCCAACATGTCTGTTTCTTCCAGAGGCCCTCCTTCCATTGTATCAGGGAAATTGCCCATGTTTTGTTACTTCCTCTGGTCAGCCAGTGAACCCCAACATATCGATCTCCTAAAAGCAGTGAAGAATTTTTCTTTGAGTTTAACTGTTCGCTGGTTCTCCTACTGTGCGCATTCTGCCAAAATTCCAGTCTTAGTCCAAATTAAAATACGTATGTATATGTGGAAGAGTGGAAGAGAGAACAATAAAAGTAACAAAAAAAAAAAAAAAATATATATATATATATATATATTTCGATAGGTACCAAATTTCGTACCTGTCACACTTTTTAAGCATGTTAGTATCTTGAATTTTCTGTGAAATAGCTTGTGAAGTGTTTATGCAACTTCAGACCCACGAGAGACTGACGACGACTTACTTCAGAAAATATGTGGAGCTTATTTTAAAATATACATAGGCACAATTTGTGTCACATGAACTTTTCTTAGAATTAGCCATTTCCGAAGTATTGGTTTGAATTTTCCAGTGTCTTAAGCAATATATACATGGAAGTGGTGTTTGTTTCTCATGAACTACTGTAGTGAAGCAATTCCTGCTAGTATTTATCAGGAACAGGAAATAGAATAAAACATTTTAATTTGAAAATAAATAATAGATTATGAGGTATGACTAGGTTTGGAGACGGGACTTACCATCTCGACCTGTAGATCTTTCGTGCCTGTGCCCCTGGTGGTGTCCCTTGGAGGGAGGGGTGAGGTGAGAGAAGGCCAGACCTAAGAGGACCTAAGAGACACGACAACACTGGCCGGGGTACCTACATTTTGCAGAAACGGATTCCCAGTGACAGCTTGTAAAACCGTTTCCCCTCCGTCCTGCAGACTTACACATCCCACTGCGGGACCAAGGACTCGAAACTGCCCTCGATCCGGAGGGCTGAGATTTACATAGGGCATCGTGTTCCCCTGCCATGCAACCCGAGACTCCCGCTGGCACTTAGAACCTTGAAACACTCAGATGAAATGTGAAGTGAAGTGAAATGGTGGAACAGGAAATTCAACGGGTGTAATTAACCTTCCCAGCATTCGCCCAACGACCCGACCAAACCCCCCCAAAAAACCATAGGTCAGGGATTGAACTCACGACCATCCGAGTGCGGCCCACAAACGTTACCGCTCGGTAATAATAGTGGATACTAAAAGTCACGTGATGGTACCAGATCGGCTTTTTTAAAAGAATATTAGTTACCATTGTTTACGACTGGAATTTATTTATGCTTAATTTAGGTAACTTGTAAGAAGCTTATTTTGGGTTAAAATTAATAAAGAAATCTGTGTGCGTACAAGGTCCATTTTAAAGCATATACTTCACTATATTATGCAAGTGCTCTTGATGCATTTTCTCCTTTTCCTCTTCTGTTTGCTGACACAGACGATGAGTCGAGCGAAATATTTCCATTCCAATGCCAAGTTGTCTGATGTTGACAAGGTGCTGGTTTTTGTGTCTCTATAATGAAATTAAATTTAAAACCTTTAAATAAGTTTAATACACCACGTTCTTTATTTAAGCTATTCATGGTGACACGCGAAAACGTGCTGTAAAATTTCCAAATTGTTTTTATTCAGCGAACAAGTAATCGTGTATTTGACGTAAAATTTCACATCGAAGCTTAAAACATTGAATGGCTGTTTGTCGGAAATAGCAGGAAAACAGAACTTCAAAGAAACATGAAAGTTAAGCGTAACAGAAGTAATAGAACTACTGCAAATCGCAAAAGAGCATATGTCAAATAACTATGAGGCATCAACCTCTATAGGTTACGACATAGCTTCTCCCCCTCAGCTTTCTTGCCTATCATCCTTTAAATCTGAAGCGTTTTTGTCTGTCATCATCATCATCATCATCATCATCATCATCATCATCATCATGACTATGACTATTAGTATTATTAGTATTATTAGTAGTATTATTAGTATTACTAGTATTATTATTAGTATTATTAGTACTATTATTGTTATTGTTACATCATATGCATTATCTTCGTTTAGGGAGTTGCTTAAACATATTTATTAAACGCCGTTAATACTACCACAGAAAGACAATATTACTTCTTTAAATACTTGCAAAAAAGAATGTGTTGATTTTTTCCATAGAATAAAATTATTTGCCTTCTTTCTTGTCTGACCACACATCAGAGGAACACACACAAAAGTAAATGAGACTGGCTGGGCCAGGCGGACCAACCCCAACTAATTCATAGGAAAATTCCTCTTCTCTTTCCCCTACTCCAGGGATGTCAACCGGAGCACGTATGCGCCGCTAGAGCCCGTGGAGCACATAGCTGTGGGTAAAGCAGTGGGTCTGGGATTTAGGAAGGGGTGTACAAAAGACAACTTACAGTAACCATGAACGCAGCAATGAATTACAACGCTATTAAAGCATGCATACAATGACCCGGATGTGATTGCTTTTTACAAAACATTGAGCAGGGTAACGTATCCGAATATCCGCATATTTGCAGCGCGAATTATGACAACCTTTGCTAGCACTTGCAGATGTGAACAGTTCTTTTTTCCTTTCATGAAGCTAACAAGCCAAGATTAAGGGCTGAGTTACCTGATAAGAATGTGGTGGCTAACATCAAACTTAGCTGTTCTAAAGCGCATTCCACCCTTAGAAGACAGTACACGTTAAATGGAGCGCAGTGTTGCAACATGTACTAGTTGAGAATCTTTCTCCGCGAGCGACTCGAGGTGGCCGGTGTCCTGTACTTGGTCCTTCAATTGCTGCTTGACGAGATGGGCACTTTTAACTTTGGTATCCCTGCACGCCTTTGCCACTGTATGACCTAAATTTACAAATGACTCGTCTGTATAAACAATTGATTTCCCCTGGTCCCTAAACCTTTTTACGTCTTTTAGATATTTATGTCGCCATCTGATGATATCGATATCGTCTCTTTCTATTAATATACACTTGTTACCCCTTCTTTCATATTCGGACCCCAAATCATGTAAGAACCGACTAAGAGTGGCCCTTGAGAAATTTGGTAGGGTCTCATCACTGTTGAACCGTGACAAAATTATATTCAGCGTGGGTGGAATATTTGCAAACTGTAAAGAATGAACAATTCGCCGCACTCCACCTTGCACTATTCAATCATATTGCGTTAACCTAGCGTTTTGTGTAGTCCCGCCCGTTTTGCTTTCTTTTTCGATGGCGTTCTTAGAGGTCCTTTCATTAGTTCCTTTTTAATCATACACACTACTGCTTCTGAACACCCGATAGCTTTAGCTGTTTCTTTTACTGCCTTACACGCATTTTGCTTCAAAAATAATCTAACACATTCATAATTATTTGGCGTTCCTTACTTCTTAATTTACCAACATATCGTCTCTTTCTAGCTTCCCCCTCCATAACTACAAATATTTACAAAAATATTAAACAAATAACGCAACAACAGCTCACAGTTACACACACGGCTTCTTTCGAACTAATGTTAGTGCTGCTCCTTATACTATCTTCTGAGTCAGGCCTGGCGCGAGAATACGCTGAATAGATGAATACCTTTTGTTTGCCTTACTGGATAAAAGAAAGAGGTTACTGCCTTTTGGTTTACTTTAAAAACTTTCTCCAACCTTCCTCAACATTTGTTCTCGCTGGTTCCCTGATGTAAAATCAATAACAAAAAAGTTTCACACCACGTAACTTTTGCAGAGCACAGATATAAATTTTTCCGAAAACATTTAATTTAAAAAATTATAACACTTAACTGGGTAAACATAGAGAATTCAAAGTAGGCAGGTAGTAGCACTATGGTTTACGCTACCTAAGGAAAAAAATAGATGCATTCTAGCAGTTAGTTTGTTAGTTAGTGCGTGATGAGTATAGAAACAGCAAATATCGGACTTCTATTGAAAAAAGCACGTTTTCTGAAGAAATTTGGGCCTATAGAAATGTATGACTCTGAAAAGGATATAACCTGATAGAGAAAAAAATTCTGCATAGGATAATGTGTTCAAATCTGAAATTTATAACAAATGAATATTTATACCATGTCATTAGGAATCTGGCAACAGCGCGAGGGTAGAAAAGGACACGGCTAATGGCAACTTGTATGCGCTTGATAGAGACAGAGATGTCCCATTTAACTCCATACTGTCTTCTAAGAGTGGAACGCTATATAGTAATATATCACTAGATTTAACTAAATTGGTATGGGAAAAACATTCTATAGGTGAATGTGACGACATTGCAACTTGAGATTCATTGCGCTACAATGTTATTTCTATTACAACGGATAAATCTGTAATTTAGTATTTTAATAATAAATACATATTCTGACTTATAAATTACAAATGAACCTCACAGCATCCAAGTTATAGGTTGTGTTATGGAGAAAGCTGAGAATTTGTTTTTCTATGATGGCATAAACTATTTCAATGTATTAAACATATTGTTATCCAGCAATGGTCCTGAATCACTCCTATGGATGTATCGATACTCCAGTCCTGCAAGCCTGCGAAGACACATAGCCAAGGGGTATGATACGATGTCTCGACACTACTGTGTATAGACCACAAGTTCAATTTCGTCCATCCTTGCTCTTTGACCGCCTCTGTTCGCTTAAGGCTTAAGCACACCAGCCCACAAAAGCATGTAACACAGCTCTGTGCGCTATGACCTTGGCACCGCTGCCCAACACGCTCTCGTCCACTGGAAAACATTTGGAGCCGGCTGTACACTGTATTTCTCATTTACTGCGGAAATGCTCTTTATGAAATCTGGGTGTCCCGACGAGGAAAAATATAACAATAGTTCCAGCTTGTTGCACTAAAAAGTACGTCCTTCTTAGAGGGTTTTTTGCTTGTCACATTGCCTTGAAACGTTTCGCTGAAAATTAAAGCATATCCATATTAATTTAATTTGCCGTGGTGGCAGTTTAATGGATAACCTGGACTTACTCTGTACTAAATGATGTCTAAAGTTGTGTATAATGCACCAAGCGGACAAGAATATTAAAAGGAAATTCGTTGTGAACACATCTCTTTCTTTAAAAAGAAAAATGAAAAATTCTGTATGTCCATTATATATTATAGTACCCATAAAAATGATTCTTTTATACAAGTTACGTTATTCACGATATATTTCTACCAAGAAATTATTTCAAGTTAAATTAGAATTCCTTAATTGTATACCACATTTGGAAACAGCATTCAGGTGATAGGCCGTGGAAGCGAAAGAGAACATGTTCGCAAACCTTAGGCATTTCCATCACTAGGCGTACTTGGGAAATTGTAAATGTGCAATTTCGAAAACCAGCAACGTTATGGCACAAATTATATTTTAATAAACTCTGCAGTTTTACTTTACTAAGTATTATGTCCAAGTCCTACGATCGTTCAGCTAATTCAGTCAGTCTGAAGAGAACTTCAAGTTATTCAAAGAAAATTCAGAACACATTATATTTGGCGGCGCCGTGGCCGAGTGGTTGCATCGCTCGCCTTTCACCCAGGTCAGACATGGGGACTATGTGCCTGCACGGGCTCTGTTTACTTTGCCACTCCTTCACTCACTCCACGTTTTCTGTCTGTTGTGAGCAGTGACACTACAGAGCTGAACGCCTCACTTATAGATATCAGTAGAGCTCGGAAGTTCATGCCCTAAAAAACACTGAAATATGCATGCAAATATGCTCTTAAAAACTTGAAAATATGCCAAGAAATATGCACTATTTAATTAAAACAATGTCCCTTTGCAGCAGACAAGACGAGTTGATATAAATAAGGTTAACTTATTCTTTAGAGATTGAAGCAGAAGTGGTCCCACTGCCAGTATTAACTGCTAAATTGCAGTTCACAACCAACACTTTGCAGAAATTTTCAACTGCAAAACATCGTCTGTCTCGCAAAACACTTTTGTAACGTGAAAAGCTTCTCTCTACGTCACAAGATTTTATCGGGGAATATTTAAATAATGGTAACAGCTTCACAGAGAGAGTCAAATCTCTTGGTGTGACAGATGGTTTTCTTTCGAGGATGTCTCGAATATCGCGCATCTGTTTATAACCAGAATTTTTTGAAATTATACAATTCAGTTTCTCTTTCACTTTTTGTCCTATGCTACCAGGAACAAGACAGTAAGTGATTCATGCAAAGGAGATCCTACAGCTTCCAATGCTGTTATGGCTGTTGGTAAGAAAGAAAAATGGGCAGATATGAAACTAAGATCCTCTTTTAACCCAGTGTCTGACAGAATATTTTGCACAGTTTCTATTGATGAAGCATCTTTGGAGTCCAATTAATTAACAACAACTATTAAATATTATGAATTAACAACTATTTCTATGTGCTCAGCATAATATTAAACTGCATCGACCCATGTTCCCCATCGAGTTAACACTGGAGTAGGAGGAATACGGATATTAGTTGCTCTTGATCTAAACAACTTAACCCTTTTAGGAGATTTAAAAAATATATATATATATATATATTTTTGTACTGAACACAAATCTATTTACCAATGGGAAAGAATCACGTATTGTCTCAGAAATGCGATGAAAAGCGTGTACCAAACAAATTATATGAATTAAGTTAGGAAAAATACCTTTCAGAGTTTGTCCTGATTTCACCACTGCATCAGTGACAAATAAAAGTAACCGGTCGTATTTGATTCTACATGGCCATAGTAATTTCAGAGTCCATCACAAACTGGGTCACAGTTATATTGTTAGTGGCTGACAATTCGCACACACTAAGAAGATAAGGTGTAGTCTTTTGTTCATTATTTAAAGCATCCACGATTATATTAGCAATAGAACGGCGCTCAGAATCAGGGGTTTCATCAACAACCACACAAACTGATCCGCTAATTCATTTTGTATATTTGACAATACGTTGTTGTAACAATGTCCTACATAGGTCTTACACAGTGTACTTTCTTCAGGCACATGTTGTCGAGTGTACTTGGCAAGTTGGATTATTAATTTTGAACAAGTGAATATCAGCAGGTAAAAATGTTGCTCAAAACGTTGACCTGCACTTTATCTTTGTTAATATAAACCTCTCAGATACCGCAATGATTATTCTCTGCGCACATACATATAATGAAAGGATGGAAACAGGGAATTCACTGCATGACAACATGACTCAGCATTAGTTCTCGTCACCTCGCGAGTTGCATCATCATGTGCAATACTACCAATATGAAAAATATTATCCAGATGGGAAAAATTATAAAAAATCGTAAAAAAAAAACATTAAAATATGCACTATAGGGGCTATAATATTGAAATATTATGCACTTATCAAATCAAGAAAATATGCAGTTATATGCACCATAAAATCATGTCCAAATAACTGAAAATTCCATAATTCGTGCACATAATGTAAAAGCATACATTTTTAACCCCCATGAAAAAACGTGCAAATGCATGAACTTCCTAGTCCTAGATACCAGTAAAGGCCGGAGGCATGTGCCTTTTTCCTTAGGTGCACTTTACTGTTATCGCTCGCGCATGTAAACAACTGCAGGTAGGTACAGTCTGACCATGAAAACCTCCTCGCTGCAGCACAACCTACAAACATCATAAACTATGTATTCTGGAGTTGCACCTTAACGTTTATATATACTGCTATTTATTAACTGTAATATCGTCACAGAGTGCTTTACACTGGGTTAATAAGTACATTCGTAAATTATTAAATGTGACATTTCGACGCCTTATCACTGAAGCAGTTCTGAAACTGTGAAAAACTTCTTTCTACGTCACACGATGTCAGGGGGGCAAATGTAAAGAATTCCACTCTGTCGTCTGGCGTGTTTTCCTTTTTTTATTTAAGGAAACTCTTCTGTACAATTAGGTACAACATGGTTGAGGTAAGCTAGACACAGAACAACAAGAAACGTGTAATTGGGGTACCATCCAGCGATAGTCCCAACAATGTAACACAGAAATAGGGAAAACAGTTACAGAAAAAGCATTTGTGTAGAGCTAAATGTTCAGTCGCAAATCAGAATGCCAACGGCGCTTCAGTCTTCGTCGTAGAGGTTCAGGAGGAAGATAAATATGGCGGAGCAGAGGATTGTCATGGCGCAGACAGGATTGATGCAGTCTTCTGTAGCAGATGCGGAGGATACACATCACCTCCGGTAGACCTATATCAGCATGCAGCGTAGAGTTGCGCACGTACCAGGGAGCGCCGGTTATGAGGCGTAGAAAACGATTCTATGTACGCTGGATCCTCAGGATCTGCGATGGAGCTGCAGAACCCCAAATGGCACAGCTATACTGCCACATGGGTCGAATTAGGGAAGTATAAACCAGGCGCTTGTACCGCAAAGGCAAGGGCGAGGAACCAGACACAAGATGATGGACTTTGCGGATACGGTGACGAATCCTCTGCACTAGAGTACAGAGATGGGCACCCCATGTTAGCCGGCTGTCCAAGATAAGGCCAAGGTATCTTATGGAAGTCGCTGTGGGTATCTCCGTCCCATTCAGGTAAAGGGGATGATGGGTCACGTTCTTTTTGTAAGTGAACTTCACAACTCTGGACTTATGAGCGTTCATAGTCACCCTCCAACGTTGACACCAGGATTGAATTTGATTACAGAAGTCCTGAAAGTGGCTAGCAGTCACAGCACAAGTGCCCACACTCAGGGCCGCCACGTCATCGGCAAAGTGAGCGATGGTGAGTTGAGGATGACGAGGAAAATCGGAGGCATATACTAGATTATAATAAAGGGCCTAATACGCTTCCTTGCGGCACACCAGAGGATATAGGAAGGGCCTTGGAGAAGGCATGGTCATATTTGACGGAAAAGGTGCGATTATGCAAATATGACTGTAGAAGGCGAAAATAGGTGTCCGAGAGATGCGGTTTGAACTTGAATAACAAACCAGTGTGCCAAACCTTATCAAAAGCTTTCTCCGTATCCAGAAACAATCCTAAGCACACAGATAGACGTTCATAGGTATCGAGAATAGTGTCAACGACGCGGTGTAGCTGTTGAGAGCAGGAGTGAAAAGGACGAAAACCAAACTGAGTATCAGAGATAATTGGTGCGAGCTCAGAGAAGAGGCGAGGCAGAAGGAGACGTTCGAAGAGAAGGGAGAGTAAACTAATAGGACGATAACTGCAGGGATCGTTTTTATCTTTGTCAGGTTTAGGAAGAAGTATAACAGTAGCATGCTTCCATTGGTGAGGGATATGGGCAGTGCGGAGAATAGCGTTGTAGATCTGTGTTAGCAGGACTAGCGCATTCCGGGGAAAATGAAGTAATAAGGGTTGTACAATAAGATGAGGACCTGGAGACTTGTGAGTTGAGGAGCGAACGATGATATTTTTAACTTCAGCAGGGGTAAAGTAGTGTCGAAAAGGAGTGAGTAATAAAGGTTGCGCGAGATCTTCTTCCACACGATGATTGAAATCCACGTCGAGCACAGGATTGGGTGAAAACTGTCGTACCAGGAGTTCAGAAAATAGGTTGACCTTCTCAAGTGGCGTAGAATACCAAGTGTTCCCAATCTTAAGAGGTGGTATGGCAGCGGAATGACGTGTCAAAGTTCTAGTCTTCTGCCATAAGGAACCATCGCGGGCGTTTAAGACTCGTAGTTTGCTTTCGGCAGCATTGATGCGTGCAGCACGTAGGGCAGCCTTCAGTTCCCGAGTAGCGCGGTTAAAATTAGTTTTATGAAGTGGGTAATGCGGCACGTTCCCAGAGTTTCCGACAGCCCTTCTTGATGAAATGTAGAAGACGAATCTCAGGAGAGCAGGAAGACAGAGACCGAGGACGGGGATCGTGGATGTTGCTGCTGGCAAGGTTGGCGGCACACTGTCTATTACGAGTCAGGGTAGAAACAGCCACATCAACATCACGGGGTGACTTAAGTGACACAGTCGTAACAGTGAGGTCGGCAAGCAAAGAGGTGTACAAAGGCCAATCAAAAGGATACCGTACCAGTGACGGAAAGAGGTCTTTATACTTCACTCCGTCAGAGAGAGTAAGCAGGACTGGTAAATTATCGGAGCTCAGATCGTGAATAACGGAAAGAAGGGAACAGTGAGGGGAAATATTACGTCCGATGAAGAAATCCAGCACGTCTGGAGTCCCACCATTGTGCGGGTAGAACGTGGGTTCAGCTGGAGAGATTACATCTAGGTGTAACTGATGAATTGCAGTGTGTAAGAGTTTACCTCTAGGATTTGAGAGATTCGAACCCCAAAGAGGATGTTTGGAATTAAAGTCGCCTCCGACTAGAAAGGGGGTCTTGAAGGCATGAGTAATACCCCAGAAATCAGCGAGAGTAACAGGATTCTGAGGAGCAGAATAAAAAGATCCAACTTGAATGTTTGCGGAAGTAGTAGACGGTTGAATCCGAGCAACCTGAAAGGAGACCTCCAAAATGGGTGGAAGGGCGTGGTGAGCCAAACAGGTTTTGATAAGCACCGCAGAACCACCCGTTCTAGTCAAGTTAGGGTGATCTGCGCGATAGATATCATAGCCAGGAATGTGGAAATGTATGTGAGGAGCCAATTTGGTTTCATTGGCGAACAGGAGGTCTACTTCATAAACCGTAAGGAAGTGTAGTAATTCATGAAACTTATTGGTGATACTCTGACAATTCCAAGTGCAGATACGAATGGAAGTGGGGACAAAATTAGTCATGGATACGAAGCAGAACAGGAATCAATTGTTGCAAGGTAGTAAGGAGAGGCTGAAGAATAGCGAAGACAGAATCCAGACGTGCCATCAAGCAATCCAATTGAGAACGGTTTGGTTCACCCTGACGGGCTGTTGCTGCATAGGACTGTGAAGCACCGGCAGGTGAGCCCTAAGAATCTGGAGACGACGATAGAGGCCGGACATCAGATACAGGAGGACGAGGATAGGCAGCTCCAGTAGAAGTAGGTACGGTAGACTCCAGTCGAGGGAAATTATGAAGCGAAGGAACAGTAGCAGAGGGTACACCAGAAACGGTACGTTGGGGATTAGAGTGATACCGCTGGGTAGCTTGGAGCCGTCGATGAACAGGACAACCCTTATAGTTCGCTGTATGTGGACCTTTACAATTCACACACAGAGGGGGCGTGTGAGGAGCGTTAGAGCACTGCGCAGTGGGATGGTTGCCATCACATTTGACACAACGTGGTTGCTTGTGGCAATAATTACGGCTGTGTCCAAATTCCTGGGAGTTCAGGCACTGAATAACACCCCTTTTGGGTTTCGGGGGCTTCACTCTTATCGTCGTGTAGTATAAACGATCAAGCTTATAGATGTCGTCGTTGAGAGGATTTGGCTTTAGATCCAAGAAAAAGAGGGGCAGTTGCACTTTTGTCACGGGATGGTAAACAGGAGTCATTTGGGCAGGGGAATACCCAAGAGACGTTAATTCTTGCATTACTGTGGAAGTGTCAATAGTGGGGTGAAGCCCACGAATAACCACCCGAAGATTACGATCATGACGCATTTGGCAGGTGTGAAATTCTGCCTTCTGTGACTCAAAATAATGCATGGCTGCACGATAACCGTCTATACTCTCGAAAGAGAACTTGACCTTGCTGCTGTCCAGTGTAACAAGCTTGTAGGCGCCTACATTGGACGTTTGTAGGTGTTTGATAACAGCATTCATGTTGAGTATATTAGACACATAAGTGGGAGGTGGCTTCTGGGATGAGGAAGTAGAAGTAGTAGGCGCAGGTTCACTACGATCTCCTTCGGAATCCATGTTAGCCAAGGCTGCAAAACGGTTGGCTGTAGCGAAAGGAGAAACAGGAACAACAGAACCCAGTTTCTTCCTCTTGGAGTCATGTGGACAATCATCCTGGCTGCGTGGTTTAAAGGCGGCGGAAGGCAAGCTGCAGTCGACAGGCTGCATTTGACCAGAGCAGTGTGAAGAAACGGGCATGGGCTGTCTTTGCTGGTGGTGTGATGAAGTGGAGGCTTCTCTCTGGGAGCAACTACATGTGGTTTGAGGAGCTGGGGGCGGTGCTGGTAGAGAAGATACCTGATCCTCAGATTGGTAACACGTCTGCATCGCAGAATAAATAAGCTGCCCCGTATCAGTGGGAACAGCCATGGTGTTTAAGGAAAGCGTGTATTATAGAATACTACGCAGTGAACTAAAGTATCACAATTACACACGATTAATAGAGTACCTAGAACACTCACTAAAGTAATAGCGTGTATGAAATATCCGGAGAGAAGACAAAAAAAAAAAAAAAAAACCAGCGGAAACAACGGCCTATTCGACCGCACAGTACAACACAACACACGAAAGCACGCGCGAACTCAGAGAGGGTAGAGCACACGACCGTCCCTCTCGGCCGCTAGCAGCGAACTGATGTGTTTTCCTTCTGATTCATTTTCAAAAATTTCACAACTTCACACGTTGATTTATAAACATTTTTGTTTAGAACTTTCTGGAGTTTAGCGTTCAGCTTTTCGATACCTGGCACAAGAGGTATCCTATTGATTGAATTAGCCAAGTCTTCTTTTATGCTCGTGCTCTTGGACATTTCCAAACCCGATTTTGCTAATTGTTTAATAACTTTGGGCAATACGGTAAAATTGTTGGATATGAACTGCAGATTTTCAGATAGTTCATGCTATATCAGAGACTTTGCAGTTACAATAGCAGATGAATCTGCATCACATAGAGCGCTAATAACACTTACAATTTCGTTGTAATGCACCGCATAATACGTGACGGCCTCTATCCAAGTACCCCATCTCGTAATTATTGGCGTCTGCATACACTTGCAAGGCAGTGCTTCACTAGTTCGCAGAGAACTAAGTTAGGTTGCTTTCGGCTCCGGCAGTTGTTTGCACATTTGATGGCCGTGCTGTACTTCTGACGTCATTCATGCTCTGCGTCCAGCTTACCTGTATCGCATGCGAGCGCACATCCCTCCGGCCTTTAATTATCAGTAGGCTTCGGAAATGCAATTATGATAGGTGCAGTTCTAGTATACCGACCGGTACGTTGTTTACAAGCGAGCGCTTAGGGTGAAAGTCAGGCAATGCCTGGGGAGGAGAAGGTGGCAATGAAACCCTGTGCGCACATAACCAATTTCCAGCCAAAGGGCAACGAAACAGCAACCGCGTCCGAAGCCTAGGTATCCGGCATATACAAAGTCAACATGTCACAGTGCAACAGGTTATGTTGTAATTTTCAAGAAGCTGGGGAGCTTGAATATTCTGTTTTACGAGATGACAAAGCCCGTTGTCTGCTCAGTTAAAATTAAATATATTAGGCAGTATAAACTAGATACTTATGAATACTATTCTAATATTAGGGAGAATCTTCTCGGATAATTTAGGATTCGGTTTCCAGATATATTATCAATGGAGAGTGAAATATGTTTATTCACCGATCCCATTTCCTTTAGGGCTACTATAGCTCCCAATACTCTGCAATTAGAGCTAATTCCCTTACAAAACAGCACCCCAATTAAAATAGCAGTTAAAAGCGGCATTGAACTATATGAATCATTGTCTGAAGAAACCTTTCCCATGTTGTGTGATTTCACAGCACAAACGTCAATATTCGCATCTACGTATATCTCCGATCAATTTTTTTGTAAAACTTAACCATGTTAAAAATACTGCACTTATTTGTCTCACAGATGATTGTCTTTCGCTAGCTTTATGCCTCCATACTAACAGTATTCTACATACCTAATATAAATAACCTTGTCAATAGGAAACAATGCAGACGTTCTTCAACACGTAACTAACAATAATGTAATACTCTATGTATATTACTGTGGTTTATTTAAAATTAGTTAATATACTACTCATTTTACGTTAAGTTTCGAATGGGGTATGATAAGCGTGTTCATTACACTGTCATGTCATCATTAGTTTTGCACACCCCTAAATGTAGGTAAACAGAGCAGTCAGTTTGATCGGCAAGAAGTGGAGCAGGTGAACTATGGTTTCTTTTCCTCCCCTTAAGTCTCCCCATGCCTGACCTAGGTGGCCCTTGTTCGATCCCAGAGGACCGTATGTGGGATTTCTGGTGGATAAAGCAGCGTTTAGGTAGGTTTCTATGGCTTCTTTGGTTTCCCCGCCATTCATTCCACCATTTGTATATCTACTTTCCTTTCATCCATTTCACCTTCATGTCATATCACCTTCTTCCTCACTCACTCACTCACTCACTCACTCACTCACTCACTCACTCACTCACTCACTCACTCACTCACTCACTCACTCACGTAGGTATATTGCTCTCGCCATGTTGCATGGGCGAAGTAGCAAGTGCACGGTTACAATGATTGGAGGAACAAAACAACAAACAGAGAGAGAGAGAGAGAGAGAGAGAGAGAGAGCGAGCGAGCGAGCTCTATGAGTAGACTGCAGAAGTTAAGAACATTTGTACTTTCTCTTTTAGAGTGTAGGAGACTTAACTTTGCCCGGTTTGGTTCTGTCCTGGTCTTTAGGGTTGTTGTTGTTGTTGTTGTTGTTGTGTGTAGTGTTTAACGCCCGCTTTTACTACTACGGCACCACAGGCGGTGTCACTGATGATACATGGAATGAAGATGGAGCACCGGTGGAATGAGATGGCGGGGGAAACCGGAGAACCCGGAGAAAACCCGCCCAGACGCCGCTTCGTCCACCACGAATACCACATGCGGGTCCCTGGGATCGAACCCGGGCCGCCTAGGTGGTCTTTAGGGTGCTCTACCTGTCCTGTCTAAACTCTTGGAAAGCATACCCCCCCCCCCTCTCTCTCTCTCTCTCTCTCTCTCTCTCTCTCTCTCGGCACTCTATTGTCTGTTAAATGGCTATGTGCACTTTGCAAATACTCATCACTGTAAACATACAACGAGAGGTGTTTCTGTCTCTTTCTTTTTTGGACCTGACAAGTTAAATCTCAGGTTGTAAGTGTAGTAAATAGGAAAGTATTGTATGCTACCCAAAAATTCAATGTCAAGATTTCATCGGAAATACCGGTTTTGCGGTCCGCAGAACCCCCCCCCCAAAAAAAAAAAAAAAAAACCTATTTTTAGAAAAGTATCTGCTTGTGCGTGCGTGTATCTGTGAATACCATAAGGCATAAGCGAACACCGTCAAAAGCGAAAAGTCTGTTAAAAACCAAACTTGCCAAGTTCAGCATCTTCCAAGGATGCAACACGAAGATTTTAAAGAAAGTCTGCCCGCCCCCCCCCCCCCCCAAGTAACCTTTACAGCTTACATGGAAAAAATTTCGAAATTTTTTAATTTTTTAAATGGCTCTAACGATTTTAACTAAAATACCATATATTTTTAGGTGTTTTAATGACCAATCAGATGTGTAATTTGAATTTCCTGAGGATATCCTCTGAATTGCTTGTCCTTCTGAACGACGTTTGCATAACTGGTAGACCATAAGACATAGACAGAATCTTATTGCACCAAAAATTAGGTTTCTTTAAATTTTTTTTTTTTTTTTTTTTTTTTTTTTTTTTTTTTTTTTTTGTGGTCGAGATATTCCTTCTTTTGATTTAAACTTTACAGTACTTAACGACCTCCTGACTGAGAAAAGTTACTTCTTTTTTCCTGGCCATGCAAAGAGAATGCAATTTCTAAGTCGCCACATAGCGACCAGCTCTTAAGATTTGACTCCTAAAGCCTACCGTATTCTCCTACTCCCGTTTTATCTATAAAGAAGTAGGTATGTAATACAACCATTTCTACAAACGTTTATCTCGACTAACACGAATTGGATAGAAGCATCGGGTTTTTAAAGCATAGTCTGTACAGGAGTGGTTAGACAGTCATGTGAGTGCACACATCAGCTTTTTCTTCTATATTTGGTAAATTTGTAGCAAAACACTTTGGAAAGAGTCGATTGGCAACAGTGCGCTTTCCCTTGCGCTTGGACGATTTATCTCTCGCTCGGGAGCTGGTCCAGAGTAGAATGTCGAAATAAAATTGTGCTTGAATCGCGTTATGGAAACCATATTATGTGGTAGTGCTATTCACTTTCCAAGACTGTCCTTTCTAGGGATGGAACCTTGATACTCTCGATGGTGTCGGCCTATGTCTAATAAGTTTTACATTATTGAAAATTGTTGTTTTTAACTTTATGCTATATAAGGAATGAAAGGAGTCAAGACTTCGTTGTTGCCTCGCATGTTTTCCCAAAGGAATAGCTAAACTATAATTATTGACAGACTTTGATTGCGTTTTACAGAAGTAAATGAATGTAACATTCCATAGACTCTTGTATCTAGATGAAAACATGCAAAATAACGAGGAGAGGAGTAGAGGTACTTGTGTAACATGCAGTGTTAACTGAGTTGGGAATGAACCTGGTTTACCTGACCACTAAATTACGTTTCTGCAATAGCCTGGCTTGTAACTACAACGGTAACTAAAATCTGTGAAATAAACAGCAGAAACAAATCAGAACTTAACCTGTGGTATTATCAAAATAAAAAGCTGCAAAAAAAATTAAAAACGAGCTTCCATTTAAATCTTCTGAAAAGAAGACATACCTTAAATTAAATCAATCCATCTATTTATTACATTACACAATTTATATGATATAAAAGCTTGTCGCGAGATTTGCCTATTTGATAAAAGCCCTTATTTTTCTTAGAATTACTTATCAAGATCAAGTTACATATTGTATTTTGGTTTATCTACACAGGCAAATCTCGCGACAAGCTTTTATGCCATATAAATTGAGTAATGTAATAAATTGATGGATATGATTGAATTTAAAGTCTGTCTTCTTTAGAGCATTTAAATAAAAACCTGTTTTTAAACTTGACAGTAAAATCAGCTTTTTTCATTTTATTCCTATTCTTCTCAGTAAACCCTTTCATTTGATACCCATATCATGGGAGTGCATAAAAAATAATTAGACCGCCATTTTGTACGGTCCGCCATATTGAATTAAGAATGACACCACATAGCTAATCATGCATTGTCATTCAAACTAAACGTGTATGGAAAGTCTCACCTCAGTCGGTTGAGGATAACTGCTTTAAAATTCAGTTGCAAGATTTGACCCGAACAAACATACAAACATTGCAAGTTAAATAAAAGCTTGTAAACAGTGTTACCAATAATTGGAAAATGCCAAACAGGAACCATTTCAGAATTAGTATATAATACAGAAGTGGTTAAATACCTTTGTACACAGAAAGCTACTAATAAGAACATAATTCAGTGAACAAGCTATTGTCATTACAACTTTTTATAAAGTAACACTCGAGTATCGGTACTTAAAAATCAGTATCGTATCGAGTATTGAGAAATGGTGGTGCCATCCCATCACTAGTCCCTTCGTGCATTTATAATGAACTTTGAGATGTTCAGTGTAATCCAGTAAAGCCAACATGCTTGTTTTAACTTTGAAACCAGGAATGAAGGAAAACAAGTGTATTAACTGAGTCATTTCATACACCTTAAAGTAAAACCAAGTAGCTTTAAAACATAATACTGCATTAACAACACCGTCCCCAATGCGAGGGGGAGGTAGCGCAAGTGTTAGAAATGTGTCCTAGGTCGTGGCAACACAAGTTGAAACCTGTTTTAACCCTAAAGAATATGACAATTTATACAAAACAAGACCATACATTGTGGTGAAATTAGGCATTTAGGGAAGAAAGTGGAGATATCACAAAATATAGTTCAGGTCCGATATTATCATATAATGAGTGAGACTAGGACACACTTCCTGTATTTGAATTAGGGGCCAAACGTGTGTTAGTAATATTCTTTTTGTGAAATAAGCATTTAAAATGTACGTAATACCTTTTCATCCATTCCTATACATAAAGTCGCATTCTGAGTGAAATACCTCTGTGCCCTTTCGACCCCGCATGATGAGAATGTAAGTATTGTATTTAGGAGTTCAGGGATTGGAAACCGTTAAGCACCGACACGGATAGCCGAGTTCGCTAAGGTAAGAAGTGTTGAGCAGGTGGTCTGCAGTTCGAATCCCGCCAAGACTATACTACCTAATTTATTTTCCCAGGTTTTCCTAAGGCCTCATAACTTTCAAACGGCGGGGAGGTATCCTAAACTTAGTCCTGGATAGCTTCCTTCTCAAATTTCCTTTCTCATTTATCGTTTAATCTTATTGTCAGTGTCCTCCACCTCTGGATTCGTATATACCTAGTAAGAACGGATGTTAAACGCTGTTTATTTTTTTTTAAAAAAGTACATTTAGTACCTTGATGTGATGGCCATACCTATAGGTGTGTTTTATGGCCAAATTTGTGAACTTAAAATACAAATCAGTTGCAGGTCTCAAAATAAACTTAATGTTAACGCAGACATTTGTCCTAATGGAATAAAAAAATTCTACAGTGTAAAAATACTCAGGTGAAAGAGATATGTTACACTGAAGTGAACATTATGGTAACTTAATTTGAGCTCTAGACTCCTCGTGAAATGGTTTCCTTATCACGACATTGCCTTTAATACGTTTTAGTCCAAAGCACGACTAAACCTATGGACAGTTAAAAATACATTTAATATACTTTTCCTCTAAAATCGTTTTGTACAAACACGTTTCACACAATAATCCATTGAAATTTATTCAGTCGTAATTTGCTTTGTGTACTATCCCTGAGAACGTCGAAAAGAGTTACCTATTTGTCTAACGCGACCATTCCTAACCTGCCTCACATGCATACTTATGTTTGGGGTTTTGGGGTTCCTGTTGGTGCATAGCAGTTGTTGGAAATATAGTTGCTAATGTCAGATGTTCAGTTTGACTTCAGTTGTCATCTGTTATAAAAAAAAGTTGAAGTGACAATAGACTCTTTATCCATTATTGGGTATGTAATACAATTCTGGCTTTCAAAATTAAAATGGAGTCATATTTTGGATATTTTAAGTAGATTTACAACGTTTGGTGATCTCCGATCTGATGGATCCGCGGTAATTCCTATCCTAGAAGAGAAGGAATAATATATTCGCGAAAGAATAGTTATTCAAGTACGTATAATACGGTGCCTGGTTTAATCACTAAATTCTGACGAAAAGAAAACAAGTGAATTAACTGAAGAAAGCTAGGATACCCGTGAGACAGTGCTTCACAAAGAAGATAAATTATTTAAAAGGAATTTCTGCAACAGATAAGTCTCCCGTGTTACGTGATTCACTAATAACATATTTCAGTCGTTTAGAAGCATTGACATCAGAACTTAGTGCATTAGATAGTAAAATAATGGATGCACTTTTAGATAACTGATAAAATGGCAGTGATTGTATTGGAGAAAGAAAGCACCGAAAAGTAAAACGATGAATTTGGGATTATACGGGTACGAGTAAATAATGCATTGACGCCACGCTTGGTAGACAGCCCATAAAGCGTCGAACATGAAGGAGCTATAAGTAGTCAGGATAATAAGGGGAAGACTTATAAACATTAAGAAATTTGATGGCAATCTACGAGAATAGTTAAGCATTTTGGTCGCCGTTTCGTAAGATTCACGAAGATGATAATTTCCAAGGTATTACAAATTTCAGTTTTTAACGCAAGTGATGGAAATCGGAACTGAGATCGCACTTAGTTATCCCCAGACATCAGAAAATTATCCAAACGTTATTCAAGCTTTACAGGAACGCCCTCTCTACATTTGTTTAATGCATTTTGCTGTTGCAATGTCTTTCAATATAGTACTTCCTTTTATTTTAATGTCACATTTACACACAGTGCACCAAATAAGAGAATAGAACATAGAATAAAACATTTATTCCATATTTGTTTAAGATACACAGTAAATCTGTATTCTTTGATTTCGGTATTTCTATTTACTTGAACACTAAAGAACACTATCACTCCACGTCTGCAACTCACTGCGAGAAGAACCAAAAGAGTCGCGTTACACTACACCTAGACCTTGCGTCTCCATACACTTGCAAGGCAATGCTTCATTAGTTCGCAGAGTACTACGTTACATTGTTTTCGACCGTTGCTTCTAGTGGCAGTCGTTTGCACATTTGATGGTCGTGCTGTACTTCTGACGTCATTCATACTCTGCTTCCAGCTAACTTGTATCGCATGTGAACGCGCATCCCTCCGGCCTATAGAGATCTCAAGAGGAAAAACTTCCGTTGGATAAGTACCTTGTTAATCAAGTTAGAATCTCACCTTAGGTCTCTCTGCAGTTTGAATCTAGCATCAGCAGATCCAAGTACTTGGTTGTTTCCATCAGCGAAATCCAGCCTGCCAGAAGAAACTTTTCGTGTGTGTCAAAGAAGTCGATTCTCCAAACCAGATGAAAGCAAGGATGGTAAAAACTCATCTCGACTTGAATGCCTTATGGAATTTTTGCATACTGAAGTACAAAATGAACAATAAATCTTGCTGGCTTACTCAGGATTTTCCTGTTTGGTTATGAAAAGTAAAGCCAAGAAGAAATTAAGTTCTTTTAAGACAGAGAAGAACACCAAACACTGTGTACAAATCCACTCCTGCTTTTGCACCTTATAATAATAGTTCATCACTGTCATGCAATTTTTTTTTTTTCTCTCTCTCTCTCCAGTAAACTTCATGGAAGTGAGCAGTGTTTTCAAACCAGGAAAATGATCATAGAAGAAAGAAGATCGAAGATGAAGAAGGGTCGATGTTATTTATGTACAAGACACAACCATCTAGCTAAGAACCGCAAATCTTCTGCGGAAAGAACCTCGTTAGTCATGTGTCCAGAACTAATGAGAACGAAAAAATAGCGAGACAGAGGATGAAATACCACAAGCACAGATTACATCCATCCTAGCTAATAATACATGTATGAGTCAAGTGGTCCTGCAAACGTTGATGGTTACATTACAGGGTAGAGTAAATGGGAAACAGAGCTTTCATAGACAGCGGCTTACAAAGATCCTACCTCCTCTAGAGTACAACTGATAAATTGGGACTAGAACCTTGTGCGGAAGAACAGCCACCCATGTCCTGTTTGGGGCAAATCAAACTTCTACCATGGCCGCGCCGTAGCCGAGTGGTTAGACCATTCGCTTCTCACCAAAGCGGTCCGGGTTCGATCCCAGGCAACTGTATGTGGGATTTGTAATGGACGAAGCGGCGCTGGGTCGGGTTCCCCCCCCCTCCCCCCCCCATCTCATTCCACTGATGCTCCATCTTCACACTCATCAGTGTCACCGTCTGCAGTGCTGTATGTAGTAAAAGCGGGCGTTAAATACTTCAGGAAAAACTGCTATAAAACACAAGAGGTATAAAATTGATGAAGGAAGATAGGGTGGAAGATACACCTGTGCAATTGAGATATGAGACCATCCAAAATCTGTCAGTTTATTCCTCGAGTTTCTAGAACAAATGATTTACTACAAGAGATGAAGAATATATGGATCAGTGACATTGGTGATAATTCTCCAGAGATTGAGCTTCTCATTGGAATGGATGTGTAATTAAAATTAATTAATTAATTCAAAACATTTTCCTGCAGGTTCGCAATCGTGATGATTAATTGGGCATATTTATGTACATATCGTGAAATTTGTCAATACTTAAAAGCATACATATTAAAGGGATGACTCAATGACAACTTGCGGAGGTAGACTTAGCACCTCGACCGAAAGGCGATCCTATCCCCCTGATGAGGCAACCCCCGGAGGATGAATGAGACGAATGCATCCGAAGGGTGGGCGGAACGTTGCCACGACAGAGCAGAGGGCAAGGTCTCTACATTTTCCCAGTTAAAAGCATCCCGGCGGAGGCTGGCTCAGCTCGGTTCCTCTCCTACCCTTTCGGGTTCGTACTCCCAAGTGGGGTGAGGGACTCGAAAGCCAGCTCTCCTCCGCCTCAGGCCTGTAACATCCCATGGGGACCCGGAAACCAGTAGGCTCGCCTTCCAATCCGGTGGACGAGATATCCAGGGCGCATTTGTTCCCCCTGCCGTGTTGCTGCCGCGATGCTCGCCGACGCTTCCAACCCTGAAAGAAGTCTAACGGGATGAGGGGTGAAATGAAATTATTAATGTAACGAAATGGAAGAGCAAGAAATTCCTAGGTCATGGAAGTCCTTTCCAGCATTCGCCTGGTGGCCCGGAGAAACCTCCGAAGAAGCCCACGAATCCGCGGCCTACCGAGTGAGGGCCACAGACGTTACCGCCTGAACCATCCCACTCTGTTATTAAAGGGATAATTGAAGTATAAAATGCTGTTCCTCATCATAGGTAATTCCAAGACAGGTTACGTGCATACAAATTACTAAGAGTATTCCATAAATAAAGTGTGATATGTATTATATAAGTAATTACTAAAGATGAAACAATTCCTTCGTAACCAAGTTATCAGCGTAACGTCAACGCGCACTATATAAACATTACGTCATTGTGACGGGGTCCTCTATATCGTCTTGTGCACTTGGAGCCTACTCTAGTTGACCTCTGACCGGATGCGAAGTTCAGAGTCAGCTACTGTCCATGTTTTTTTTTTAAATTAAAAGTCGATCAGCAGTTTGCCGCTTTACAAACCAGGCAGAACATAGAAATAAAACGACACACAAGAAAACACAATTACAAATAAATACACCATGATTTCTGCTTAGCCAACCTCGCGTTCATTGAAGGAATTGTTTCATCTTTGGTAATTTTATTCCTTGTCAGTCCAGTCCAGTCAGTTCAGTCAGTTCAGTCAGTCAGTCCAGTCAGTCAGTCCAGTCAGTCAGTCCAGTCAGTCAGTCCAGTCAGTCAGTCCAGTCAGTCAGTCAGTCAATCAACCATGAATCAACGGAGTCCATAGCCTGTATTACCATATGTAGTAACAGCGAGCGTTAAATATTACTAAAAATATTACGCACGTGTGCATTATTCCAGTGATAGGAATTCTGAACTAGGATTTGTTTATGGCTACTAAATTAGGACCAAGAATTCATGCATGAGATATTAATTACGGAGGAATTGTGTTGTGCAAACAATAAAAATCCTATGTGGGTCATCTATATGTTCGTCTAAAGGCAATGGCATTTTCAGATTGATTTGCTAACAATTATTTCAATTTTTAATCTCGTTTCCCTACCATCTGATTTAAATGTTTATTTTTATCCACAGCATACAATTACCGAGAATCCTTTCAGCCATTCGTAACTGAGTATCACTAAATCCGTTTAAAAGCGTAAACACTTCATATACTCTATCCCTCCTGTCGTGTGAGTGGCGATGTTTACATCTTTCTTACGATAGTCGCCGAAGTGACTGGAGATGCACCAAAGATTGTGAAGAAGACACTTTTGTTTCTTCAGTAACTTCTGTTCATAGTTGAAAGATTGATATCTATACTCCTTCAGCCTGTATTTAGTTGAAAAGTATGCAATTCCTATCTGCATAACCTGAACATCAGGTACTTCCCCAAAATGTGAGAAGCGACAAAATGACCTAGATTTCGAAGGTCCTTAAGCCTCACTCACTCACCCAAACGTGAAAATTCACAATGATGTATGGGCTTGCACTTGAGCAGCAGGTTTATCAAAACGTGATGTAATATTTTAAATGGCCTTTCTTTGACAATGACACACGCGTTTACAAGTTGTTATTATGTAGTTATCTTCATATTCCAAGCGATTAAGGCTTTTGCCTATCAAAACCTTTGTTTCCATGTATGTTTATTATCTTACTTGTTTACTGATTCAAGAAAATGTTGAAATTATCTTAAATTTGCGCCCCCTGAAGTCACTTATCTTACTTGTTTGCGTAACTGATTCAAGAAAATGTTGCAATTATCTTAATTTGCGCCCCCCCTGGGGTCATGCCCCGCAATTCGTAGTTAGTATGTATTTTTGAAGTCGAAGGTGAGCAACTGGGGAGTAGTAAAATTAACATATAAAAATAATATATACGATGAATGATTTACGAATTTGACCCCATTTGAAAACAGATACATCTTACTACTCGACAGTTAGTGAAATTAGCAAACGGCGCTCATTTTGCTAATTCCCCACCACTTCCTGAAATTAATTGTAACTTTTTCGGGGAGATTTCCATTTCGCTATTTTGCACCAAATGAGCTTACTTGCGGGATTCGAAGTAATAGTGAGGTTGACAGAAAGAACATAAATGTTTATGGAGACTGTAGATCAGGTATTATGAGTTGACCATCACTTTAGTTTTCAGTACCTACACATTCAGTCAGGTGGTGCGGATAGGCGGAAAGCGTTCCCTCACAGTGGTAGGTTGACTGACAAACATGGCAAACATAAGTACACCGGGGGACCGAAAAAAAAAACGTTCATTCATTTGGCGTTCATTCATTTTTTTGTGAGTGAGTGAGTGAGTGAGTGAGTGAGTGAGTGAGTGAGTGAGTGAGTGAGTGAGTGAGTGAGTGAGTGAGTGAGTGAGTGAGTGAGTGAGTGAGTGAGTGAGTGAGTGAGTGAGTGAGTGAGTGAGTGAGAAATGTTAAGGGCCCGTCGACAACTAGGTCATTTGGGTCCGGCTTATTTTGAGGTTAACTATTTTTTCATTCCCACTGTTGGTGATACTGATTAGTATTTCATAACAAAATGCTGTTCATTTAGTATGCCGTGATCTGACAGCTGACACAAAAGCGGTTTCACTTCATACTACACAAGTAGGAATGTAATTACCAAAGGTGAAACAAATCCTCAATGAACACGAGGTTGGCTACGCAGAAACCATGGTGTATTTATTTGTAATTGTATTTTCTTTTGTGTCGTTTTATTTCTATGTTCTGCCTGGTTTGTAAAGCGGCAAACTGCTGATCGACCTTTAATAAATTAAAAAAAAAAAAATATATACCAAAGAAAAAGAAACCATGGGCAGTAGCTGACTCTGAATTGCGCACCCGGTCAGAGGTCAACTAGAGTGGGCTGCAAGTGCACAAGACAATATAGAGAACCCCGTCACAATGACGTATGTTTATATAGCGCACGTTGATCTTACGCTGATATCTTGGTTACGAAGGAATTGTTTCATCTTTAGTGATTACTTGTATAATACATATCACACTTTATTTATGGAATACTCTTAGTAATTCGCGTGCACGGTTACAACTTTCATCAGATATATTCGTAACCTCTTTTGGAATTACCTATGATTAGGAACAGCATTTTATACTTTAATTATCCCTTTAATAACAGAGTGGGATGGTTCAGGGGGTAACGTCTGTGGCCCTCATTCGGTAGGTCGCGGGTTCGTGGGCTTCTTCGGAGGTTTCTCCGGGCCACCAGGCGAATGCTGGAAAGGACTTCCATGACCTAGGAATTTCTTGCTCTTCCATTTCGTTACATTAATAATTTCATTTCACCCTTCATCCCGTTAGATTTGTTTCAGGGTTGGAAGCGTCGGCGAGCATCGCGGCAGCAACACAGCAGGGGGAACAAATGCGCCCTGGATATCTCGTCCCCGGATCGGAAGGTGAGCCTACTGGTTTCCGGGCCCCCATGGGATGTTACAAGCCTGAGGCGGAGGAGAGCTGGTTTTCGAGTCCCTCACCCCCCTTGGGAGTACGAACCCGAAATCGTGGGAGAGGAACCGAGCTGAGCCAGCCTCCGCCGGGATGCTTTTAACTGGGAAAATGTAGAGACCCTGCCTCTGCTCTGTCGTGGCAACGTTTCGGATCCATTCGTCTCATTCATCCTCCGGGGGTTGCCTCATCAGGGGGATAGGATCGCCTTTCGGTCGAGGTGCTACGCCCACCTCCGCAAGTTGTCATTGAGTCGTCCCTTTAATATGTATGCTTTTAAGTATTGAAAAATTTCATGATATGTACATAAATATGCCCAATTAATCAACACGATTGCGAACCTGCAGGAGAATGTTTGGAATTAATTTTTTAAAATTATCAACGGCAGGGTATTTTCAAAGGTTTCCCTTTGTATAAATTAGTAGATTACATTTTTATAAAGTTTAAGAGATACTAAACAAATTTAAACTAAATTTAATATTACACATAAGTGTAATCATCACTTGAACGAAACCCCGAGAAATTCTTTAAAAGCACCTTCATACCGTGAAGGAAAGGCTACGAGCACCTATGTAAGTCGTGGGTTCAAAACCATGAGGTAAAGAGTAGAGGTATTCATGTAACATGCAGCGTTAACCGAGTTGTATGTGAAACTGATTTACTGTCTGTTCACCAGCTTGTGGTCTTAGGCAGGGTTCGAATTAACGGGGCGAAGGGGGATTGCCCCCCTCTAATTAAATAATTTCCCCGGCTCGTCAAAGAAATTCCCTTCCCTGGTAGAGAATTGTTTGTACATTTGATGGCCGTGCTGTACTTGTGACGTCATTCATAGTCTGCGTCCAGCTAACTTGTATCGCATGCGAGCGCACATCCCTCCGGCTTTACTTATGATGAACAGGTATTACTATGTTCGCCATTAGCAAATTGTTTTGATAATATAGCAATATGGTCCACGGTTCTTTAGATTGCGCGCAAAGCATTTGTTGCACTGGTGCATGTAAAAGCCCCTGTGTTGTCCTGGCCGGTGAAAAGCTCTCCGACATTACTACACTTACACCTCGCTCAGGTAGGGCGCCTGTTAAGGGACTACTTCTGTACCTTTATCACAGTATGTTGTAAACGCTGCACGGTTGTTTTAACTGACATTCTTGATAAAATTTCAAACTTTCATGATATATTCTTCCGAAACCTGCACTAGTGTGTGTATACTATGAACTCGAGATTAAATAAAGTACAGTGAAACAGTTGTGAAACATTCTTAATTTGTGGTGTGGTCTACTGGTTATGTTTCAATGCTGTGTGCGTTCACATAAAGTATTTCGTGTTGTTTCTTTCTGATTACTTGCTTTTAAACTTAATCACACTTCTTCCCTTACGTACCCAGCTTATGGTTCTAACATTCTGGCATCTCTCAATTTTCACACACTCAGAAAATCGTCACATACTTTCAGTGTCACTTCCCTGAAAAACTACACGCTCGGAAAGGTAGAATCAGACTGAAAGATAACCCGCCTCTGTGGTGTGGTGGTAGCTTGTCTGCCTCACATCCAAGAGGTTGCCAGTTGGAATCTCGTTTTGGGTGAGTTATCCGGATATTTTCCCCCCGAGATTTTCCCTTATCCTGAGAAGATGAGTGTTGAGTAAGTTTAAGCTCTATGGAGACCTCGGGCTCATTTGAGCATCATTTCACCCATTTCACCCATTTCTTTCTTTCTTTCTTTCTTTCTTTCTTTCTTTCTTTCTTTCTTTCTTTCTTTCTTTCTTTCTTTCTTTCTTTCTTTCTTTCTTTCTTTCTTTCTTTCTTTCTTTCTTTCTTTCTTTCTTTCTTTCTTTCTTTCTTTCTTTCTTTCTGTCTGTCTGTCTGTCTGTCTGTCTGTCTGTCTGTCTGTCTGTCTGTCTTTCTTTCTTTCTCTCTTTCTCTCTTTCTCTCTTTCTCTCTTTCTCTCTCTTTCTCTCTTTCTCTCTTTCTCTCTCTTTCTCTCTCTTTCTCTCTCTTCTCTCTCTCTTCTCTCTCTCTTTCTCTCTCTTTCTCTCTCTTTCTCTCTCTTTCTCTCTCTTTCTCTCTCTTTCTCTCTCTTTCTCTCTCTTTCTCTCTCTTTCTCTCTCTTTCTCTCTCTTTCTCTCTCTTTCTCTCTCTTTCTCTCTCTTTCTCTCTCTTTCTCTCTCTTTCTCTCTCTTTCTCTCTCTTTCTCTCTCTTTCTCTCTCTTTCTCTCTCTTTCTCTCTCTTTCTCTCTGTTTCTCTCTGTTTCTCTCTGTTTCTCTCTGTTTCTCTCTCTTTCTCTCTCTTTCTCTCTCTTTCTCTCTCTTTCTCTCTCTTTCTCTCTCTTTCTCTCTCTGATGTGGTGTGTGCATGGATTCCTGGTCACGTAGGTTTGCCTGGGAATGAAATGGCAGATTTAGCAGCAAAGACGGCAACTACAGAACCCAGAATTATCATCTCACGTGTTACTTCGGAAGACTTTAGGCTTGAAGTGCGGAGAGCGGTGCTGTCGTGCTGGCACGACGAGTGGTCAGCTCTCCGCGGTAATAAGCTTAGAGAAGTGAAAGAACTTCCGATAAACTGGGTAACTTCCTGTCGCACATCTCGTCGCGAGGAGGTTAGTTTGGCTCGATTAAGAATAGGGCACTGCAATTTTTCGCACGGTTACCTGTTTAAAAGGGACCCTGCGCCTCTATGTCCGCTGTGTGACAACGTTTTGTCGGTTCGCCACGTGCTCCTAGAGTGTTACTCTCTAGCGGACCTTCGGGATTCTCTGCAGCTGCCTGCCAGACTTGCAGAGGTCCTAGCGGACGACAAAACAGCGGTTGATAGAGTTTTTAATTTTTTAGCGCAGTGTAATATAAATTTGAGGATTTAAATTTTTTAATTATCTTGTTCTGCTTTTGGACATATTTATCACCTTGTTTCATATCTGGCTATTGCCACTGATTTCTACCTTGTATATTTTGTTGTTTCTAGTATTTTTATTTTTTGAGTGAAATTTATATCTGGCTATTGCCATGAGTCTGTTAAGGGCGCTGATGACCTAGAAGTTGAGCGCCCTTAAACCAAATCCAAAATCTTTCTCTCTCTTTCTCTCTCTTTCTCTCTCTTTCTCTCTCTTTCTCTCTTTCTCTTTCTTTCTTTCTTTCTTTCTTTCTTTCTTTCTTTCTTTCTTTCTTTCTTTCTTTCTCTCTTTCTTTCTTTCTCTCTCTCTCTTTCTTTCTTTCTTTCTTTCTCTTTCTTTCTTTCTTTCTTTCTTTCTTTCTCATTCATTCATTCATTCATTCATTCATTCATTCATTCATTCATTCATTCATTCATCGTCCGATATGACATTACATTGGATGGCGTGAATATACAAAAAGAAGAAGATTTAATGTCATAGCCGGGATTTGAACCACGAAGTTTCTGGTCTCCGTCCGGTTGCTCTAACAACATACCGGCAGGACATTAAACAATTCAACTGATTCGCGTTTTTTTTCCCGATAAACCACAAGTAGATAGCAAAATCATTTTGAGATGACGTGCTCCAGTGGCAACATGCAATGTTGTAGGTACTTCAGGTCACGGGCTTCATAGTTTAACAAACGATTGGCTCGGAAACAGCTAATTGTACGAAAATGCTTACTTGATCCAAATAGTGCATTTAAACGATTTGTACAGTTTTCTTTGAGCAAGTTTCAGTCTGCCTCTTGGTTTACAATAAGACTGAAGAGGGTTTCACAGTCTTTTCACAGGAATTTCAAGAGTGGTATTTCATTAGCCACATTAGTATCTTAAACATGAAGTTTTAATCAAAATCCAAAAACACGTTTTGAGAAAGTAAAAGATAATTTGTTCTTCATGGAAGGACAAATTTGGGATGGAATTTTTTTAGAAATTCGCGCATGTTTTAACGGTGTTTTACTCGGGGATGAATTTTGATATTTGCCTCTTGTTTTAATTATGTACACTCAGAGGGCATTTTCTAAGAATGTTTAATTTTGTATTCGGTTGATATAAATCTGGATTATCGAATTGTAAGTGTTGCATCATATGCATTGCTAACGTGTACATAAGCCTTTAGCACGAATCCCAGATTATGAAAATGCATATTTATTAGGCTATTTTAGTAATTTATGCTATTTTGTTATCGTTTGCATGTTTAAAGTCATTTTATTGCATGCACATTCATTATATAATGTATTACACACACACGCACGCGCACGCGCACGCACACGAACATGCAGGTTCATACTGACATTTTACATAATTCTTCAAACCTCAGAAATGTCACTATTCAATTGAGAAATAACGGTAACTTACTCGCATTCTTGGAAAATACATCACCTTCCTATTTAATTCATAGTCTAGAAAGGGTTATAACAATATTATAATTCGACTGATATGGCAACCAAGGTGTTCACAGCAGTGAAGTGCAACCAGCCCCGATCACATGGTTTACTCCACGTGGAGAAGGAATTCTGATGTCTCTGATTGGTTAATTGCCCGGAGGACGCATCCTTCATTGGCTGGAGTAGACTTCGTTGCTATCGTGCTTACATTCAGTAGGAAGCTATTGATATCAAACTTTATTAATTTACATTCGCAGTTTTCTGTACACTAACTTCAATAAGTTAAATAAATCTCAATTTCAGATCACATTTTAAATTGGCGTGTTTAAATACTTTAGTATCATTTTATACATCATTTTTCAAGCGACAGATAAAATTGGAATGTGAATTACACTATAGTGTTCAAAAGTATTTAATCGTCAGCACGGAGCTTTAAATAGTGATATTACTAAATCAAAGGGGGCAAGTGAAGGTATGGAGTGTAAATATAATACAAAGTAAAAGAAATACAATTTTGCATTTTTTTCAAATTTTCTTCCGGATTTGCAAGTGCACTTGGCCATAGCCAGAAAGCAAAACCGTAATTATTCTACACTGTTTGAGCACTTTTTTCCATAATAAGTTTAAAGACTTTTTCCCCGCACTTTTGCTCCACATTCAGTATCGAGTACCCTTACTTAAAACTTCAAAATATTTGTTTGTAGACCTTTTAAGCACGGAAAGAGAGATTTGTGTATCACTGATTAGTGCAATAGTAAAACTAATAGCGAAACCTCAACTGACTTGTGAAAATCAACCAGTTGTTCTGTATTTAACTTGGGAAACTTGGGTGACTAAGGAGGCGATAGAGCGCGTTAAATACAGCCTGTAAGTAACGTCATTATACGAGTAAGTGGCGACAGTATCTAGCTTCAAGCTGACAGTTGAGTTTTACCTATAGCGCGACATGGAGCTGCTAAATATAGAGCGCGAATATAGGAAATTAATTTTTTATATTAAAATGGATGGATGTGTGATGCTTCCACTAATTTAAAACAGAGATTGATTATATGTCGCTCTTTCAGCGTATTAAAGCTGACATTATAGAAAGCATAGCTATTTTAAAATTCATTTTGCAGGAATGCACTTGATCAAGCTTCCTTTGCTGCGAACTATCCAGAATTTTAATAATAATATGAATCACGCACAGTGTGCAAAGAAGATTGTTCTTAGTCTACAGAATTGCACCAATGACTGATCCCATCTTACAGTGTAGCACATGATATCTCTCACACTTATACACTTCGATACTTCGTATCCTCCCTGTGTCCATTCACGTGAGGCTTGTCACGGCGTCAGTAGCATAGAATTCGTCCCATATTGTGCATTTCTTCTCGTGCAGTTCACACAGCAGGCCCTGATAGGCTGCAGTCGTTAGCAGTAGGAGCTTCAACTATCCAGAATTTTAATAATTTCACCGACGACTATAAATATATTACTGACGTAGGATTCTAAATTTATATGAAAATAACTGTTAAGGAAATACACAACTCAAAATGTGATTTTCAAAGTTTTCAGTCAATTTAGCTGGAAATTTATTTTCAATGTTGTCCTATATCAACATTAGAGGTTTTTAAATTTCATTGTGATCTTTTAGTAATGAAATGTTAAATCTGGATTTTATTATTGTGCTCCGTACGGTGCAATTTTAAGAAATTACCGTTTTTAAAAATTGTATTTATCTGATTATAACATGCAAATCTGTCATATGGTTGTTTTGCTAGTCTTAGATAAAAATAAAATAACTTTTAAATCCTGTCATTTGAAATTTCTAGTTTTAAGTTTTATGCAGCTTTAAAAAGCAATAACTCAAAAACCGTTCAAAAGAAAAATAAAACATATGACAGATTTAATTGTGTTTTGTGAATTTACATCACGTTATAGAAAACTGGATGAAAGCTGCATCGTGTGAAACATTTTCGGAAAGAGAATACGTTGAAAAAATAATTTTCAGAAAGCTTTTATTTCAAAATGTAAAATATTTTATTCTGTATTTTTTGCATACATAATATAAGTGTAGATATTTTTAATATAAAAAGTCGAAAAAACATTTTGAATGTATGTTCCCTAGGTATTTTTGAAGTTATGGAATGTAAATGTCATTTTTTTTTTTTTTTTTTTTTAGTTTTTCACTAAAGTTCAGTTTTGTATTCCCTTCGTTTATAAAGGATAATGGGATCGATAAATAGTATAAGATATATCCTAGAGTGCATTATGGTGGCAAAGTGATGTGTGCGTTACCTTTGACGCCATGTGCAATTTTGTGGTACAGTGAATCTGCTGTCAGCTTCTTCAGTATCGAACTAAGAGTTCTTATTCTCAGGGGATGAGGATAAACAACACCAGTTAAGTGGACTGATAAATTTAATACAGGCTAATAATATATTTGATGTGAGTTGCCGACTATTTTTGAGGTTAAATAATTATTCTGTTTCTGAATCTTAGCAATCGAAATTGTAACTATTCAGTTATATCTCCTAACATCTGATGTATCTACCTTACGGTTTAAAAATAACTTTCTATGATGATGATGATGATAGTGGTGGTGGCTTTTTTTTTTTTTTGGGTGGTGATGGTGCAAAGCGTACGCTAACGTCAGTCGCAGAAATATATACTTTCAATGCGACTCGCACGTTGCCGCGGCGCCACCACCTCGTTCGGCTCGTAAGGGAAGTAAACCCGGTGGTCCCGTGCCGTAGCTTTACGGCACGTAAATGAACCTCAAGATAAAGAGGCCTCTGAGCAAAAATTAAGTGATCTATATGTCCAGTATAGAATAGGACATCAAGAATCACAGCATTTAAGAGTCGTCCATAAAAAAAAATTCGAGAGAGAGAAGTCCAGGGTGACTTTACCAAATAATATATTGGTGAGTGCTGACTCCGTGATAGTATCTGCGATTTGTTTCGTTTCTCGTTCCCTCCCCTCTGACATAGTATGTGCACTACGGGTGTCCAGATTTCCATGACTTTGCATCTTTTTTCTGATGATGCTAGGGCGATGCTATGTGGAAAATATATGTAACTCGTAGGATTTTAGTAAAATTAAACCGCTTATAAGGGTCATTAGTTCTGCATTTTTAGACATCTTTACCTGATAGGGCATTTTTACAGGTTATGTCACTTTAAACAACAAATCCAGCTTTTTGTCATTTTCGTGTGTTTGGTTGCATTGTTCTTATATTAGTAGAATAAAGTTTTAGAACCTCAAAATCTAAAAATTCTTGGAATTCTATCGGAATGTGGCTGCATTTGTTAAAATTTGGACTCCTCTGTATCTTCTGTTGAAGTTGAAGTTTTTCAGTGTGTATGTCCGTATTAGTTGACAGTTCTAGCTTACAAAATCTTTTTGTAAGGAATTGATTCAGTATTCAGTGATAAAGTGTAAGTGAAATGTGCAAGGAGATAACAAACAAAGGTACATAATTTTAAGTCATTCTTTGTTCTTTTAGGTAATTTTAATACATTTTAAGTTCATAGTTACTTAAAATTAATTTTTAAAATATTCTTTAGGTTATCAAAATCCGGGCCCTAATGATATATTTGTGAATTACGTCCCAGTTTTGGGCTTTTATTTTGGACGCAAATAATATTTGGGCTTCTCTGTTCATACAGAATAGTTTCGGTGTTTATATATTATAGTACAATTTATACCGGCATTATTAGCCTCGTTTACGCATGCTGTTGATTTTTGAGAAGAGCTAATTTGCCTGTTTTGAATGCAAAATGGGATAAACAATATTGCAAGGTGGCAACGAAGAGCACTGCACGTTTGTAAATCCTTGTAAATGCGTAAATCCTTCACCAACGGACGAAGGAGCAGCGGATTGAAAACCGTATCTCTATGTATTGTTTAGAATCATATGGAATGGGGGGTACCGTTCAACATGTGTTGCGTGAGCCTAGGCTTCAGGACTACAGACACTATATACCTACGTAGACGCACATGTATACCAAGCGAAAAACTGTCACCTCTTTTTACTTTATGTGCCACATTGTAGGCAGAGAAGCTATTGCGTTCCACAATTTCATTGAAAGTGCACATTTAGAGATCCTCCACATTCAACAAATCATTTTAGAGAAAGGTGTGCTTGGAGACAGAGTAGCATAACTCAAAAGCAGGTTAAAAGAAGGAAAAACGAAAAAATGGTTAAATACCGAACTTGACATTTAAATATCAGCATCTCCCAAGGATGCAACGCGAAGATCTTCAAGAAAAATGTCAACTCCAAGACATATACCGTTGTTCGAAAATTTTGTTTTTCGGTAAATGGCTCTTACAATTTGGATTAAAATTAAAATATCTTTTAAGATATTTTCATGACAAAAAAATGAATATCTTGAATTTTCTAACGTCTGAAACCCTTTTCATTCCGAATGAATGACTTTTGAATAATTGGTTAACCGTGAGAGATACAGTCTTAACTACAAAAAAATAGAACTTGTTAAAACACAAAATTTGTGGAATTTATTTTATTTTTATTTATGTATTTATTGTATTCATGGTGGACGAAGCGGCGTCTGGACTTTTATTATTATTATTATTATTATTATTATTATTATTATTATTATTATTATTATTATTATTATTATTATTATTATTATTATTATTATTATTATTATTATTATTATTATTATTATTATTATTATTATTATTATTATTATTATTATTATTATTGTTATTGTTATTATTGTTATTATTATTATTATTAATGTTATTATTTTACTATTATTAATGTTATTATTTTACTATTATTAATGTTATTATTTTACTATTATTAATGTTATTATTTTACTATTATTAATGTTATTATTTTACTATTATTAATGTTATTATTGTTACTATTATTGCTATTATTACTATTACTATTGTTATTATCGTTGTTCTTTTGTTATTAATATTTATATTAATTGTATTAGTATTATTAATGTTAATATGATAATGTTGCTGTTAGGTTAGTAGAGAAAGATAAGGAAATAGAAAAAGATAAGAAAACAAATTTAATTTGTGCTCTCGCATGAATTGCTCTTGTCACTCTTTATAAACTATTCTTAAGAACGGTTATACTTCTAGCTACTTCATGTTAATCGAGATAAACATTTCTAGAAACGGTTTATTACATGACTATCCCAACTTGCACCTCGATAGAAAGGCGATCTTTTGTGCCTATACCCCGGAACGGACACCCTCCCCTCCCCCGGGAGGATGAGTGGGGCGGCCGGAACGTTGCTACGTCAGAGCAGGTAGTAGAGTCCCTACATTTTCCCCGTTAGAATCACCCCGGCAGAGGCTGGCTGAGTCCGGTGCCTCTCCAACCCTTTCAGGTTCGTACTCCCAAAGGGGGGGGGGGGCTCGGAATTCGCCTCTCACCCTTTCGGTCTTGTACCATCCAATGGGGGCCCGGAAACCAGTTGGCTCACCTTTCAATCCGGGGACGAGATTTTCAGAGCACATCCTTTTCCCCCGTCGTGCAGATGCCCCGCCTCTCAACGATGCTTCCTAACCCTAAAAGAAACCTAACGGGATAAAAGGCGAAAAGAAATGATTAATGTAACGAAATGGAGGTTCAGGAAATCCTTCCCAGCATTCGTCTGGCGACCCGGGGAAACCTCCGAAAAACACCATGGACCAGGAAGGGCAGCCGTAGAGATAGAACCCGCGCCCTCCCGATTGCGGGGAACAGACGTTACCGCCGGAGCCATCCCTCTTGGTGACCTACTTCTATATCGGTACAATGGGAATTGGCGAATACAGTTGGGCTAAGCGATAGTCAAATCTTTTAGGAGCTGGTCGCTATATAATGACTATGATATTCCATTCTCTTTGCATAGCCGAAACATAAAAATAAAAAGACTTCCTATTTGAGAAAATCATAGGTATTTGGAAACTCACTTCAATAGCAAAGAATGTCTGGAAAATGGTTATCTCCACCAAAAAGTTTTGTGTTTAAATTGTGTGCTTTAACGAGATGTTTATTTTTTCTTTAGTAAGGTTTTTGTCTATCTTTTACGGTTTACCAGTTGGGCAAAAGTCATTCAAAATAAAGAGGACTGCAGAGGCTATTTCCAGAAAATTCAAAAATACACATTTCATTTGTCATGAAGCATAAACATGTGGTATTTTAATCAAAATTGTTAGAGCCATTTTTGTGAAAATAAACATTTTGGAAATTTTATCTATGTAAAAGTAGTTTGGGATGGATGGATTTTCTTGAAAATCTTCGTGTCGCATCCTTGAAAGATGTTGAACTTCATGTAAAGTTTGGTATTTAACCAAATTTTCTATTTGTCTTGAACTTTATTCATGAGATGTGCTGTTCTCTGTCTCTCATTTAACACATACAAAATCACGGCCCTTTTTCTAAACATGCTTTCTTTGGATTCAGCTGGTCTAAAAACATGTATTTCCGGTGAAACCTCGATATCGACATTTTCAGTGGCATACAATAGCTTCCTACCTACTATTAACTAATGTACAGGTGGAGAAAGAAAAATTCGAAAATAAATAAACAAAGAGGAATGAAACCTCTTGTATCGCTTACACACAGCTTAGTAACTTGGAACACACGAAATGCCTCTATGATGAAAGTGCATAGCTAGCGATGCTGTGGCTAGGTCGTTTTCCTTTCACCAAGGCCACCCGAGTTCGATTCCAGCTGTTGCAAGTGACATTTATAGCGGACGAAGAAACCAGAACTGATTTCGTTTTCAGTGCTAGAAATCATTTCGTTAACAGCTGCACATCACTTATCTCTGTCCCATAATACTGTGCTCCTGTTTTCTGCCCCAAAAGAAAAAAGAAAATGAAATATGGTGTTACATTGTGTTTTCTACCATATATCGTATAGCACTATTCTTATGAAAGCTTATTTTACTGTTTACTTCCTTTTAGAGATAAACGGTTGTAGGAAAAGCTGCATTACATATTTCGTTGTAGACACAAAGGGAATTGTGATTTTCAAATGAGAACTGGACGCTAAATGCTACCCTTAAACACCATACTTATTCCGTGCAATGTATACAGAATTTTACGACATTCATAGGTATACACTCCTTCCGAATGAAGAAAACTTCACGGGCTATTCCCTGATAATTCAAGCTATGGATTTATTTCTCATATAATTAACTTCAATACATGGTATTTTAGTTAATTTCTGTAGAACAACTTTGGAAAAAACAAATTAGAAAAAATCTGTTATGTAAAGGATAATTTGAAATTGGAGCATCTTCTTGAAAATCTTAGTGTCACATCTTTGAAGATACGAACTTAAAAACCAAGTGTGATATTTATTAGACCTTTCGTTCTTGAGGTGTGCTGTACACACAGGCCCGATTGTGTAATTTTGTTGTATCATCATCATCATCATCATCATCATCATCATCATCATCATCATCATCATCATCATCGTCATCGTCATCGTCATCGTCGTCGTCGTCGTCGTCGTCATCGTCATCGTCATCGTTATTACTATTGTAACTATTATTATTACTATAATTACTATTGTTACTATTACTACTATTACTATTAGTGCTATTACTATTACTGCTATTATTATTATTATTATTATTATTATTATTATTATTATTATTATTATTATTATTATTATTATTATTATTATTATTATTATTATTATTATTATTATTATTATTATTATTATTATTATTATTATTATTATTATTATTATTATTATTATTATTATTATTATTATTATTTGAAACATTTCTGCCGAATAATCATATAGAATTCCAAGTAAAGAAATGCTGCGATAATTGTGATATTCTCAGAATTTCGGCATCGGTGCTCAAAATATGAATTATTTTGTATCTCTTCATTTTCAAGCCCGAGCCCAACTAACGTTTTTCAAATCAGGCCCGAGCCCGTGCAGACCTCTAATATACACACAGATGTTTTCCTAAGATGTTTTTATTTATTCATGAGACCCCAAGACATGTATTGCCGGTGAAATCTGGATATCACATTTTTGGGAACGCATAGGTACTTCCTATACCTACCTACAATATACATGGTAGAGAAAGTAAAAATGGTGCCCTGAATGGGTCTGTATCGGGTCAGATATTTTTGAATGTTAAAAAGAAGAGTTTAGAAGAAACTTAAACGAAAATTTTAGAAATTAGTGTCGTTAGGCATGTTTCTTTAGGAAACCTTCATAGGACCATACCTCCCCAAATTCCGTTTGTTAGCTCTGTAAGAGCTCCCCCTCTGTCACACTCGGTCTCTCTCTCCCTCCCTGTGCCCTCCCTGTACCCCTCCCCCTTCCTGTGCCCCTACCCTACCCCTGCCCCTTCCTGTGCCCTTCCCCCTACCCCTCCCACTCTCCCTCGCCCCTCGCACCTCTCACTCTCCCCCTCCCCTCCCACTCTCCGCTCCCATCCAGCTCTCCTCCCACTCTCCCTCCCCTCCCGCTCTCTTCCCTCTCTCTCCCCCAATTCCCTCTCTCCCCTCACCTCCCTCTGTCCCCTCACCTCACTGTCCCCTCGCCTCCCTCTCAGTCCCCTCACCTCCCTCTCTCTTGCCTCAGCTTCCTCTCTCTCCTCTCTCTTTTAAACAGTCTATCTCTGATTAATCGGCAGGGTAAGTAGGAAATACCCCACAGTCTTCATCTTCCCTTGGTCTCCACACCACTCAACGATATTAAGCCCTACTAAAATAAACTTTATATACGGAACTTTGGTTACTGACATTCAACCTGGAGTCAACATGCAGTTGTGAGCTGTGATTTGCCTTCAGGGCAAGAAATTGCAGTTTCTCTACTCTGGTGTGTAAAAATTGTTTTAACACTTTTTAGTTTAAGATTTAGACTCTTTTTCATCGGACAACTGCACCCGTGTTAACTGAACAGGCTTTAAATTAAAACATTTTACATATATTTCATCAAAGTATTATATTAGTAAATTTCAGAACGAGTTCTCATTATTATTGAGTTTTGTAATATTTTAGGGTTTAATCAATGCTGCGTTACCAGGTAAAACCTAGTATTAACTTGTGCATTTTGTAAAAGTAGATGGAACTTTAAAAAAACCTGGACGTGTTGAAATCAAACTAAATGTGGGTGTCATTTCTGCCCATAAAGGGAAACTAAAACTATAAGCAAAATTGGTGTACAGCAGTATAATCAGTCACTCAGTGTAATGCACCCCTCCGAAGTGCGGCTGTGTCTTGAAAATAGATTGCGTAGCTTCCCTAAACAGCAACTCCAATACTGTCAAGTGTATTCACGTTAAGGGGAAAGGGGATGAAAACTCGACAGCGCAAGAGGACTTACAATTGTTTTTCCTGTATGAATAAAGCCGATTTGGTAGTTTGGGGGCATAGACGTATTTAAGCTGCTAGAGTTGGGCAGGAAATCTCTGTCTGTCTGTCTGTCTCTCTCTCTCTCTCTCTCTCTCTCTCTCTCTCTCTCTCTCTCTCTCTCTCTCCTTCTTGAGGTTTATATTAAGTGAATAAAGCAATTGACGTAGTTTTGGAGCTACTTTCAGAGCACCCTACGCACCTTAACATTTCTGTCTTCCTTTGGTGTTTTCAGCTCGAAATAATGTCGAAAGAGACTGCACGTTATTACTAATCTTTCAAAGCCTCATTGTAATTTAATAGTAAAAATGTTTGTGTTTGTAAGGTACTCAGTTCATATCTGCTACATCTTTCTTTTTTCTGATGAATAACAATGCAGTTGATTGTTCCATGGCACTAAAATTACATTTTAGTCCATTAGAAAGCGCATCCGTTACCATTCAATCATTATGGTATTTTATTAGACCTCGCCCTGCCTTAAACCGTATTTAACTAGAAGATAGTTTCCTTTCGCGATCCAAACAGCACCAAAAAGAATCATACGTGGTGGACTTGATAAGAGTTCTATATCAATTTACACCGCTCCGTTTTTACTAATCTTAGTTTAGCTGTTAGAATGTCGGTGCTGCTTCTTTCACAGGACTACCGCTCTCCCCTGTGTCTCAGTTACTGTTAGTTATATTGCTTTTAATGTGAGAATGTATGGTAAGAAATTCCCGCATGCACACTTGGCATCCCCAGGCACAAGCTCCATGATAATAAATGTATGGTATCTAACTGTGACATTAAGCATAAAATATCAAGTATAAAAGCATACACCTCAGTAGTAAGCCTATTCTGGTTCCCCAAGTCTTAATTGCCCACGCTAACCACTGCACCACGGAGGACTGCCCATCTTCCATCTTGCACCAGCACTTCATTAAAGAATTATAGTCGCCTAAAATAGCCTTTGCACCATACATGTGTTCGGCTACTAAGGCTCCAATCATGTAAGAGATTTCGTATTGTTATAGTTTTTTAATTTATTATTTTACTCCAAAACTATTGCAAATGTGTCACCGTAAAACCATTTAATTTAGAAGACAGGCCATCAAAGAATGATCATATATTTTTAAAAAAGAAAATTCACATTATATTTGGCAAATATTTATCGTATTTCTATTTAAGGAAATTGTAACAACTTGCCGTATGCGTGGGACAGGCTGTTACATCAATTGGTGTAACTTGTTGCAGATGAAGCATATAGGAAATAAAGAATCCCTATGATTGGAAAATGTATTTAATAATTTTGATTATGTTAAATGTATTGCTAAACATACATTTTTTTCAATTCTCAGTGTCATAGCTAATATTGGAGTTAAATGTTTGCAAATATACCATTTGACAAGGTCTGCACAGTGGTTGTGAGCCTACCTGAAACATTTGGTGCACGTAAGCCACTTCGTTGGTGGTCCTGAAGCAGAATATGGTTTAGTGCACTCAAAATCTTCTTCAGAGGAGGAGAAGGAGGAGGAGGAGAAGGGGAAAGAGGGCACTCTTTGATTTTCTTAATTTGTTTATTTTTATTATATTTTTTTTGTTTATTTTTTATTTATTTTTTGTAGTGTTTAACGCCCGCTTTTACTACTACGACACCGCAGGTGGTGACACTGATGATACATGGAATGAAGATGGAGCACCGGTGGAATGAGATGGCGGGGGAAACCGGACAACCCGCAGAAAACCCGCCCCAGCGCCGCTTCGTCCACGACGAATCCCACATGCGATTGCCTGGGACCGAACCCGGGCCGCTTTGTTGAGAAGCGAATGGTCTAACCACTCGGCTACGGCACGGACTTTAATTTGTTTAACTTCTTTTATAGCTTAATGAGTGCTGTTTTAAATTAAAGTACCCTCTTTGCTGACTTTGCAGTTTGTTTAAGCTTCGGCTTCTAAATGACCTTTTATTTGTGTTCTTTCAGAATTACACTCCGTGGTTTTCGTTTCGTTTCATTTATTTTGATTATTGTTATTATTACTGTTATGATAATCGTAAAAATTATACCTACATAAAGCAAAATATAATATTTACCAGTCTCATTTGTTTTCAATTTGGTACAAAATCTCTGTGGCGACATGAAAATATGCATACATATTTGTTTGCAGTCTCCCGTAGGGAAGACTCTGCTATCTCCTCCTTTGCAACTTTTAAATATGTTCTGTTTTCCTATTATAGTTCATGTCGTCTGTAAATTTATAAGCAACCTGTAATCAGATATAGAAAAAAATTATAATGGTGTAGGTTGTTACACTGTCACAACTAACCCCATTTTACACCGTCTCCTGCTACAATGGATAACATAACTAATATTTCATTGTATAAACACGTATGTGTGTGATTATGTAGCTAAAAGTGTGATGTATCCAGCATATAAATCTCATGCGCATGCAAACAACGGCTTAAAAGCTGTTAATTTTTTTTCCGAAAAAAAAAAAAAAAACAAAAACACATTCGTTGTCTTATCCGGTCTGTAATGCACTGTTTGCCAGCAGCAGAAATGTCAGCAAGCGAGAACGCCCGGAAGTACCAACTGGTTAAAAAAGGAAATTCCGTAAACCTGGCGGTAGTTTAAAATAAGACTGTAACAACAAGCCCCGCGTAACATCCGACCCAGGTCTCCAACACGATCAGCCCCCCCCCCCCTCCCAGGGGCTTACAGCAGTAAGTACGGGTCTTGGCGCACCCGGGTTCCCGAGCCGCTCATCGTCATGATCATCCCCTCACCTCCATCGGATCTAGCCAGTTTTTTTTTTCACCCACTTATTTGTAGTCTCTTCCTCTTCTAGGTCCTAATATTTTAAGTAGGCTAAGTTGAAGAGTTATAACTCCTCTCTCACCAACAGGGATCTATCTCCGTGGTTTCTGTCCCACGGTTTCGGCGCACCTTCCAACTTGTGTGATCTTCGGAGGCTCAGGCGTGAAGGTTGAGTGGACCCTCCTCGCTAACCCTTTTGTGCGACACTAGGTGCGGAGCCGTTCCATTGTCATGTACACCCACGTAGATCCTTAGGGGCCGGGTCCCCATGGGTATCTCGGCGGCCGTGCGTCACTCGGGTGTACAGAGGACCAGACGTGTTACCGCTGTCTGGGGCCCGAGTTGCCACAAGTTGCCTGAATCCATGCTGACTCCGTTGAGGCACCGTGGCCTAGAACGGGGAGCCACCGGCGGTTATTCCGGTGCTAGGGACTTAAAGTCTGGCCTGCGTTTGGTGAACATGTCGCATACCGGTAAGTAGTGACAGGCGGAGGATAACTCTTTCTGAAGTACTCCTTGAGATCGGGTCTGAAGCGGGTCCTCCGGGACGGCACAAACCGGAAGATTTAGGCGTCTTTTTCTTTTATCTCCGGGTGGCAGGCTGACGCCGACGGTCCGGATTGTGGACCTTATAATCATGTCTCCTCTGCGCACAAACTCATTATTCCCCCGATTTCTGGTAATGTGTATGATAAGTGAGAACAAGACCCTGGCTACTCTGAGTCCGTTCTATATTAAAGAGGAGGTAGATCGCATCTGTGGCCCTGTAAAAAATGTCAGTCGATGTAGGGACGACAACTTGCTAATAGAGGTCACCCAAGACTCCCAGACCGCAAAACTATTGAGTCACTCTTTCGGATTCTTAACCCGTAAAGGGGGAGAAGCATAAGACCTTGAATAGACACCAATGTAGATAAACTTTAAAAGCAAAACCTTATCTGAACACAAAATTTGATAAAAATCTATAGAACCGTTTCCGAGATACACATAATACAGGCTGGAAGGTAAGTCGTTACATTAATTTAAACCAGTGATAGATCTCGGTATTTAGAACACATTTTGTATGTTAGGTATTTGTCTCTGACCATTTCCTAAGGAGATGTTTTAGTTTTATCAGAAACAAGCTGGCAACACTGCAGGTTTCACTTTCACTGGGTCAGTACATTAACAAACACGCGTCACAATTACTTCCGGAGCCGCGCGGCATACCATGCCGTGTCTGTTACGTCGTAATAAATAAGTACATCTGAATTCTCCAGTAACGCATACTGTAACCCAGACTCACAATCTAAGGATATTGTTCATCATTTCCTTCAACATCAAACATATCGTGTTGTAGCTGATACTGCTACAATTTAATAAACCAAACCATATCTCTGACTTACAAACACAAAGGTACATTGACAGGCTCTTACAAAGTGTACCAAATGATATTTTTAAGGTGATAGCAAAAGAATAAGTAATGAACCAAAAGGTTCACCCACTTCACAGGTATTGCTCAAAATGCCCACCATTTGCGCACCTGCAAGCCTCACACCGTTTTAACCAATTACGTCGCGCTCTAACAAAAATGCTCTCATTGTTGCGTATTTCTTCTGCAGCTAGAAAAATACATTCTCTCAAAGGTTCGAGGGCAGTAGTTGCTGTTTTGTAGATCCTGCTTTCCACTTCTCCCCAGAAGAAAAAATCCAGAGGGTTCATACCGGGTGGAAGGAAAGTCATTACATTAATTTAAACCAGTGGTAGATCTCGGTATTTGGAGCACATTTTGTATCTTACGTTTTTGTCTCTGACCATTTCTTACGGAGATCGTTTTGTCGAAAACAAGCTGCCGACACTACCGATTGTGTGTGTAACACTTTCACTGGTTCTGTACATAAACACTACTGCTACTACGCGTCTCTTTCTATGTTTACTGTACTACTGTAGGCCAATCACAACCGTTACCTGCCAAAACAGGCGCAAGTGAAAGTGGTCGACCTGTTTACATTTGGAAACCAGGTCAAGTCCCTGGCCAACCTCAACGCAACGTTGTCGACATACCTCGTGTCTGAAAAAGTCGTTTGTAGTATTCCTTCACGTCTTTTAGGTGATTAATCATTTCGAAACCCTGTGTGATGTCCCATGATTACTACCGAAGCTATGTCAAAAATAACTTACTCTACGCATCGTACAAGTAACAAACTGTTATCTTCATACATTCTTGTGGAATTACACATCCCATTTGGAACAAAAACCATTAATTTTTTTTGAAATTGGCTGATCAAAGAACAATATGCCATAAGACATTTTGTTTGTAATGCTTCTATGAAGCACATATTAGAAGGAATGTAATGACTTCCCATCCACTTGTATACAGGTAAACTTAAAAAGCAAAATCTTATATGTATGCACAGTTTTATCCAAATCTTTAGAGCCGTTTCTGAGCTACCGGGAATATATGTACAAGAATTGCTCTGTAGAAGCGGGAATAAAAAATATTATTTTTTATGTAAAACAGCGTTTTTTTTCAGGAATGAGACCTATATAGATGCGCGCGCGCGCGCGCGCACACACACACACACACACACACACACACACACACACAAGAACTGCTCCTTTAAACATCTTAGATTCACTGAGATGTTAAGCCGCCTTCTCTCTACGCCGTTTGTGAAGTGTAGAGCAGGCATCGGCAAACATGTGCTCAATGAGGCCTCGCAACTATGACGTGTCAGGGGCAGCGCTTACTCTGCCTCCCCCTCCCTCGCAGCCTTAACTGGCACTGCATACACACCGATCACGGGCGAACTGTCCTCTCGTATTTACCTGCACTTCTAAACATGTCTGTCAAAGCGTAATTTAATACTAAGACTTAAAGATAAATTTCTGCGCCTTAGAGCGTATGTAATTATTCCTGGTCTATTAAATTTGATATCTAGAATAGCACTTTGATTATTTCTTCTCTTATCATGTAAGGAACGTAAGGTGTTTGTTGTGCTCTAAAGTTCAAAAAGGCACTCATCAATGGAACATCAAGCGACATTATGATGCATGTCATAAGATCACCATACAATTATAGACAAGCATGTATTCATAAATTTACACCACGATTTAAAGTAGCATAGCACTGACGTAATGTCTTTTATTCATTTTATTTCTTTCAGATCTAGATCGGACGAACCAACTGCAACAGCTCAACGAGCAATATTTGGATAATACACCTAATATTAATTCAAATATTACAACTGATAAACAACTTCACACCAGCTATGCTGTTGCTTTGGAAGATTGCTTGGTCACTGAGGTGTTTTAGTGATGGAGATTTCATAAAAAAATGTGAGAGTAAAGTTGCCAACATAATTTTCCCTGAACAATATGATATTTTTAGTAATATTGCATTATGACCACGAACCATACAGAGAAGGATATATAAAATAGGAGAAATAGCCGAAAAAAGACTACAAACCGAGGTCCATGAATTTATAGGCGTTTCTCTCGCGTTGAATGAAAGCACTGACAACGTTGACACAGCACAATTGATAATTTTCATTCGTGGAGTTACTAACAACCTCTCGATACAAGAATATATGCTTGAAGTCATTCCACTTAGGAACATACGACAGGGACAGAATTATCTCAAGCATTTAAGAAATATGTAGAAGGAAAGAAACTGAATCCAAAAAAATCTTGTATCGCGATTAACAGATGTTAATTTGCGTGCTATACTGAGAGTGGCTACTTGTGATATATCACTAGATTTTCATGGTACATTGCAAATAGAAGTGAATTGAAATATATTGCTCAAATATCTAGGCCTATCTAAAGTATCGTAGACCACTCGTAGCTGGATTCAAGTATGTGTACTATTCCTTATTGTACTCTGTAGCGAGCGAGTCCAGCACTGACACTGAACGAAGGTCAATGCCATCCCCTGTTCTACATTACGTCATGTGTATTGCGGGTTGCATGTTGAGACGTCATACTCACCCCTCATTGAGTACATGTTTGCCGATGCCTGGTGTAGAGTGTAGGTCAAGATAGACTCAAGGCGCACCTGCTTCTTAGTGGGTTGCATAAATCGAAAAAAATCGGGGCAGGTGATTCACCTTGTATAAGCAAACCAACATATTGAAGCACCATTAATGCGAACAATGACCAAACTCATGTTAGCTGTGTGAGAGCCTTGCAAAAATGTGGCCACCCGCCTTTTAGCTTGGCCGCTCTGTTAATAAAAGGTCTCGTATAAAGAGTGCCCTTTCCAAAAAAAAATGCGGCTTTAGAAAAGATCTCTGTATGTGAGAGTGAGTAGCATAACACAAAACTTTAAAGTCGGATGAAAACCAAGCTTGTTCACATTCCAAGATTTTCTGCAAACATTTAGCTGGATTAACATGAAGTAGGTAGAAAAATGAACTTTTGCAGGCACAGTTTATAAAAACTATGTAAAAATAAACTATAATATTTAGGCAAAGTCACGTGAACGTCATACAACTTTTAAAGTTTATAAGCGCGTATACTGCAATACTGTGCAAAAAATTGTATAGGTAGAGGAAGTACCAAAATAAACATTTTGGGTATAAGAACAAGAGGTCGCAGAAGCTATTTTTGACAGCGCTTCATGCGTCAACATTGAATCCGTCATGTTTGTGTTTCCAATTGTGATACCTTTTGTGGCGTCTCACATGTAAACAAAACGCACTATGCACAGTACTATTATTGGTGAGCAATTACCTTGTGATAGACGTTCGTACTGTAACGCGGCCGTCGTAGTACGTTGCGGCCATATTTACCGCTGTCCGTCTGCGTATCATAAATTCAAAATGATTAAATTCTTATTGAATCACTGTGTATAACACTTCGCTAAATGAAATGCTTGCAAACAAAGAATCATATTAGTGCATGCATGTGAAAACGCCCGTAAATTTCCACTGAATCCGTAGGGCTGCAACGCCGATGACGTCATGCGTCTGGCGGAAATGCATCCTTATTGTCTGACTGGTCAGCGATTTGATGAATGTCAACACACACAGTAAATCATAAGGTAATTTGTAATCTGTCCAATATAACTTTGCTCCGTATCTCTTAATGGTCACGTGACTAGTCATCTTACTGGGTACTGTAGCGGAATTGGTTTTTCTAGGATGCAAAATAGTTCCATATTTGACATGATCATTTATCTTTATGTATTCGAAGATAAATGTGAGATTTAATTATAAAAACAGTATGGATTCAATATATACGTAAAGAGTTAATACATCTGGAATGTGTGCAAATTCTTATCAACACATAAATGGCAGAATCCTTCGGGTTAAGCCTGCCTTTCAGGATGCCGAAAGCACGTGTATCTGTCATGATAGTGTTTAAATCGCTTTTATCACCCTTCCTTGCATTACACACGGCTTGTTTAACATCATTCGAAGGCGTACGTTAGCCAATCACGGGAAAGGAGAAGGAAACGCAACACGGAAGAAAGTTATAAGAAACAGGGTTTAGTCCTGCTGATGTCCAATGCCATATTTATTTGTATTGTGAAGCCTACTTGATGGAATGGTACAAAGAGCAGTAGAGTAGATGCATGGTAATTAAGTTTCTCATTGTGTACCAGTAGTTGACACAGTGTATACACACCTGTCTTGAATTACATTTCGTTTTGACTAGTAAGTGAATACGTTTCATAAAGGCAGATTTAAATTATGACCATGTAGAGCTTCTGTTATACCGCATCTGCGACCCCCTTGTTCCTGGCTTCAAAATGTTTTTAGTTTGGTACCTTATTTTGCTCTACAACTTTCTTCATATTTTTTTCTGCATCATGTGTGTGTAAACAACCATAAATTATAATTTAATACGTTAGTGACGTTTTGTTACAGTGTAATCTTTATTGTTCAATAATTAATTGTGTTTTTAAAGTTATTGAGGCTTTATCTGTAGAAATAACATTTAATGCGTAAAATAATGTGATTTGCTTGTAAAAACTATTTCTGTAGTGTATATTTTGATAATTTTGGAGTCTATTTTAGGCGCCTGTCTGATTTGTATTGTTTTTAAAGTGAACTAAACGCAATTAAACAAGCTGTGTTGTACATCGTGGAAACCGATTCTCCAAAGTCATTTTTTATCTTTTCCGACTCAAAGTTCTCCGCTTGCAATTCATAATGTATTGTCACCGCGCCCGCCGCATCTAATTGCCGACAACAGCAGTGTCACCCATCGCATTATTGTCGGCACTACCGCAAAGGAGCCGAAGGAAAGAGACAGAGAATGGCCGCATTGTTGGGGCGCTTGCCGAAAGAGAGAAAAGGATAGACGCTTCTGGAATCTTCCTCTTTGTATTCCACCGCAATAACTGAACTTTCCAGAATAGTGCCTGGGAGATATAAATAGCGGTAAAGTGCGACAGAAGAGGCAGTCAGACGTATGTGAAGCGTTGAGTAGTCGTGCCGACGGAGAGGACAGACGTATGTGAAGCGTTGAGGAGTCGTGCCGACGGAGAGGACAGACGTATGTGAAGGTTGAGGAGTCGTGCCGACGGAGAAGAGTTAGTTCTTTGTGTTACGAGTTCGGAGCCGTGCTGTTGGAGAATCGAAAAAGACTTTCTTGCTGTTGCAACGAGTGTACAAAGTTACTGTTTACGGAAATAAAAGTGTTTCTTTATCTCGACTACATCTGTCTTCTTTACTTCACACCCACACCAAAAAGTCACAGTATCATCCAGCTGCTCCTTCATAAAGTTAACAATGAAGATAAAACTGTGATCTTACTGTGGGTGCCTTCACATTCCGGAACTGAGGGTAATGAATTGGGCGACCGGGCAGGAAAAGAAGCTACGAAAATCCCCATAAGCGATCCAACAATTCCCACACCGTGTAGTGAAACTATCACATATTTACAGATAATTCATCCTGTTGAGGACGAGATGGTTCGACACTCACAAAGCTAACTGGGAAATATAATGTCGGATTTTGTAACGCAACTGCCTGTGAAAAATCTATCAAGCCGGAATCGAGTTTTGATATTCCGATTAAGATTGGTACACCCCAAAATTACCCACAGATAGCTTATGAAACAGGACCAACCACCAATCTGCCAACAGTGTAAATTACAACTGACCCTCAATCATGCCAAAGGGATCTCTTCAACCGATGGTGACAGCACTACGAAATATCCAGTGAAGTTCAATCAACGCTTAATACCCCATCTGATTGCCTCAAGTTAATTCAGTTCCCCAGAAGTATCAATATGTATAAAAATATAGAATGTTTTGTTCTAATTCCAATGCTAAATGTACGAATAATTGTAAAATCGCCTTATGACTTAAAGTTAAAGCGATTATAAAAATACCATTATAAAAAGGTGCACTAATAATCGATTACAAGTTACAAGGACGTTGTACGGCGTCTTTATTAAAATCCAATTATCTTTATCAGGTACACTTGTAGAGATTGTTCATTACAATATAGTTCACAAATTTGGTTCGTTAGTTATTAATTCTCTATAATTACAATGTAATTATTCCACGGAGCAAATTTATTGGAAACGCTCCTGATTAAAGCGCATGTTGTACATTCTTTAGTTACAGGGGAGCGGTTTGCGTATTTCCGAGTTTATTTCGCCTGTCATTTCTAATTAGAGTTGTCGTTATGTAAAACTGAGGCATGCAGAAGTTACGAATTTGTTAAAGCCTGTTCAGAATTTGTTTCTTGGAAGTGGGCGTGAGTCATCTGCATGGCTTGCATGTGGCGAGGGCAGGCTTTCGAATCCCGCTTAAATTGTTAATGCCAAGGCGTGCAATCGCTCCATTAGGTGATTCAGGAAACACAGCATTGATCCGTTGCAGAATATGAAACTATGAAGTTTTATTGCATCACAAATGTGACTTCCTTCCTTTTGGTGATCTTACGTCACAAAGGCACGCATCATTGCTGGTATGATGTAGGTCAAAAAGCTGATCTGAACCACTGAAGAGAATTTTGACTGCGTTTCCATTTCTGTATGGGAATTTCCCGAGGAACTTTTAAATATAGGGTGTGTTGGGATTTCCATCACGAATTCCTAAGCCTTGTAGAAGAAATTTAATAGAGGACGTTTTGAATAGAAGACGTTACTGGAGATGTATCTCTGTCATGCTACAGGCGGAACCGTTTCAGTTTCCGGATTTAAACATCAAGCATCCCTAGGAATTTATATTGCGCTATATTTATGCAGGCTTAGGCTTGATTTAAGCCAAAAACTGTTGAAACACAGACCTACATGGCCTGCCAATCATATTTACGTAATCGTCGCATGTCTTGGACTATGAAACTACTGATATTTATTAGGAAGCTACTATTATTTCTGCCCTGGAACTACATATATGTGTAAAGGACGGTAATATCCGATTTATCTTAAAAGACGGACTGGCGATCGCCGGATCTGACTCGTTGGAGGTACAGGCAGAATGACCTCGCTCTACGGTAGCCTAGCTCACTCATCTACGGAGTGTAACGGTATTTTCAGTTCAGTCTAGCCGTGTTTGTCATGGTGTAGTGAAATTGACATTGTGAAGCTCTCTTGGTTGTGTTTATTGTGTATAGATGTCATGGTGTACTTAGGTATATTATGTAACGTTTTGCTCGGACGCAGACACCTATACAGTAAACTTGAATTTATGCAGAAATTCTCTGGTGTCACGGCTCATAACTCCACAGTTTATAAGTAGTTAGAAACATGTAAACAAACTATGTGTTAAACAAAAATAAACATCCGCCAACAGTTCTAACGGAGGAAAAGGTATTCGAGATTGGGGTTGCCGTGGAAAACAACATTACAAAGAAATACTTTCTTATGCCTACCTTGACAATAAGTAATTGTATATGTAGTATATCAAATTCAAGTGGAAGTTTAAAATTTATAATATGGCATAAAATACTTGAAATGTAATTTGGGGAGGTTACCACTACTCTCCCTTTAAGTGTACTGTCCATGCGCTCGTGCACCCAGTGAACTTCGAACTCAAAACACGCATTTTCAGTGAACTCTCGATATCGAATTTTTGTTTCCAATGCAGTACGTCTATATAAGATGCAGGCGGCGTGTAAAGAAAGGGGACTGAAACCGTTGGAAAAGGAGGAAAGAAACCGCAAAGAAATTAGAACGGGTAGCCACCAAGTCCCTACATTTAGGTGTCATGGTGTCATGGTGTCCTTGGTGTAGGTATGTGCGGTAGTGAATATGCGCTCGTGGTGCTGCTGTAATGTATGAACATTGGAGATATAAACCACAAACGTGGCACAAATGGTAAAGTCGTCGTAGTCATCGTCATCTCCACCTCATGGCATAGGCAACCAAATGCCTGTTCCGCCCCGTAGGTCCTCCAGTCACCGTTCCCTGTGTCTGCCCTCAGATCTCCTTCCTTCAGGATTCTATTTCATTATTTGTTTTGTGAGTCTTGTAACAGGCATCCTTTCGACGTACTCTTTTCACTGTTGTTTAAGACCCCTTAACCTATTATGCATACAAACGGTAAAGCATTTTTGTCTTTTTCCACAAGTACATGGTAATAGAAGACGCATCGCGTTCCACCCAAAAATTCCATACCGAGATTTCACTGGAAATATACATTCTAAGGTTCTCTGTATCCGAAAAAGGCTTTGTTAGAAACAGGTGAGTGAGATAGAGAAAGTGTGGCCGGGGGGGGGGGGGGGGGGGGGTGCGCGCGCGCGCGCGTGCGTGTTTTGACGACATAACTAAAAAATGAAGAGTAGGTTAAATGGCTGTAACTATGCTGATTAAAATACCACATGTTTAAGATATTTGCATGACTAATAAAATGTATGAGTATATAGTGAATTTTGTGGGAATGTCCTCAGAGGTCCTCTTCGTTCTGGATGACAAACTGTAGATCTCGTTAAACGGCAAAATCTTGTTGAATAAAAAAATTAAAAAAAAAATGTAGATCTCGTTAAAACGTACAGTTTTCCAAATACAGTTTTAGAGATATGTCTTATTTGTTTGAATTTTCCAATAATCGTGCTTTTCTTGGGCATGCAGATGCAATAGAACTTCAAAGTCATCACGTACTATCAGCTCTTTAAAGATTTGATTATAGCTCAAGTCTACTATATTTCCTATTCCCATTTTATCTAAAGAAAATATGTAATAAAACAATTTATGCAAATGTTTATCTCGACTAACATGAAGTAGATACAAGAACATCTCACCAAAGCGGCCCGGGTCGATCTCCGGCAACCGCATGTGAGATTTGTGATGGACGAAGTGGCGCTGGGGCGGGTTTCCTCCGGATCCTCCGGTTTCTCCTGCCATCTCATTCCACCGGAGCTCCATCTTCTTTCCATGTATCATCAGTGTCACCACCTGCGGTGCCGTATGTAGGAAAAGTGGGCGTTAAACACTACAAAAAAGATACAAGAATAAGCGGTTGTAGGAATAGTTTGTACAAGAGTAGAGAAGGTCATGTGAGTACACACATCAGATTCTTATAACTTCGGTCTGGCTGGTTTCCTTTAAGGATATTACCAGTCCCTAGGTGGGTATCGTGTGAAGGGACTACCTTCTTTGGCTCAAGTCTTGAGGTAATTTTTAATCCAATACCCTACTATGTACAAGATAGCACTTCTTGGAGATGTTTTCTCCGCCTCCTTCTGCCTTTAGAGTGGTTTTACACCTAATTTACTAATTTGGAGTAACAGTCGAATTTTATTTCAAGATCTGCATAATATTTCAGCAGTTTATGTGCAAGAGTTAGTGAACTGTGCGTATAGACGAAGAAGGGGCAATGAAGTATGAATTAATCTGTTTTTCGGTATTTTATGTCTAAATAAAATTAGTGTAATAGCACACGGGAATCATTTCGGTAATTTCTTCCTCCTCCTCGTCTGGGTTTATTTATGTTTCGCTGCAGACTTTGATACTGAAATTATATGCTTAAAACAATCATTTAAAACAATGATAATAATAGTAATAATAGTAATAGATTAATCATTTTAAATTAATAATGAATAGAGAAAGCGAACAAATAGGGGGTAGCCTCGTGAGTTTGAACCGTGAAGTACTCTTGACGGTTTTTCATAGCGTGGCGTCAGTCAGAGAGCAAACGGTCACTTATGACTAAATAGTCTGTCGAAGGGAACAGACTAACATTTGTTGGAGCGTCGAAGTACGTGAAAACTAACGGACACAAAGTGATCATCGTAACGCTTATTTGTGTATAATTGTTGAATAGTGTTACTTGGTTGGTGAGACATTATTAGGCGGCGGAAAGCATTGTCACTTCAGTTAACAATGTTTGACCGACAGCACTATGTAATCCTGCTTCCAAGTTCAACTTGCTTCAACTTAGAGATGGAGCTTTCTTATGAAGTCCGCATTTTCGGTTTCTTCCCCCCCCCCCCCCCAATCCCCCAAGAAACTTTGGACTTACCTACAGAAGGAACGCTTGTATTCAAGATAAGTTGGTGACTAGACAGGGCAACGCTTTGTGGACCAGTAGATAAAACAAATGTAATATATTTTGTATACAAACATTGCTATATCTGCCTACTATTGAAGCCCTTAAGAAAGTTTAAACAACAAAAGGAAAGAAATGTGCCATAAAAGTGTGGCCGTCTTCTGGTAAATCATATGACTATTCTGTCCTTCAGTATCATTTGGTACCACATGCAGGGTACTCAGACACCTTGCACTTTCCCAAGGCCCAATGTTAGGCCAGTTCCGAACAGAATCTAAGTTAAGTAGTACTTGCTCTTCTGCCGGCGCCTGTCTTAATTATTGCTGTCGTAAATTGATTCGCAACGAGAGAGAATTGAAAACTTGGACACTTCCAACGTCATAGCCAGGAATGTAGTGGAGTAAGAACGCGTGAGAAAGATTGCATTTCTTATCATTTAGTATGTATGTTTGTTTTGAGCTTTATATGTACTATACAATCCACGTTAACCAAGACTGGGAATGTAGGTTTGACTGATTTAGTATCAGTAAGCTGTTTTATTCAGCGCTGCACATGCATCTTTTGTTAATAATACTTGCATTACTGTCCTTAATATCTCCTACTCAGTCTTCCGATGTAGCATTCAGCCGAATGCCGTAGGTATGAAATTGTATTCAATGTCCGTTTCAATTAAAAACTAAAGCAACTCTCGCACGTAAATATTATTCACAAACTCAAAATATTTCATTCACACACATACGTGGCTTGACCTGTGGCTTTGTTTTTAGATGTCATTTTATAACGATTTAATAATTCTTAGTATCGCGTTTTCTCAAATGAGTCATTCTCAAAGACATAGGTTTAACCTAGTGCACGAAACTATTTTTCGTAGCATGTCGCGATATCAGCTGTACTGAAATACATAGGTGGTTTATCTCTAGCACAGCGCAGTGTTACGAACAACTGATGTTAATATGCATATCTGCATCAGGTTGTGAAATAATAAAAGTGTTTTGACTGACCCTTTTTTGGAATCGTTCCTGTGCTAGCACCATAGGCGGTGGAATACCAGCTATATGATGGAATGCTCTACGAAATGGTGTATGAAATTACTAACGAGGAAAACATCTTCGAGGAGGATACACTTCAGGATACATGCATATTTGGCCATATTTTAGTGTTAGGTCATATTCTGGCCAAATATACGAATACCAACATAATTTTAGTAACATTTTATATAGTATTTAACACCTCAGATATTTTTATAGGCATAATTTCATAACGTTTCCCTTCCCCACTCAGTCCATTGTAACATGTTTGAGAGCTTGACTTGATACTGCAAGCTACTGTTGTATGAACTACAGTGAGATTGTGATGATTTTCAATAACTGACGAAAGTGATTCGTCTTTAATCAAAGTGTGCCACCATTGTTTTCATTCACCATGCCAAGAAACTTAGCTATATAAAATCAAATTTCTGTGTAATATTAAAGTCCGTTACTCGTCTTGCAACTATGGACGTGCAATTGCGTGGTACACAATTTGTGAAGGAAACTGAAAGTGAGTAATCGAACAGTGCGAAGTAGCTGACAAGGTTAGGGAGAAATTAATTTGTGTGGTTAAAAAGAAATCTTGCATATACATCATTAGGTAAAATTGGTGACATTCTATTTGGCAAAGAAGCAGAAATCGATGAAAATGAATCAGAGCGTTCTGCTAATATATAGTATAAGACCAAGTATACGGCTGTACTAGCTGACAACCGGAGATCCTTCTAGTTTGACCATCTGAAATTGCAAGGCGTTATCCAGTGCCATTCTTCTGAAAATGGACGTTAAGAGATGTATGGATTATTTCATCTGTAGTAATTAAAATGCATTTTTTATTTTTGTTTTAAGTTTTAGGTCATATTTTGGTAATTTTTTGCAGCATAAATGCACACAAATTTCAAGTGCTTTTAGGTCATAAAAATCCAAGCCCTACTTATGGCTAAGGGAAACCCAGAGTCAGGGAGGAAGGTCGTGATTGTTTACCAACCGTTGAGCTCGCGCTTGCTAATCAGCGCCTTATCAATTTTGGCTACAGACGTCGATGTTTGGACTGAGGACAGAGCAGTCTGGAGTTTTGGGATCCTCATGTCTCCCAATGTTAACTCTAGAATTTTCATTCGCTCATGTGGAAGGAAATGGAAATACGAATGACCTTTTAAATGCGTGGTAACTGTCGCATTCTTGAAGGACGGTTATTGTAATCACCTAACAGTGCTATTCAATGTGAGGCAAATAACCTCGAACATTGGATCATGAAGCTTGCATATTGGCTGGGTGGAAACAGCGGAGTTAATTCAGCCAGGAATGTTCGCATTTTCGCGAACAAAGGAGGTGCAATAGTAATTGAATGATTTTAAATTCAAGACAATTAAATCACTTATTTGACTAGCTGTAGCCATTCGTGAGACTTGTGACATAGTTATATCGAGTAGCAGAGATACAGATGGCATCCTAAACAGTGGAAGCCACTTATGGGCGAGACAGTTGGCGCCTGAGCTAGGTATAAGGAAACGACTGTCCCACAGTAACACGAATGCCCGAGTTTTTTGTGGGGAATGCTAAAGCTAACATTCAGATTCTAAGAAAGTTCTTTCGTTTATTTGCGGTCTATGTTTGCTGTTTAAGAAAACCAACTAAAAGGCTATTTTACGATGTAATTTGTAATGGAAAGAATAAATAAAAAGGTATTCGTAAGAACTAATGTAAATCCCGTTGTAGGTAGGATCTCGGTTAGGGTGAGTTTTTTAAAATGCATTTTTAATTAATAAAGGCTTACTTTTAAAATCTTAAAAAAAATTATAATATTTGAAATACTGTGCGTTGAATTACGTTGTTTGAGAATAGAATTCGAATCAGAAGTGATATTATAAACACTACTAATGACGAGTGTGTGGCGAGTCACTTGGATCGATTGAGGAAAGTGCTATGAATAAGCGGGCGAGGTATCATTTCACATCCGGTGTTAACCGTTCGCATGCACTAGTGACCTCTGGTATCAGCTGTGGTTTTGTGTGTGCTTGTGTAGGATAATCATGGCTGATTCGGTTTAATGGAGTTAAGACTACTGTTTTAACCCCTTCAGATTATTTAGTCTCAGAGTTAAAAATAAAAGGTTAAGACCAGTGATTAAACTTAAATTAGAAGGCTTAAACTTATTTCGCGATTTGAAAATTTGTTACAATTGCAGCATGCAAATTTCAAAACTTCCAAAGGAACAAACCACGACCGAGTTATATGTGCCTAGTGCTAGTGAATGTTCGGTGGAAGAACATGAAAATCCAGATAGTGATAGCTCCTCATCCTCTAGTGATTCAATGATTATGGGCACAATTGATGCAACAGGGAAATTGAAAGAGAGTTTGGCGACAATAAGAGAATCTCCAATAAAGGAAAGAAAACTGTCACAAAAACGCTACTCTAGAGAGAAGGGCCATAAAATATCACAGACAATGAAGCTGAAAGTATTTCACATTGCAGACCCTGCTTCAAATGAAAATTCAAGTAACTCTGAAATAATACAAAAATTAAGATTCTTTCCATGAAACTGATGACAAAAACTTAAAATACAAATAGGTACTGACGACTTTTGACAGCTGGTCTTACAATAAAATAAAACAAAAGAACATGTTGATGTCTCAACCCACATGATATGAATATCTAAGGACGTAGCCAAAGAAAAGGGAATTTTAGCAACCCCAGACCCCAAATCCGAAAAACGCCTAGACTGAGCTACATTACAAGAGGTTTCTGAATTTTATAATTCCGATGATGGGTTATGCCTGGAGAAAAGAACATAGTTTCTATTAAGAAAGTGGCAAGAGAATAAAATTCAGAAGTAGAAAAGACTGCTACTTGGCAATCCTAAAGAGACTTATCATAACTTTAAAGACACATATCCGAATGTCAAAATAGTATTTTCAAAGTTTTCCGAATTAAGACCAACGAAAATGGAAAAATCATTTAATGAGAATGGAAAGAACTAGATTCCAAAAATTGGCATTCCAGTACACTCCAACTTGTCAGAAGGACCAAGGAAGACCAAAACAGTGGTGGAAAGATCAAGACCATCTTCGCTAAGTTTATCGTTACAGGCCATATAGCCTAAAACGAACTTGTTCATGGCGGCGGTGGTGGCGGGACGGTGGCGGTGTATGTGTACTTGGAGAGTAGTGGCACCCACGCAGTTTGCGTTTTGCTCATCAAGAAAATGCTAAATTAATGATTGATGGTACCATAATTTGTCGGTTCACCGAAAATTCACATCCTATTCTAACCAATTATAAGTTTCTTTTTTTCTTTTTTTTTTTTTTTTTTTTGAGTTAATGTCCTCCAACGTTGTGTCATATCGGACGAAACCAATTATAAGGATTGCTTGTCACAAATTATCTACAATCCCCGTCATCTAACACCGACATTTAGTATGTTGTGTGGGATGGCAAACTGATCGGTTTTCAAATAGGAACCCTTGTCCGGAAATGCACGGTTTGGGCGCTGAAAAGTGTCGAAGTTTGAGAACGAACGGTTGTAACAATTTAACATTCGTTTTGCTATCTTAATAAGAAGGTATGCAACCCTTTAGCCATCTGTGTACTGGGATGAACGATCTGAGCATAATAACATTCCTGGGACTTGTGGTTGCCAAAAGTCTTAGTTTAGACACCTAAAATAGGTTCTATCCCAAATCAAAATAGGTTCTAAAATTCCCCCCCCCCTCCCAAAAAGAAAAGCTGTAAACAAAAATGGTATTTTATTTCCCATTATTAATTGGCCGAAACATTTGACAATATCTTTATTGTACGTGTCCATAATTAGTCACAGTAAACAAGTAACACAATTTCTAAGATTTCCATTGATAAGCTGCGTCGCTTGTCAGATAGCACAATGTTACAAGCCCAAAAAGCAGCGGACATCAACTGACTCACCGGAGTATAATCTTGGTATTAGACACAAGGGAACAGCACTTTCATGTGTGCAGGTGTTTCACCAGACAAGATGTCAACAACTGTGTGGAGAACTGCCAGTCCTGGATTTGTTTGAAGCATTGATTTGAGTTTTTTGAAACCTTTTCAGCAACATAACCAGGAACCATGTTGATTTTTTTTCTGTCACATCTTCTATCAATCCCAGTTGCGTGTAGACCGGTTTGCCTGAGGACTCTAGAGCAGTGTGGGTTTACCTCTTTCCAACATACGCGGACTTTGACCCTTTTTAACCCCTTGCCGACCCTTGTGTTGCAGTGGCGGGATGGTGACACATTGCGTTTGATTTACGAAAGCACTTTCAAGTCTAATGCTATAAACATCTCTTCATTTGTGATTTCTTTGGCACTGCTGACGTTTAAGAAGTTTAACAATCTTTGACATAGCCTTAGAATTTCCACCAAGTGATCGTGGCGTAACATATTGCGATATAGACTTCTAATATGGTTCAGTTTGGAGAAATTCTGTTCGCAAACATATGCAGAGCATATTCACTCTTATACACTATTCTTGCAAATGCTTATTTCTCAGTCTACTAAATTTTAATCGACATTAACATTTTCAGAAATTACCTTACTGCGAATATTCTTGTAGGTACACGGAGTATGGGAATACGGTAGGCTTTAAGCGATAGTGAAATGTTTTAAGAGCTGGTTGGCATGCGATGCCTTTTGAAATTCCGTTCTCTTTGCAAGGCCAAGGAATGAAAAAAACGAATACATATCCTAATTTGAAAAAAAAATATATATAATTATTGGCATATTCAAATAAATAAGAAAGAACGTCTCGGAAATGATTCACTCAAAAGAAAAAATATTTATTTAACATAAATTGTGTCTTTTAACGAGATTCATAAGTTTTATGTAGTATGCTTTTATCCGTCTCTTAGTGTTTTCCATTTATGCAAAAGTCATCCAGAATGAAGAGGTCTTCTGAGAGCGTTCCCAGAAAATTCAAGGTATGACTAGAAACTTCCAGTGAATCGCGTGTTTGTGTCCTTCACTACATACTCACTGCCTCTCCTTCCGACTGAGGAGTGGAGTGGGTTATTGCCGCTCGCTGCGTAAGGTTCTCCAAGGAGAACATTTTGGGCATCCCTGCTCCAGACTAGCGATGTCCAACCTCTGCGAAGGAGGGGAGTATGCGTTTCCACTGTACCTGGACTTCGCCTCTCTTTAACCCCCAGCCGTGTATCGTTGCAGTGGCGGGTTGGTTACATGTGCGTTGCATTTGGTTTAAGAAAGCACTGTCAAATCCTATGCACTAAACATCTGTTCATTAGCGACTACTTTGGTATTGCTGACGTTTAAGAAATCAATCAATATTTGGCGACAGATACGCCAAGTCCTCGTTGCGTAACCTAGTGCGATGTACGATACAGACTTTTAATATAGTTTCATTTGGAGAAACTCTGTTCGCAAATATATGTAGAACTTTACTCATTCTTATACAAACTATTCTTGCAAATACTTATTTCTCTATTTACTTAATTTTAATCGACATAAGCGTTTTCTGAAAGTTTATTATTGCTAATTTTCTTGTAGGTGTAATGGGGAATATGGAATACAGTAGGCTTTAAGCGATAGTGAAATATTTTAAGAACTGGTTGCTATGTGATGCCTTTTGGAATTCGGTTCTCTTAGTAAGGTCAAGGGAGAAAAGGGAATAACATATTTCTATTTGAAAAAAGAATAAGTATTGGCAAATTCAAACAGATAAGAAAGAATATCTCGGGAATAGTTTACTCAAAAGAAAAACGAAGTATTTTATATAAATTGTATGTTTTAACTATATCCACATTTTGTATCTAGTAAACTTTTGTGTTTCTCTTACTTTTGACTATTTATGCCAAAGTCATCCAGAATGAACAGGTTTTCTGAGGACATTCTCAGAATAAGCTAGGTATGAATTAGAAACGGCCGTGGATTCGCCTGTTTGTGTCCGTCACTGAATTCTATCTGTCAGGCCCTCCGACTGGAGTGGAGTAGCTTATATCCACTCATTAGGTAAGGTTCTCCAAAGAGAGAAGGTTGGACATCCCTGCCTTAGAGTATAAATGGTGGGGACTAGAACTAGATAATGTAATTTGATGAATGCAATATCGTGTACAATTTTTTCTGTCCTGCCGAGGTTCTTTAGCTGAAATAATGCTCACTGCAGCTCCCCCGTTTTCAAAACAATGTTCTTAATGTCCTCCGTATTATGCATTGTTCACTGTGATTGTTGTCAAGGCACGACTGGCATGCAGCCTTACACAACGTTTCTATATTACCAAATGAAGAGCTTGAAAAATGTAAAATTGCGTAAAAATAGGTTCTAACGTGAAATCAGGTATATTTCGAAGATATATTTCCATAATTAGCATATACGCAACAATATACATCATGAGGAACAAAATACTTTTTAATTAAAATCCGAGGTCTGATAATAACATTCCTGAGCATGCGCTAAATTCCTCCATAGAGTCCTTGGTGCGCATCCCACTGTGTAATTTATGTGATTTCTAGTGCAATAACGCTTTAACAGCAGTGCAACACGTACCAGCACACAGCTACTGAAATGACCAACTTAAGCTCCAACACACTTTGATGTAAATGAGCGGAATCACCTCAACGTCACATATTCAAATCGATGGATTGGTAGAGGTGGACCGATTACATGGCCACACGGTCGCCAGATCTGACAGCTCTCGACTGTTTTCTGTGGAGCTGTATGTAGAGTATGGTGTATGGCACTCCTGTAACGTCAGTGGAGGACTTAGTGGCTCCAGTCCACGGAGCGATTGAAAATCTTGAAAGACAACCGCACGTATTGTGTCATGCGCATGAGGCTTACCACCACCGATATGGCCTCTGCAATGACGTAGGCGGTACACAGTTCGAAGCCCGTTTGTAATGTAGACAGTTCGATGTTGGGTTTATTGATGAAATGTGAACGTACACCCATCTCATACTTCGATGCTATGTGAAAACAGATCGCTCACAATACAAAGCACTGTCAGTGGTTTATTTGGGGGGGGGGGGGGGCGACATCCTCTTTGTGTGTGTGTGTGTGTGTGTGTGTGTGTGCGCGCGCGTGCGTGCGTGCGTGCGTATGTGTGTGATATAACGTCCTCCAACGTGATGTCATATCGGACGGGAATGAATAAAATGAAGTGATGCTCAAATGAGCCCAAAATCCATAGAGCTTGAAGTTCGTCTTTTCAGGATAAGGGAAAGCCTCTGGAAAAACCTTATGTGGATAACTCGTCCTAAGCGAGATTAGAGCTCGGGACCTCTTGGATGTTAGGTAGACACGCTACCATCATACTACAGAGGCGGGCTGAGATACGTGGACCCAAACATACTTACAATATTTGCATAAAATTTGTGCAATCTTTGGGAATCTCTCTTGTTGAAAACGAGCATACAAATCACTTAAATCTGTTTTGTTCTCAAACTTAAGTTTATCACACTGTAAACCTATTGGTCCCAACTGCAATTGTAGTGTAACAGCTTCCACGTCCACTAAATAGGGTACAACAAACAATTCCAATTCCCAGAGGTAGAACTGGAACTTAAAAATTCAATGCCACAACTGGGATTTGAACCAAAGACCTTCCGCTTACCGGGCGGCTGCTCTACCACTGAGCTATTGTGACAAACTGCCAGAATGGCATTAAATTCTCAAACCAGTTCGTATTTCTCCTGGTAAGTTGTGGCATTGAATTTTTAAGTTCCAGTTCTACCTCTCAAACTTTGCCCACACAGGGCTTGTGTGTTTAAAAACACCAACAGTAAGTTTGTTGGCATAAATAAATAATTCCAATTCCTTTTACAATTTCTTAAAACCTATTTTCAAATGCTCCATGTAGTGTTTTTAAAACTTCTACATAATCTTCTAGATCTGTGTTTGACTCGGCACACGCCTCTGCTGTCAATATGGGGAAATGTGATAAATCTGGATTCGCTAACTGTATTTCCTAAACCAATAATTTATCCTTAAATATTGTTTTGCGGTCAAAAAGTTGAACAGTTGTATGATATCTGCCCTATAATGACGCACTTATATCATTCAAATGACCATGAGATCAACTAGAAATGTCAAATCTCTTATCCAGTTTTCATCACCTAGTTCAACTACTGGGTTGGCATGCGTCCATAAAGAGGCTTATTTCCTGCTTCAAGGCACAAAAGCAATGCTAGAAGTGGCCTCTAGTTAACCATGTTACTCTTGTGTGTTACGGAATACTCGCTTTCAAAGTCTCGAAGAAACGATTGGAAATCCCCTGTGATTAGTCACCTGGCTCTTACGAAATTAGTAAGTTTTAATAACTATATCCATAACGATTATAAGTCGAACCTTTCAACTTAAATGTTCTAGGTATATAATGCAATGCTCAGCTACAAGATCATGCTGAACGTTAATTTCTTTCAGTTTGTTTTGAAAACGTGCCACCACTCCTGTATTTCTCCCACGCATTACCGCTGCTGCATCTATCGTCAGAGACACTAGATACTCCCATGGAAGATAAACATTTTTAGTTGTACTTCGGAGACTTAGAGATGTCTAAAGCTGATGTGGTTTCTCTTAACGATGCTAAATCCAACATTCTTCCGTTTTCCCAAGGTCAGTGTTCACGTGTCCTATAAAAATTGCAAGCTAAAAGGCATCATTAATGTCGATGTGTCATCTATTGCCAGTGAATGTGCTATAAATTTCTTATCAACTGCAACTAATTGACCTTCGACGTCATATGCAAGCTCTTAAAGCCTCGTCATACAACTATAGAGGAGGAAAGACTGATAGATTTAACATCGTCTACTTTTTCAGCATAGACTATCTCGACTGCCAGAAGCAAGCACTTCTTCACAAACTCGTCCTCTCTGAAGGGTCACAATGTCTTCTACACTATGTTGAGGCTAACCCGAAAAGCAAGTTCACTGAGCTGAGCTTCTTCCTGTCCCAAGGCTAAATAAACAAGTTCTATGTCTGACGCGCATTATCAAATTCAGCAATAGCAATACATTACACTAGGATAAAATGTACCGTACTCAATCCCTCGGGCGTCTTCTCTATACCTTATTGCTCGGCCGCTGCGTCCTCCAGCCTCAGCCAACGCCACGGTGGAGTGCAGATTGGGGGAGGCGGGGAACAGCGCGTCGAATCCCCTGGCCGTGAGGCGACTACTTGACCTTTTAGTGACGCTACCTTTCATCAGGATTGCTACTCAATTGGACCTCCCAGCAGGGAAAACTTCCCACGCCGGTACCAGGGATCAAACCCGGCTTCCCCACTCCACGGTCGGGGCCGCTACCACTGCGCTACGAGGATGATCAAACTTGCCGTACCTAAGTCCACAAATGTTGTTCATTTTAGATGTTCCAACAACGCTGTTCTTTATTCCTTTTGGTATTTATCATAGTGCTTCGAATAGTGTCGTTCTTTTTTTTTTTTTTTTTTTTTTTTTTTTTTTTTTTTTTTTTTTTGTGTGTGTGTGTTTAACATATTATTACAAATTAAGCACTTTACATTACCTTGTGATGTAATAACATACACTTCTCCCAAGTAGGGTTGAAGCTAATTAGTTTGATGACCTACGAGTACTGTACTCGATGGTAAATGAAAACTATCTGACAAAACTGAATCTAGCCCGCCGCTGCGCCGAATGACGTCAACCTTTTCCCCTTTGCTGCTCTTTGACTTGCTCCCATCACACTTATACCGAGCAGGTAAGCTCCAAATCGGTCTGTTCTGACTTTAGATCAGCGATGTCCAACCTTATGCGAAAAAGGGAAAGGCAGGTTTGCCTCAGCCTCACTTTCGCCGGGCTATAACGCATTCACGAGACTCAAAAGTAGACCTCTCTAATGCTTGGTCAACTGAATGAGTGAAGGGGAAATGCTTTCATGCAAAAAATGAAACCGAAGGTGGTGGCATGGAGCGACAAGGTGACATTAACACACAAGAGACAAGGTTGGGCGTGCGGACGCGCCTTAGCCGAGTGGTTAGGCCATTCGCTTCTCACCAAAGCGGCCCGGTTTTGATCCTAGGAACCGCATGTGGGATTCGTGGTGGACGAAGCGGCGAATCTTAGGCATTGCTGAATTGTGCATAAATATTTATCCTGTGATAAATGCATATTTAGTAGATAATTACTCATTTTATGGCATGTTTTACTTTAGACATTTTTTCAATTTTACGTTCTTTTCTTTTCTTGCATTTATATTGAGTATACAGAGAGTTTTATATTACTGATATTTTATACAAGAATAGCCTTTTAAATATTAAATATTTCACTATTCAATTGAGAAATAAGAATAAGTTTGTACAGTCCTTGGGGAAAATCATGTTCCTTAATGGTTAGTCTGCAAAGGTTGTTTGCGGGTGGAGGAGCGGTTATGGTCAATGCTGCAGGTACAATCACCGTTATGAATTCATGTCCCAAACCAGAGATGAGGCAGGCCAGTTTTCCCCTTTCTGCATTGATGAGCACTTAGGTTGCTGTTGCCCTTGTACCTGTCATAGTCTCTGAGACTCTTCTTATGCAATGAATTTTGTATAATCTAAATGTTGGATGTACCATTTAAAATACGAATGTTGCAGTCACTTCCCGTTAAACCGGAAGTAACAAAAATCGTTAACAATTTTATAGCTATCTCCGTATGCAGAGTTTTGTGTTAATCAGTCAGTTGACCCAACAGTTTATTCAGGTGGTACGGAACTTTTGACTAATCTGTATGCGCATATCTTCCTGTGAACTTCAAATTATGGATGTATATTGAGTAATATACATCCAATTTGCCTTAATACGTTGAAGAATAGTGGTTCACTGAGATGAATGTTATTTACGGAAATAACAATATAAACACACACATTCCTCACTAAACTCATGATTTTGCTCTTGATTTTCTGATGATTCACAACTAGTTGCTACTCTCTGAGCTTCCCCCTTAACTGGTTTTGCAAGATGAATGCGATAGCAAGTTCTCTACCTTTTGGTGGAAAAGAGTATTCTCTGCGGCAGAAATTGTTTTCGTATCTCTTCGGTTTTGGGAATGAGTACTAGTTCATTTTGGTTTCGAACTGGTGCTAAAGTCGCCTTTTAATGATGCTACATGTTTCTTAAGCGCTTCAAGCTCTCTTTTTTTCTTTTTTTGGTGAAAATTACCTACACATTAAAAAGGTCACCATGCTAACAATTACATAAAAATCTGATGTGTGCACTCACATGAATTTCTCTATTCTTGTACAACTATTGTTACGAAGGCTTATTCCTCTATTTACTCCATGTTAATCGAGATAAATATTTGCTGAACTCTTGCTAGTAAATTTTCTTGTAGGTGCATGGGGAATATGTGGATACATTAGGCTTTGAGCGAACTCTTTTAAGAGCATAGCTGGTCGCTGTGTGACACCTTTGAAATTCCATTTACTTTGCAATGGACAAGAGATAAAAAATGAATAACGACTTCCCGTTGGAGAAAAGTAGGGGAACTGAGCAACAGAATAGTGTCTATCTGTAACGTCAAGTGTTCTGCAATTGTTAAAGGCGGTATGGTTCACTGAAAGAACCTGTTCGGACCGCATGCGTTTTCCTACACTTCTGCGCATCACGTGGTTTCGTATGGAGTAGGTATGTTGCAGTTAGGTAGGTCAGACGTCATGTATGGAGCGAACTCTTAAATTTTGCCTGCTCAGTACATACTCCGATAGGGGTAACTTACGAGTGCAGCAAAGTGGGGGGGGGGGGGGTCGATGTTATTCATATCCCCCCTCAGCACAGGGGTGGGCCAGGTTTAGTTCTGTCAGTAGGCTTCATTTACCATGGAAGACAGTACGTCAAGGTGTTGGTCATCAAGATCAAGTAACTTCAGCCCTGCTTGGCAGAAAGCACATCTTATTTTACAGCACAACATGCACAATGTACAATGTACAATGATCGCCAAAGATAATCTCACTGCACCTCCGGTCTATGTCACATTATTTATCTATATGCGAAGTCTTGATCATTTCATTGGTTGCTTTAGGACACATGCTGCTGCTTTAGGGTACGGTGGAAGGATATGTGTCCTGAGGCAACCAATGAAATGATCATGACTTCGTATATAGATAAATAATGTGACATAGACCGGATGTGAAGTGAGATTATCTTTGGCGGTCATTGCACAAAACGCCGCAAGTTTAGTGCACATGGGTTCTCCTGTTGCTCTCTCACATGTACACAGCTGCAGGCGTCCCCTGATGCTCGTGTTGAACCAACCTGTATCGCGTGTGACTCCATAGGGCTCCGCTCTCTAGTAGCAAGATGCTAAACCACATAAAACATTTAATCTACACCACTATGCCATGCGAATCAGTATGATAAATACTAAGGGGAAGAAAGATCAGCTTTGCTGGAACAACTAAAATGTAATATATTTCACAAAAGTAAATACCTATCTTCAGTGAGACCTGCGCGAAGGGTCACCTAATTCTCAGGCCTACTTGCATAGGTGGTATGAAAATTAAATTAGTCATATGCTTCCCTTGCTGTTGGGAGGACATGGCAGTCATCTCACCTCACAACTCACCTCACCTCGTAATTTAGAAAAGCAATATTTCAGCAATCCTTCTACATTAGCGGGCAAACATTGCAGATTCAACTACAGTGCACCTGCAGAACATATGTTGTTATGGTGGTTTTTATTAAGTTGTGGACTAGAACTAAAATGATTCAGATTTAGTGCTAGACCTATAGAACGTGAGTTTAATCAGTCAGACCAAATTCGTGTATTCGCTATAGCCGAGCTGGCTAAGGCGTGTTCCTTCTAATGAATAGTGTGGGCTTACCTGGATTCAAATCCCTTTTAACATACTTCCTTTTATTTCCCTTTGTCCTTTTTCTTTGTTAACGGGAACATTATCATTTATATAACCCGTGCGAAATATAAAATTATAGAAACCAATGGAATCTATTTCTGATAAAGCTCCTGTTTTAGGTATTTTTAATCCGCGTGCCGTTGTAACTTTTCCCGTCGTCTTATGAATGTTGCAGTACAGTTGAAATTTTACAACTGAATGCTTCATAAGATATTAATTGCAGTTGCTGAAAATGAAGCAGGGAATACGCCTACCTCAATTGTCAAACATTCCTCCTAAAATTAATAGTTCCCTTTTAAATATTCACATTCAAAGGCATCTCTATAAATTTCGTAAGCCATTACCATATTAAAAGATATACGCATATAATAGTGTAAATTACCAGAACTGGATGCCAGTGAATAATGTAATTCATGATACATTAAACAGAACATAATGCAGTTGTAGATTACTTGGGGGTGAAGCAACCTTTGCACCCAGCAAGGTTGTCATGTCGTTTATTTCTAAGCACGACACAACGTTGCCATGTCCACATTAACTCAATTTATTGCAGTGTGCCTCCACCCGATACTACATTCCTAATAAAAAGCTGTAGAGAACTAAAAACGTTTTTTAATTTTGTATTTCAGAAAATAAACATGTGAAAGACGAGGATGGAACCCTCGGCAGCTAGCAGTTCTGAATTTCACAGTCAACGACGAAGCGCTCTTGGCTATTCTTCACTGGGGCATTCGCGCTATATCATATAATATTGAGCTTGCTGCCTCTAACTTGGCAGCTAATTTCACTACAAGGCGGAAAGTTCGTGTGCACCTTTAGAAATGTTTTTTTTTTTTTTTTTTTTTTTTTTTTTTTTTTTTCCCTAAGTATTCCCTTACATTTATTTAGAGGAATAAGAAAAGGGAATATTTCTATAACAAGCACGAGTATCGCAGTGTTCAGTGTGGAGTTTAAAGTTCGTTAAGTTTATTTTCATTAATGACAGACAAATGAGATTGAAATCACTAATATAAATAATGAATTTATGTTTATTACCTACTCAGCATGTACGCCTATCTTTAAGAACAGGAACGTCTTTAAGACGTTACCTGTCTTCGAGAACCCTTTTAAAAGGCGTCACTCTTGAAATACTTATTTTATTTAACATTTCTTGCACTTAAAGGCGCTTTTAATGTAAGAGCCTCGTTCGTTTTTAGTTTTCTGTGCAGATAAAGTGACTATCACAGCACAAAGTTTTGTGTTTTAACGTCCTGTAAACAAGGAGCACCAATAATCGCTTTAATTTCATTTACAACAGAAGATGTTTCAAGGTTTCATATCTTCAGTTAAGATTTTTAAATCATCACGCTCTGAAATATTACATTGGACAACAACTTTTTATTTTTTGTTTGCGGCATGAATGATACCTCACTTTTTCTACACTGAACACGAGTATGGCAAGAATACTAGATTGGTTCTGGTTTGAGAATAAAACAAATAGTAATTTGCTTCTGTGAAAATCTGTCTGATTATTCGTTATCACTTACCTTTACAAAATATGCTTTCTATTTGCTTCCTTCTTGTAGTCAAGTTGAGGACCATCCCTGATGACTGTTCAGCAGTAGTCAGCAAACATTCTTGCACTCCACTTTGCCTGGTAACGTTTTCCCATTAATGATATTTGTTGGTGCAAATGTTCACCATGTTCATCGCTCCACAACTTGTAGCAAAATAATTTAGATGGAAATGTAAAAAGTGTAATTTAAGGGACATGTTGCATCGCATTTTGTGATAAGATGACAGCAAATTTATATCAAGATTATCATAGCTTCCAGCCCGTTTGTTTCCCAAAAAGTTGTTTACGACTTCTCTGAAAGAAATCCATGCCTCTTGCTTAGCATCATTTAAAAGGTGTTCAGATATCTCATCTTGGTGAACTTGATGAATCTGTGGGCCAACAAAAATTCCTTCCTTTAACTGGGTTTCACTAATTCTAGGACATTTTATAACTAGGTATTTGAATGCCAGTCCACTTTGGCCCAACTTTTTAGCAACGTTTTTGATGGGACCAAGTTTTATGTGTACTGGAGGAATTAAAATGTTCTTAAATTCTACCAGTTCATGTTTAACATGTTTTCCAGTTTCCATACCTTGACGTAAAGGCCATTCTCTACTGTGTCATTCACATATGAGAAGTGTTTATTGTAGTCTAGTTGGAGTCCAGTTAATATGGCAATTACCTTGAAGTCAGCTCATATTTTCCATTTATAACGTGTTATAATTAATTGAATCGAGGAGTTTCAGGCTGCCATATAATTCCTTCATATGCATGGAATAACCAATAGGAATTGACGACAACTGATAGCCATTATGTAGTAATACAGCTTTGAGACACAATTTTGAAGCATCTATAAACACCTGCCACTGATCAGAGATGTGAGTAATGTTCAGAGCTCTCAATAAGCCACTAAGGTCACTGTAGAACACTAAATTGCCTTCCTCAGCAAAATATTTCCCGAGATGTTTCCGACGGTCACGAAAAAATGTCACTTTCACATTTTCAGCAAGATAGCTTCATCGTTGCAATCTGGAGGCTAACGGTTCTTCCTTGGCTTTAGAAAGTTCTAGGTCTCTGATTAAACCATTTAATTCACTCGGGCCAATTTTATGTTGTTCAGATTTAATATCAGGTGCAAAGTCAGGTCTACACTATCTAGTTACAATTTCCTGACATCAGTAACGTGCCATATTATAAAAAATAAGAAACAACTAGCAAATTTTAGTAACATTTTCACCATAAGGGGTGCTCAATTAATTAAAACTTGTCTACACCACTCATGTCACAATTTTCCTGTTGACCAGTGTTATTTTCATTAAATTTCCTTCATGTTAGAAGACGTCTTAACCGAGGTGTTCTGCTATTTTTCACACGAGCCTTACTAAATATAAACAGCTACAGAAATGACCTGGTCTATAATAATCATGATTCATCACTCATTTAGAAAAAACGCTTATTCGAAACTAATAGATACTCTTAATCTTTTGCGTTAACTCTCCCATTAGATATAATAATACCGATGGTTTTCTGTTTTGATAATTATACCAAATAACTCATATCGAAAGATGAATAACTCATTATGGATGTTAGAATTAAATAAGTAAATTGAGACATATTTGAAACCCTGAAAGGAAGATGAAGTTACCGATTTCTTGCAAACAGGAATCGATTTTAATCTCCAGTTTACAAAGCAGACATCTACTGCCACGCAAGGTGGAGGGTTTGACTACTAAGTTAGTTTAAGTGAACTATAACACCTATCAGACAATATCACGTCCTAAGTTTAGAACATAACTGCTGCCTGTAAGTCATCACGTATTCAGTATTCAATCCTCATGTATGAGCGTGAATCTGTTGGATATTATTTTCAATTAATTATACTACTATCAACGGGAACGTGCAATTACTATTATATCGTTTTATCTTTATTTGTCCGTCGTTAATGAAAGCAATTAATGAAACAAGTTCCATACTGAACACTGCGATACTCATGCTTGTTATAGAAATATTCCCTTTTCTTATTCTCCTATATAAATGTAAGCGACTACTTAGAAAAAAAAGCAAATTTTTAAACCATTTCTAAAGGTGCACACGAACTTTCCGCCTTGCAGTGAAATTAGCTGCTAAGATAGTGACAGCAAGCTCAATATCATATGATACAGCGCGAATGCCCCAGTGAAGAATAGGCACGAGCGCTTCGTCGTTGACTGTGAAATTCAGAACTGCTAGCTGCCGGGGGTTCGATCCTCGTCTTTCGCATGTTTATTTTCTGAAATACAAACTTAAAGTCCCAGACCTGTTTACATGCACAAACCAGCTCAATTCCCTGACCAACCTCAACGCAATGTTATCGACTTACTGCACGTGTGAAAAAGCTGCTTTGAGTATTCCTTCGCATGTTTTAAGTGATTAGTTATTTCGAAACCCTATGTGATGTCGCATGATTACTACCGAAGCTATCTCAGAAATAAGTTACTCTACGCATCTTACAAGTAACAAACTGTTTACTTCGTATATTCTTGTGGAATTACGCATCCAAGTTGGATCAAAAACCATTTATTTTTTCGAAATCGACTGATCAAAGAACAAAATGCCATTATACTTTTTTGTTTGTAATGCTTCTATGAAGCACATATTAGGAGTGTAATGACTTCCCTTCCACCTGTATAGTTATTACTGAAGGGCTGTGAGCAGGCTGCGCTTAGCGAGTATCAGTTTCCCAGCCCTCTGCTAAGCTCACATCACTATGGTCTTATAAATACAAAAGTTAACTCGACCATAAACCACGCAGCTTCAAGGCATTCGCCACGTCAAAAAATACCCCTCCACAACTTAATTTGCCTTTGGATAGGAAGATAATCAGGTCATTAACTTGCTATTTTGGCTAGCTTCAACATAGCATTGTAGAGATCCATCTGTTAGCCTTTCCTCTTCTATAGTTGCGCGAGGGTAGAGTTCGCAGGTGACGTTCAAGGTCAAGTAGTTGCAATTATCAGGGAATTTATAGTATTGTGACTTTTGGTTGTGGGTGTGAAGTAAAGTAGACAGATGTAGTCGAGATAAAGAAACACTTTTATTTCCGTAAACAGTAACTTGTACACTCGTTGCAACAGCAAGAAAGTCTTTTCCGATTCTCCAACAGCACGGCTTCGAACTCGTAACACAAAGAACTAACTCTTCTCCGTCGGCACAACTCTCCACATCGTCTGTCCGTCTCCGTCGGCACGACTACTCAACCTTCACATACGTCTGACTTCTCCTTCGGCACGACTACTCAACCTTCACATACGTCTGACTGTCCTCCGTCGGCACTACTCAACCTTCACATACGTCTGACTGACTCTTCTCACACTTTACCGCTATTTATATCTCCCAGGCACTATTCTGGAAGCTTCAGGAACGTTCACTTATTGCGGCGAGATACAAAGCAGAGAAGATTCTCGAAGTGTCTATCCTTTTCTCTCTTTCGGCAAGCGCCCAACAATGCGGCCATTCTCTGTCTCTTTCCTTCGACTCCTTTGCGGTAGCGCCGACAATAATGCGATGGGTGACACTGCTGTTGTCGGCAATTAGATGCATCGGGCGCGGTGACAGTATATTCACTGGCGATAGATGACAGGACCAATATCATTGATAACCCCAGCTTGCAATTTTGTAAGAGCTATGACCACTTTGAGGTAAGGAAGGAAATGTTGAATTTAGTGCCACTGAAACACACCAGCACGGCTTTGGTCATAGTTTAAAATCTCCACAGTATAACTGAAGGTTTTAATCTTCCCTGAGGTAACCTAGCGCCTTTGGTAATAGATGGAGCATTGGCAATATATGAGGGAAGATAAGGAAGTGGTAGCACGCCCTCAAAACAAACTGAATGAAATGAACATTCAACGTCATCTTGTAGCTGTGCATTCCATTATACACCATGAATATCTGTATGCAAGGGAGATTCGACTTAAAAACGTTATAGATTTAGCTATTAAAACTACTAATTTCATAAGATCCAGAGGACTCAACCACAGGGAATTCCAACCGTTCTTCGAGGCTTCGAAACTGAGTGCGGCGATTTTCCCTATCACACGGAAGTAAGATTGTGTACACGGAAGATAGTGCATCACTTTTATTACTTGGGTCACGAAATAGGCCTGTTTATGGAGATGCACGCCAACCCAGTAATAATTGAACTAAGTGATGGAAACTGGATAAGAGATTTGGCTTTTCTAGTTGCTCTCAGAGGTCATTTGAATGATATAAGTGCGTCATTACAGGGCAGAGGTCACACAATTGTTCAGCTGTTTGACTGCGTAACAACGTTTAAACATAAACTGTTGCTTTGGGAAATAAAGTTAACAAATCACAATACATCACATGTCCCCATACTGACAGCAGGGGCTTGTGCAGAGTCAAACACAGATCTAGAAGTTTATATAGAAGTTTTAAAAATATGTTTAGAGAATTGGAAAGTGAGTTCCAAGGAATTGGAAAATTGGAAAAAGGATTTGGGCGTGTTTGGTGTACTCTTCGGTGGACCTGAACACTGTTAGACCGGAACTGCAATTATAATTAATAGCTTACAGTGTGATACTAACATGAAATATAAGTGTCAGAACAAAGCAAATTTAAGCGGTTTTATGCTCATTTTCTACAAGAGCGATTCCCTAAATTGCATCGACTTGATGCATATATTTCAGGCACGTTTGGATCCAGGTATCTGTATGAACAGCTGTTTTCATTAGTGAAGATGAGCAAATCTAAATAAAGAACTTGGCTTAGCGATCAGAACCTAAGATGTGCTTTACGACTTGCGAATACGTAAACAGTAGTACCAAATATTGATAAAAGAGCAAAACTAAACGAGCACAGAGGTCTTGCGGAGCGGATGAAAATAAATATATATAGCACAAAACAGTTAATGGGTCATTTTATTTAAAATTTGTTGATAAATACATCACTTCAATTTATTTTTTATTGAACATACGCCTACATACTTTGTTGTACGATATTTTACTTAGTCATATTTAGCCCAAAAGTATTGAAATGAATCTACATAAATAGTATCTTTGTTAGACATTTCTAGTAGTTCCTTGAGTGTTTATTAGATTGTAAATGTATCCTAATAAAAACATATATAAGAAAATATATTTTATGTCTAATGAAATGTTTCGTTCATCCGCGACAAATGTCCTGAACATTTTGCCTTTATGTGGATTGGTGTTATTATTGTTTGTTTATTTATTTAGTTATTTAGTTATATATTTAGTTATTTTTCATTGCTTGTACAATTCGCCGTATGATGCCATGCACAATTGAATCATCTGTCCATATTGAAGGTTGCTAATAATTGTGTGTTATTTAATAATCCCGATAACTAATAAACATAATGATTATAATAATGGCTTATCATATAATGAATATACTTCTTTACAATTCAAAGCACTTTATATAGCAAAATTACTCCCGTGCAGCTAGAACAGGCATGGGCACGAGATGAGAGGCAGCGATTGAACTTGCCTTACGTTCTCTTGCCGAGTGGTGGTGGTGGTGGCGGTATGGTGGTGGCGGTATGGTGGTGGTGGTGGCGGTGGCGGTGGCGGTGGCGGTGGCGGTGGCGGTGGTGGTGGTAGCGGTGGCGGTGTTTAACGCCCGCTTTTACTACATATGGCACCGCAGGCGGTGACACTGATGATGCATAGAATGACATGACGGGGGAAACCGGAGAACCCGGAGGAAACCCGCCCCAGCGCCGCTTCTTGCCGAGTGACGAAGGTTGTTTTGCTAAAAGAGCAGTGGCGGCTTCGTTTCAACTGCGCGATAGTAGTAACTTCTACATTGTTAAATTATGTTGTTTATATTAAGCATATTTTGCATACAATAATTATTACAGCCACCTGCTGTGATTAGGCAAATTGCGTGATCTTAAAGTTTATAACCCTTTTTTACCTTATGTACGTAATATTCTTATGCTGGCTTATGTTTAACACACTAAATTGTTTCTATTTCACAATAAATAAAGCAGTAAATTTCCTTTGCTATTTAGCCTTAAAATATTTTAAAACTACCTGATCAGCATAATAAATCGCTTGTGTTCAAACTTCGAAGCATGAAATACAATAGCTTATATTAAATAAACTAGTAAGGAACTAAATCCCTAAAAAGCGGAATCATATCGTCCCTTTTATAGGTTTACAAGCACGAGTACTCAGAAATTAGCTCTCGAAATTATAAATAAATACCTGTAAGATCACCAAAGTTTGCTTTATGCTTCTGATCATAGTGGCGTTTGGTATTGTAACGCTTTATATTTGCAAATTGAAATTCGCATATTATAACAACAAGCTTTCCTGTTTTTGTAACTTACCAAACAATTATCTGTGCCACTCTTCGTGAAATAGATGTCCCGACAAAGCCAGCTCGCCACTGAATGAGGCATCCCGGAAGCAAAGGTAAAGCTGAACAGCATTGAAGGGGAGGGATGGTCGGCGGAGTGAGGCAAGGACGCCTTTTAGTGGAGTAGCACTTCTGAGCCGATTTTGCCCTTGTCTGAGCTAGAGGAAATGCCACTTAGGTTGTATAAACCGACGTACTGCTCGTCTTTCCTTGTGGCAAACGCTACCGGGAGCAGAGCAGGCAAAGCCGGCTTCCTAGAGCTACGTGTTGACGATGCCTGAGGTAGAATAAGCTCTTTAATAATGGTGTTCACCACAGGAGTACCCTATGCTTCGAAACAGAGCGCAAAGAGAACACACAGGAAGTTGCATGTTTTTAGTAATGCCGCACAACTTGCTGCAGCAGCTACACACCTGTATTGCGTATATTGTAAACAAGGCGCCGTGCGTGAGCGACTGAAAAATTTGGCGCTCAACACGTCGTTTTCTTTGGAGGGGAGTGTCCACGGCTGTACATTGACTGACTTGATATTAAAAAAAAAATATTAATTCTAGCATTACCGGGAGGGAGGGGGGTACTTTATGCCCAACTTCCGTAATTTTTTAAAATTCTGTCTTTTAATTTTTTGATTAAAGGCATGCTGTTAATACTTAATGTCAATCACTGTTTCTACTACTAAATTGTGTAACTGTTACAAAGTTTTCATTGTTGGTCTGTTTGAGAAACAATGAAATGTCAAGGTTGTCATAAAGTATTGCCCCGTCGGTATAATATGATTCATGTAAAAAAGTAAAAAGGAATAGTTAAAACCATGTTAAATTTTACCTTTATAAACATGGCTAGATATAATACCCAATTTTAAAATAAATAGTTTTAAAAATTGCTGAGACATTTTGTTACCAGCGGTGGTCACCTCCGTTGGTAGTATAAGTTCTGTATTAAGGATTGGCATAATATCTAATGTGATTCATGTAAAAAAGTAAAAAAGAAATAGTTAAACAGAGTTAAACATTACCTTTATAAACATGATAAGATATAATACACAATTTTGAAATACACTTGTTTTAAAAATTGCTTAGACATTTTGTTACCAGTGGTGGTAACAAAATACGTCAATACACAAAATTACAAATATACATCAATTACAAAATACATAAAATTAGTCAATCTCGAAGAATCTATGCTGAGTTAATAATAATTGAACATTGGTTACACATTTGCTTCCTTTGGCACTAATAGTGTTAAAAAGAATGGACGTTTACATTTATCTTGGCCTCGTCTTCCAGTGCGCAATTCCATGTATATTGTAGTATACAACGAGAGAGAGAGAGAGAGAGAGAGAGAGAGAGAGAGAGAGAGAGAGAGAGAGAGAGAGAGAGAGAGAGAGAGAGAGAGAGTCTTGCACGTGCATTTCTTATCACTAACCCAGTCATCACGAACTTTTGCACGAGACTTCTTGTTGATAAGACCCATGTTTCTGTCACATTCCACATACGAATGATCTCTTTTAGGGAAAGTGACAGTAACTACATCAAACCACCTTGTGATGATGCAATATATTCAGAAAACTTAATCATGCGAATTTCGTATTTTGTCCACTGAAAAAAAGTGTTGCATTTACATGCCTTTCTCTACTCGCTCTTCTGCAAACTATTCTTACAAAAACCTATTCTTCCGTCTGCTTCTTGTTAACCGAGATAAGCTTTTATCACATATTTAAACAATGGTTGTAGTATAAGAAAGGTGCATTAGACCAAAGCCATAATCGGTGTTTTAAACATCGTGCTGCCGTGTGATGTCTTTGAAAGCGCTAAGAAATGGCTCTTTGTGTGACCATGAGAATAAACGGTTAGCGATTTATCATTTGAAAAAGGTATGAATAGTTGAACATTCAAATCAGTAACAAAGAATATCTCGGAAATAGTTAACACCGATAAATTTTACGTGATTTACATTGTTGATATAGTAAGGTTTTTACTATCTCTTACGGTTTACTAATTATACAAGTCATTCAGATTAATGATAACTTCACAGGCTATTTCCAGATAATTCAGCATATAAATTGTATTTATCACGCATTTGAATACATAAAAAAAAAGTTTTACTATTTAAAAGGTTGCTTGAGGTTAGAAATTTTCTTGAAAATTTTCGAAACGCATCCTTGGAAGATACTGAACTTCAAATACCAAGTTTGATATTGAACAGACGTTTCGTTTTTTAGTTATTGTTAATTCTTTTCAGATTCAGGAAGACTCAAAACTTGTGTTTTCGGTGAAATTTCAGTATTACATTTTTGGGATAAAATACTTCTACATACTATAGGCAAGAAGAAAAAGTAAACATTCCAGAAGAAATGAACATTAACAATTTAACATTTACGTTTGTGTCTTTAACATAAGTGTCCTTAAAATTATTTTAGAGAAGATTATCCAAATATACTACTGAAAGTTAAAAATGACGTCTAATTTAAGGATTTTGCGACTCATTATAGGTTCCTGAAGTGTCACATTTTTCATGCCTAAATTGCCAAGAATTACATACACCTCACCTTTTTAATGCAATTTCGATTAATATTTTGTGTTTATTGTGGAATTTAAATGGGGTCAACCACCAAGGCGCAGTTTACCCCTTTCTTTATGGCATTTTCTTCAATGTTAAGTTTCTGAAAAGTATTCTATTTTTACTTTCTCCAACGCTTACCTGTGGTTGGGTGATGAAGTATCGAACATTCTGTTTTGAAATTTGGCACTGGAGGTGGATATTTTGAGATGCATTGAACTCGTTCTCTTTAGAAAATGGTCTGTGTATGTATTAGAACAACATTTAAAACACAAGGTTAAGTAGATATTCATCTTCATATCTTAGGTTCAGCGTGTCCCAGGATATAAGGCGAATTTTTCCGTAAAACTCCCCGCTTCAAACAATGCTTTAGATATATGTAAATGATTTTCATTTTCTCAAAAAACGGGTCTTAGCAATTTGTGATTAAACCATCGTATAGTTTACACATTAGTAAGATGTAACCTGAAACCATGAGAAATGTGGGAAAAGCCTAACATTTTTTCCTATCATTAGCTGTTTCCAAAATATTGCTAGATCTGTGTCCATGTCCAAGTTTTTCAAGTTAAAATCCACTTCGTAGCTGTCCATGAGCATTTTCAAATGAATTCTCCGTTTTTCCTCTGTCGTATGAGCTCATAGCAAAAACCTACTTGGGATATAAGGCTTCAACATACCAAAGCGATAGGTATGGTTATATGGGCCAAACCCTTATACTACAGCGTGAAATTTCAAATCCATTTTTCTCGTTTTCTTTTCATACTTTTTCATCATTTTCAATGATCTGTGTGCCATTGGTTTTAATCCTCACTCGCGGCCGCGCCATAGCCGAGAAGTTAGACCATTCGCTTCTCACCAAAGCGGCCCGGGTTCGATCCCAGGCAACCGCATGTGGGATTTGTGGTGGACGAAGCGGCGCTGGGGCGGGTTCCCTCCGGGTTCTCCGGTTTCCTCCGCCATCTCATTCCACCGGTGCTCCATCTTCGTTCCATGTATCATCAGTGTCACCGCCTGCGGTGCCGTATGTAGTAAAAGCGGACGTTAGACACTACAAAAAAATCCTCGCTCTTAAGATATTCTGGAGTTAAAATTGTAAACATTAAATAGCATGGAAATTAATTGTTCTTCCACACTAGCCATGTGTAGGACAAGGCTGGAAAGGGTAGAATGAGACTGAAAAATGAGTACCATAGCCAGGATTTTAACCACGGATCTTCCGATCTCCGTCCGGCTGCTCATGGAGATCTTGTGGTTTACCAGGAAAAATGCGAGGGAGTTGGAGAACTTAATGGCACGTTGACCATGTTAGTTCTGTGGTTAGAGCAGCCGGAAAGAGACAGGAAATTTAGCAGTTCAAATTCCGGCTATGGCATTGAATTTTTCGGTCACATTCAACCCCTTTCCATTAAATAGTATATTTGCCATTTTTCAAGGTAAAGTAGAGGAATTATTGTATTCCACCAAAAATTCGATACCGAGGTCATCGAAAACATGCGTTTTAAAGCTCCTTGACGAAAAAATAGAAACAGACAGATAGAACAGTATAACTCAAAAAATGAAAAGTTTGTCTTCGAAGGATGCGACACGAGGATTTTCAACAAAATTCTCCACCCGAAACTGGGGTTTACATGGAAACCGTTTCATTATTTTCGAGTATTTTTAATGGCTCTCGACGAGTTTGGTTAAAATATTACATGTTTACGATTTTTGCATGACAAAATCTTCAGTATTTTTGGAACAGCCTGTGAATTCATGTTTATTCTGATTGACATTTTTATAACTGCTAAAGCGCAAGAGATGGAAAAAACGTTACTATGCGAAAAATATACATATCGTTAAAATTACAGTTTATGTTAAATAAACATTTTTATCTCTTTTAACGTTTCTAAAATATTCTTTGTTGTTGGTTTGAATCTTCATATAATTATGTCTTAAACTGCCTAATTTAAGACGTTAATAATTAAAATTAATGTTTAATAAACCTCATTAGAATTAAATAGTAGTTGTTTACAAACCATAACAAAATCTCACAATTAGCGTTTTGCGGAACCAAAATGAAAGGTGGTTGCGAGATTTAAATTTTGGGGCCCATAAACAGAAAGTTTCTGTTTAAGACACTGAATTTGAACCTGAAATAGTTTACATTCCTTTTTATGGTAAATGTGAAGAACAGCCTTGTTTTAAGAACACGTTTTGTTGAGGTGTCACCTGCAAAATATTTCGTCTCTGCCAGTACACCTTTTTTCCTTCTTGGCAAGAAAAATCCCCTTAAAATACCGTAGTCGTGCACGTGTTTACTTGTAAGTGTGGTAGCTAGTTAGGCTTTAAGTGCTTCTCTAATTTGCATGAAGCTTTATTGCATACTGGCAAAACCAGGAGCAGCTATAGGCGCCATCCTTGAAATTCCATCGATGTATCTTTGGGTTCATCCGATTTCAAGGTCGGTCGGTTTCTGCTATTATTGAAAGAGAATATTTGCATCTCTCTAAGCTATTTTTGGAAGGCCTGAAAGTGTAATGGTATCATGGAACACGTTAAAGGTTTTGTGGTATTTGATAGACTACATGTATTTGAAGATAACACTCTGAAATACTGTTGTCCTCCAAATTAAAGCGCCTTTTCTCTATCAGAACTCAAAAACTAATGGGCGAATTTCAGGTATTTTGTTTAAAGACAATACAATATTTTCTTTCTGTATTCGATCGTTTTCCGTCAAGTATGAAACTGGAACGAATGTCACTGCATTCGCCTCAATGAGGATTATTTATGATATAGGAAAACAAGCAATCTAATTAATAGATCTCAGATATTTAGGCTGTCATAAATCATTTTACCAACCTAAAATAGCCTGCACAGTTGTCAGAAAAGCCACTAAACCGTAAGTTTCAAGCGCCTAAAATGTGCACTTTCCAGAAGTTGGACGTACTTAAAACACGCTTCAGCTTCCTAAATTTACAAGCAGTTAAAAATAAATAGATAAGGCAATAAATGAGTAAATAAGTAGATAAAAAGAAATAAAAAAAATTGGTGAACACTAAAGATTGCAAGGCAGCAAAAACTGGAAAGTTGCTAAATTGCTCTGGTTAAAAACCGAGAGAGATAGCTCTGTGGTAACGTGTAAAGCTCACATTCTGGAGGTCGTGGGTTCGAATCCCGTGGCCGACCTTCCCGACCCCAGGGTTTCTTCGGGGGTTTCCCCTGCTCGCCAGGCAAATGCTAGGAAGGATAATTACTACCCTCGAATTTCGTGTCCTTCCATTTCATTCCATTATTTCATTTATCGTTCATCCCGTTGGTTCTTTCAGGGTCACAAGTGTCAGCGAAGGTGTTAGGAGCAGCTTGGTAGCTTTGGTATTTGCACAAGAACTCTCTCCGTCGTGCGTTGCCCGTGGGATCCGGGTGGGGGCGGCATCTAGGAGTGTACGTTGTGATAGCCGACTATTTTATTCACTGTATCTAATGCATGATGTCTAATGCAAGAGCAGCTTTGTATGCTGATTGAATTATATAACCCTAACCTAATCTCACCTCACCCCCTTAGCCTAAACTAATCTATGCGCTTTACTGATGATATTCTGCCCTTATCTCCTAACCTAGCCTAGCTCCTTCGTCGTTTCATAATGTAACCTAACTTATCTCCCAACTCTTCTACTCGCCTAAACTAACCTAACCTAGTCTGGTCTAACCTAACCTAGCCAAACCTGCGCCCTTCTCTTATACGCAGATATTCCATTTTATCATATCCTAACCTAGGATTCATCCAAATAAATCTAGCACAATTATGTATGATCTGTAGAGGTTTTCCAGCATTTTAGGGTATGGAAGGTATTCAGACTCATTGGCACGCATATTTTTAGAATTTTGCTGACCTTTGCCGAGTATTCTAATGCTATGGTAAGTCTTTTGATAGATATTTTACTCATTTTTCGGGTATTCAGAAGGCTCTTGACGGCTGATTTGAATACATTCCAGGACATTTCGAGGGTTATTTATGCAGTTTTGAGAGTTAATTGTGTCATTTTATCTATTTTCGAACCGTTTCAAGGTATTTTCACCTTAACACATACTCCCACTCCCCGCACACATACTCCCACTTCCCCACACATACTCCCACTTCCCCACACATACTCCCACTCCCCGCACACATACTCCCACTTCCCCACACATACTCCCACTCCCCGCACACATACTCCCACTTCCCCACACATACTCCCACTTCCCGCACACATACTCCCACTTCCCGCACACATACTCCCACTCCCCGCACACATACTCCCACTTCCCCACACATACTCCCACTTCCCGCACACATACTCCCACTCCCCGCACACATATTCCCACTTCCCGCACACATATTCCCACTTCCCCACACATACTCCCACTTCCCCACACATACTCCCACTTCCCGCACACATACTCCCACTTCCCGCACACATACTCCCACTCCCCGCACACATACTCCCACTTCCCCACACATACTCCCACTCCCCGCACACATACTCCCACTTCCCCACACATACTCCCACTTCCCCACACATACTCCCACTTCCCGCACACATACTCCCACTTCCCCACACATACTCCCACTTCCCGCACACATACTCCCACTTCCCGCACACATACTCCCACTTCCCGCACACATACTCCCACTTCCCCACACATACTCCCACTTCCCGCACACATACTCCCACTTCCCGCACACATACTCCCACTTCCCCACACATACTCCCACTTCCCCACACATACTCCCACTTCCCCACACATACTCCCACTTCCCCACACATACTCCCACTTCCCGCACACATACTCCCACTCCCCGCACACATACTCCCACTTCCCCACACATACTCCCACTTCCCCACACATACTCCCACTTCCCGCACACATACTCCCACTTCCCCACACATACTCCCACTTCCCGCACACATACTCCCACTTCCCGCACACATACTCCCACTTCCCCACACATACTCCCACTCCCCGCACACATACTCCCACTTCCCCACACATACTCCCACTTCCCGCACACATACTCCCACTTCCCGCACACATACTCCCACTCCCCGCACACATACTCCCACTTCCCCACACATACTCCCACTCCCCGCACACATACTCCCACTTCCCCACACATACTCCCACTTCCCCACAAGTTCTCCCACTCCTCACACACATCCCACACACACTCCCCCACGCACTCTCATTCCCCTACACTCTCTCATTCCCCTACACCCTCTCATTCCCCTACACACTCTCACTCCCCCACACTCACTCCCCTACACACTCTCACTCCCCTACACACTCTCACTCCCCTACACACTCTCGCTCCCCCACACATTCTCGCTCCCCCACACGCTCTTGCTCTCCCACACACACTCTCACTCCCCCACACACTCTCACTCCCCCACACACACTCACTCCCACACACACTCACTCCCACACACACTCACTCCCACGCACACTCACTCCCACACACACTCACTCCCACACACACTCACTCCCACACACACTCACTCCCACACACACTCACTCCCACACACACTCACTCCCACACACACTCACTCCCGCACACACTCACTCCCACACACACTCACTTCCACACACACTCACTCCCACACACACTCTCACTCCCCCACACACTCTCACTCCCCCACACACTCTCACTCTCACACACACTCACTCCCCCACACACTCACTCCCCCTCACACTCACTCCCCAAAGACCCTCCCACACACTCACTCCCCCACACACTCTCACTCGCACACACTCTCATTTCCCCACACAATCACTCCCCCAAACACTCGCTCCCCCACACGCACTCGCTCCACCACACACTCGCTCCCCCCACACACTCGCTTCCCCACACACTCGCTCCCCCACACACTCGCTTCCCCACACACTCGCTCCCCCACATACACTCGCTCCCCCACATACACTTGCTCCCCCACACACACTCGCTCCCTCACACACTCGATCCCCCACACACTCGATCCCCCACACTCACTCCCCAAAAACACACTCTCCCAAAAACTCACTCGCTCCCCAAAAAGCTCACTCACTCCCCCAAAAACTCACTCACTCCCCTAAAACTCACTCACTCCCCCAAAAACTCACTCACTCCCCCAAAAACTCACACACTCCCCCAAAAACTGACTCACTCCCCCAAAAACTCACTCACTCCCCCAAAATCTCACTCGCTCCCCCACAAACTTACGCACTCCTCCAAATACTCACGCACTCCACCAACTTACTCCCACACACTCACACTGCCACACACACTCACTCCCCCACACACTCACTCTCTCACACACTCACTCTCTCACACACTCCCCCACACACACTCGTTTCCCCACACACTCGTTCCCCCACACACTCGTTCCCCCACACACTCATTCCCCCACACACTCGTTCCCCCACACACTCGCTGCCCCACACACTCGCTGCCCCACACACTCGCTGCTCCACACACACACTTCCCCTCAAGCACACTCCCCCGCATACTCTCAGTCCCCTCACACATTCACTCCCCTCACACATTCACTCCCCTCACACATTCACTCCCCTCACACATTCACTCCCCTCACACATTCACTCCCCTCACACATTCACTCCCCTCACACATTCACTCCCCTCACACACACTCCCCTCACACTCACTCCCCTCACACACTCACTCACCTCACACACTCACTCCCCTCACACACTCACTCCCCTCACACACTCACTCCCCTCACACACTCACTCCCCTCACACACTCACTCCCCTCACACACTCACTCCCCTCACACACTCACTCCCCTCACACTCACTCCCCTCACACTCACTCCCCTCACACACTCACTCCCCTCACACACTCACTCCCCTCACACACTCACTCCCCCACACATTCCCAATGCCCCACACACTCCCCCACAAACACGCTCACTCCCCCTAACACGCTCACTCCCCCTAACACGCTCACTCCCCCACACACGCTCACTCCCCCACACACGCTCACTCCCCCACACACGCTCACTCCCCCACACACTCACTCCCCCACACACTCACTCCCCCACACACACTCCCGCACCCAGTCTCACTCCCGCACCCACACTCACTCCCCCACACACACTCGCTCCCCCACACTCGCTCCCCCACACTCGCTCCCCCACACTCGCTCCCCCGCACACTCGCTCCCCCGCACACTCTGCCCCATACATTCACTTCCACGCACACTCTCTCTGCCCCACACTCTCACTGCCCCACACACTCACTCACTCCTCTCAAACACTCACTCTCCTCAAACACTCACTCCCCCACACACTCACTCCCCCACACACTCACTCCCCCACACACTCACTCCCCCACACACTCCCTCACACACTCCCTCACACACTCCCATTGCCCCACACACTCACTCCCCTCACACTCACTCCCCTCACACTCACTCCCCTCACACTCACTCCCCTCACACTCACTCCCCTCACACTCACTCCCCTCACAAACTCTCACTTCCTCATACACTCTCACTTCCTCATACACTCTCGCTTCCTCACACACTTCCCCACTCCCCCACACAGATACACTCGCCCCACACACTCTCCCCTCACACGGTCTCTCCTCACACGCGCTCTTCCCCCACACGCGCTCCCCATTCGCTGGTCTTTTTCCCTATTCGCTGCCATCTCTCCTATACCTAGACACTTCTGAACTCCGGGAAGGGAATATCAAAGAAGTAGGTTATGCAAAACAGTTTTAATCTGCTCGATTAAAGGTAACCATACCTCTTCTGAAGTATACAGAGGGAATGAAGAAACAACGCAGCACAAATTAGGTCCACTTAAAATTAATGAACGAGTACTGTTAGCCCGCATATTTTAAGGAAATCTATATTTTTCATTTATTACGATTTTGCATCTATTTATTGGCTTATAATTCAATACAACTTAACATCTTAAATTGGTGATATTGACTTCAATGAGGCCATTTTCAACATTCAAAATTATTCGACATTTGTCTTTTACACTACAAGACTTATAAGGAAAATCTGTGGAAAATCCTTAACAAGCAACTCAAACCGAGATTCGAACTTCTCCTTGCGGGTTTCTAGGCTGACGGTCTTAGCAGGTGGTTTACGTTTATGATTTGTGTTTTACAAAATTAGTCTTCTGTCTTGGTTTACCCTCCCCGTATGCAGGACTTAACCCCCCCCCCTCCCCCAGAACTTACAAGTGGGCGCATGGAGTCAGGTGCCTGTTAAGGAGCGGACTCCGTGTATCAGAGTACTCAAGAGGGTTTATCAGCCCGAAGCCTGGACTGAGAGTGAGGAAGGAGATGATACGAAATTAGGGCGAAATGGATGAAGGCAAAGGTGATGGAGCAGTTAGCGGAATGAATGGCGGGGGAAAACCAGAGAACCCAGAGAAAACCCTCCTTGATGCTACTTTGTCCACCACAAATCCTACATACGGTCCCCTGGGATCGAACACGGCCGCTTTGGAGAGAGGCGAACAGTCTAATCACTCGGCCATATCTCCGCATAAAATTACTGAAGAGGAAGAAAAGGCTAACAGATCGCTCCGGAAATGTATACATTTTATCATGCCAAACATCAGAAGCAACAAAAAATAATGAAACCATATTTCTAAGAACACGCGCACAAAAATAAACATATTTCTCTAGAAGCACTAGTTCGGGTAAAATGAGCTCAAAATGTGCAAGTATTTCTGGTGAACCCTAGCTATGGAATTTTTGGGTGTAGTGCATTCCTTCCGCTACCTTAGGAATAAGGTAGAGAAAATGAAGGTAAAAATCAACTAATTGTCTTAAAAACGTGGAAGTACAGAGCTCTTGAAATTCAAACCTCAAAAAATTAAGTGTATTGCATAATGGAGTATGAAAACGAAGAGGAGATAAAGCACTTCCTAGATTTACAAGTACGCATACTTATTACACGCACCTGCTACATAATTGTGCAGTTAAAAATATACCATGGAGTCCCTTTCGATATGTTATCTGCTGAAATAACTTGACCAAGGATTTATATAATTTGTCATGTATGGGCATTCTTGGCCTCCCTTCTTCTTTACTAGTTGTAAAACACGGGTATTTTTCTAACCTAGAAGAGGAACACTAGTACCTGCGCCATTATAAGGTACGTCCCACAAAGGTCGGTCAGGCATTTAGGAAGGAATTGGCAATTTCATATGTGTAGTATAGAAAGATGCTACAATATGCTGTGTGTACGTAAGTTCTGTAAAAACTGCAACTATTGAGTATTGTTCGTTTATTTATTTATTTTTTCTGTTGATAAGTAATGTTATACTCATTTCTTCAATTTGGTCAGAAATTTCAGATATTTTATTTCAAACCTTTATTATATGAATAATAATGAAGAAATTATTTGATTTTGTTTTGCCATGAATACATCGCATGTCACTTACTTGCCTCGCATTTTAATAAGTAGATATTTCCAGCTCTAAGCAAGTGCATTACGGCACTGGATTGATAGAGAGGTACTGTATTTGTCTCAGGAGTTCCACTATAACCTTGTGATTGACACAAGTGAACCTGAGATATCGCGCTGTTGTTTTTTTCTTCTTGCGTTGACTTTTACACCCTGCTTCATTACCGCATAAAACAAAGTAATTATGATCATTCTTTCAGTAATATCGCCAATGAATTATGTTTATTGGATACTCAAGAACCACACGTTAAAATATTGTAGCAACACCGGCACTACTTGGAATCCAACTGCCTTGTAGACAGTAATTTTGTTTTGTTGCTCTGTTTATATCGTACCAAGAAGCTCCCCACTCCACAGCGCGATTGCGCGTTCAAGGACAAAGACATTCTCCTGAGTTAATGACGGTAGCTAGGCTACGAAGCAATACTCCTCCAGGACCGTTCCTGCTAAGAGTAACACGCGGCTCTTAGCTGATTTAGGTAATATAGTATAGGACACCTGTGTTTTAATGGCTTGGACGAGTTAACACAGTACCAAATAGTTGTATTCATCGTCTCCATTTCAATGTGTTTTAATTTCATTAACATTTCCAAAGCAAAAAAAGAGACAAACTGTTACGCAGGGGGGAAATCAGTTGCACAGTAAGACTATATAGGCGGAAGGTGTTGCTTTGGCCATACGTTAACCAGGGGTTCTACATGACGAGTGTAACAAATATGTCAAATACAATAAAATTATTGCCAATAAAGAACCTCCTCGCCGGAAAAAAAATGTGTCAAATATTGGAGCCATCTAGTTTCTTGATAAACGGACATAAATATTATTTCACTAACTGTCAGGTAGACATTGTGTGAACAACGCTGTAATGTCTTTATTTCAATTTGAATGAATTTAGTCACAATTTAACGTTAATGTGATGTTGCAAAATCTCTATTAGAAATTAAACTTTACATGACATTTTAACATTAAATTGTGACCAAATTCATTCGAATTAAGATAAAAAGTTATTACAGCATTGTTCACACAATGTTTGCGCGACAGTTACTGAAATAATAAAGTATTTATACCCGTTCTTCAAGGAGATAGATGGCTCCAAATATTGACACAAATTGCCCTTTTTCGGCGAAACGGCTCTTTATTGACAATAATTGTATTGGACATGTTTGTTCCTCATCGTGTAGAATCTCCTGTTAATGTATGGCCGAAGCAGGACGTTCCACTCTGTATAGAACGATTCATAAGTCCCGCCTGTGTTTCAGAACCGATAAAACAGTAATAATTACAGCCAAGTGGAGCGCATATACAAGTAGAGATAATCTCTCTCAAAATTCGTTGAAAACTACAGGTGTTCCATATGTACGTCACGTATCACTTGAGGCTAGTTTATACTTGAATTATTCAATTTCCTAAAATATATAACGAGTTTCAGAATCACAAGGCACAAACTAGCTTTATCTCAATAGAATTTTGGTGGCAAAAATGTTTAAATGCCCATTAGTCTTTACTGACGCATTCAAGACAATTACTTTTAGAATTTACCAAAAACAGTCTGACGTCGTTGTAGAACAGTTTATGAAGAATTAAGATCTTTTACAGGCACACGGCCAAAATTAAGGTAAATTTTTGTTTTATGGTACCTACTTCTGCATTCCAGGTGTTAGTATTTATAGTATTTTATAGTGCTTTTGGTGCTTGTTGGATCTACATATTAATAGATACTATTTGAATATCTTAATATTCATGTTACATAATACTGCTAAGTGTGGATTGTATGTTTTACCGTTCGTGTCTCTACACAGAGGGGACGATGATCATGTACTAATATGCTACTCTACAATGTAAAATTTGCACCAATATTGAACCTATTCTCTGTGCGAGCCCTTATGCAAATAAAAGTGACTAAAATATATTTTGTAGCGCTCTCTACGGAATAACTTGAACCACCACAGCTAGAAAGTACAGTATCAGGCGCTGAATGAATTTAGCTCCTATGATCTCACTCGGAGAGAAGGCAGTTATTGTTAAATTTCGGCTGCGCATGTTCTGTTGGGCTTTCCACCTTGCCAGCTGTAAGTGTACTACGATTCGCTTAGCCTTTCTGAGTCGAGCATTAGTTTTAGGCTGCTGTTGTATGCGGTAATATTTTTTAAGTCCACATATTGTGCTGTGCATGCAACATGCCGAATTCTGTAGATGTATTAAAGAGACCCTTTTCAAGTAGATCTTTGGAGAAGGTGAAAACTCAAGAGATAGGTAAATCTACTCCTAAAGTAAATCTAAAACTGAAGTGAAGGGATTCAGATTACCGCAGATTTGAAACTAAGGTTTTGAATAGTTTTTGGAAATTTTAAGATTAAGATATCTTTTAAGATATCTGATTTTTGACAGGTCCTGTAGTGTAATTGTAATATATTGTCAAAATAGATTAAGGATTAGACGGTACAGATGTCTACGCACAGATTTGAAAATGATTTAGGAGTAACTTTTGGTGGTTTGCAGTGTCCTAATATGTAATTCTCTTTGGGCCCAATGGTATAGGTGTACAAAATTCTGTTTATGTAAGTCAAAAAATGTTGGATTGTATGTCGGGGTTGAAAAGGAGGGTAGCGAAATTGTTTTAATGTTGTTGAATAGCATCTTATTTTGTCTTATAAGGTTTTGCAAAAACCATTACGAAACCTATTTCCTTATAAACAGTTTTTAATAAAATTGGAAGGAAATTCGGAAATATAAAAACGGTCTACAAACGCCCTTCAGTACCTAATTTCAAATACTTTAAATCTGTATTTGTATTCAATGGAGGTCGTTAAAACAGTTATTGTCACAATAAAGAACTAAAAAATGTTCTCTTGATATTTACAACGAAATAGGTGCGAGATTGGGCGAAATAAATTTGAAAGATCTGATGTGTTACATTCACATTATATTCTCTACTCTGTAGTTTATTAGTGAATATACAAATTACTCTTGCGAAAGATCATGTTTCTATTTGCCCCATTTTAATAAAGATAAATATTTGCCAAAATAGCTACCTTACACATTTCGTCATAGGTACAAGGGGAACAGCGATAGTCAAATGTTAGATAACTGGACGTTTTATGCTGACCTTAAAATGGTATGCCTCTCCATACATTCGTAAGAAACAGCTGAAAGTTGACATTTCAAAAGAATGACTGTTGGACAATTCAAACCACCAGTAATAGATTTCTCGGAAATGGCTTATGCCACAAAAGTATTTGAAATACTGTGTTTTAAAGACATCTGCATTTGTCAATCGCTTTTCGTATACCAGTTTTACAAAATAACAACAACAAAAATCCTTTCGTATGAGGACTTCCACAGGTTATTCCCAAAAATGCAAGCTTACTTGTCATATGAGTATTTTATTGATATACGAGTAAGCACCAAATCTGGTATCCAGCTTTACATCCATTTTGAAAATTGTTCCGTGTAAGGAATAGCTGGGAGTTGGGGGAATGAGGGGACTTTCAAGAAAATCTCCGGTCGCATTTTTGAAAGATGTTAAAGTTGGATACCAGGTTTGGTGTTTATCCGACTCTTCGTTAATTATGCTGTTTTACACGCATATGCACACACACATGAACGGAATTTTTCGAAAAAGGTCTTTTTTGGATTCAGTGGGCCTCAAAACGTTTATTTTTCCAGTCAAATCTCGGTATCGAAGTTTTGGGAGACATGTAATATCTTCTATACCTATTATATGCTTGGTAGATAACGTAAGAACCACTAAACCACCCAGCTTTGGCGGTGTTTTAGAAATACCTTGTAGCCTATGTCCGTCGAGAAGAAATGCGCTGTTTAGTGGTGACAAATTATCACAATTGGTTGCGTGATTTTAGAAATTACCCTCGAAGCTTTCTTCTAATAACAGAAATGAGACAATGCTGTATCTCGTCAGATGTAAAATAATAATAATGATGATATTAATAATTATAGCGATAATAATATTAATAATAATGATAGTGAGGATAATATAAATAATGATGATAGTGATAATATTATTAAATTATATTATGATTATGTCATGCCGCTGAGCTAATAAAATGTTTAAAAATAACTGCAAAATATGAGGAAGGTAATGATGTAACGTGATAGATTCCTTCATGCGTCATCCAATTTTCTTAATCAACTTAGAATTGGAAAATTCTTTATCAAACAATTACAGACATCCTTGTATCTTTATAACTTTCTACCAGCCAAACTAACGGAGATAAAATTCTCATTTTTCATTTACTGAAAAAACAAAAGAAAGATTCCGCGTTTGCGTTTTACAAATTTTTTACTGACTAGTTTTATAATTTTTTTGAAAGCTGCGCCGATTTTTTTTCAACTTTTTCGGGTCTAGTGTTACATTTTTTGATGAATTTAGAGAGCTATTTTTTGTTTTTGATTGTTTGTTTACTTAATGCATGGCAATGTTACTGACATCGTGTGATTTGAACTGGCGGAGAAATACATTCGTGAAATCGCAAAACTGAGGCGTCAATGAGGAAAGTTCAGTCAAAAGCGTGGATGTGTTCTTCGGTCATATCAAAACAAATGTTCAACTAAAGCGTGTAAAATACTTTTGTAAAAGTGAGATATGAGCGGGTACAATAAAGTAATAACTGGATACAATTTTTGAAAAAGTAGAAAGCTAATGAAATGGGGAGGAAAAAAGTGCAAATCTTTAGAATGCGTTAAATGTGCATGCTAAAATAGAGATCATCATCTTCCTTAATTTGGCTTCTAAATATTAATACATTCGCAAAAGGTTATGCCGTGTGACCTAGTATTTAATGGCACTTTAGGGTGCAATCTAAAAGGTCCTGCATTTAAGGTATGTTCCACATAAACCACTGTTGAGTGGTGCATATCGGTACATTGTCTCCCAAATCTTTAAATGCCAGCTCCCTAATGGACGCCCTGACAAATACCAAAATGTCGAATTTGGGCATATTTGGTTCACTCTCATAATACCTACTTTTTGCAATTTCGCGTAATCTCGGAATAAATTATTAGTTAAATTTTAAATGTCGCATGCCAAGAGAAGGAAAAGAGTTCAAAAAATGTGAATGAGCGGCTACGGCCAAGATAATCGAGAGATCGGAGCCGGGGAGTCGGAACTGTAAACAAGATAAGCCGTGCGCTCGCCCAGCATAAACACGATAAGTGCTATCGCCAGAGAACTAAAATATTCTGCATGTTTCAATATCTCGAACATTCTGGGAAGTTCTTACGGCTATATAGACGAGCGCTCTCACGAAGCGAGTCAATCTTGCGCTGTTGGAGAGTGAATCGCTCTGGTGGCGGAGTGAATCTCGTGAAGTTAGTGAGTACATTAGTGGATACGTGAGTGAAGTCTGGCGAAGTCTCACGGAGAGAGTGGGTGAGTAAGCGTGTGCGATTCTGGTGCGATGAGAAGCGCTGTCCGCCGAGCGAGTTGATGACGACCGTGGTGAATTTCGGGAGTACTGTTACTGCACGGGATTGGAGACCTCTTGTGTTCGACTCACAGCGAGTGAAGCGCCCGGAAGAAGAAGCTACGTCGGGCGTATTTCATTACACCGCTAGGTCACGCAAGAAAGTGAAGTGCAAATTATTGAAGTGACAGTTTTGAGCAACCGGACAAAGTCACTTTATTATAATGCAATAAGAATAAAGCATACATTTCTATTTGTTCAGTGTCATGTAGTGTAGCATCTGTTAAGTGTTTAACTCCTTCACTTTTTTCTTGTACTATTTAAGGATGCTAACATAACCAATATAATCTAGTTGCATTACACGCTTCAGTTTGTAACTGTAATTCTATTTCGAACAGGATATATAAAAATACAGTGGAACTTGAATATTTCGAAGCTGAAGTGACAAAAAAATCGAAATATCCAAAATATGAATTACAAAAGTTATGTCTAAACCTGATATTTTAGCAATACAGGCACATACATCCATCCATCATATTTTCGGTTGTCTCACTCTGTTTCTACTCTTTCCACTTTCACTGCTTAAAATGTTCTCCTTATTCTTCAGATAAGCTGACAAAGTGTTCTGTGGTATCCTGTATTCTTTCGTGATTTCAGATTTTTTCTTCAAGCCCTATTCAACTTCTCGAATGACGGCGACTTTTTCCGCAAAGGTTAGTCTTGTACTGGACACTAAGTTTACTAAGAGACAGTGGCATTCATTTGAGACACACGGAACAATAGGAAGCTCAAGCGACAGCTAAAGACGCGCGTATTTCAAACAGGGAGATGTGGGAGCAGATATAGAAACTCAAGGCCGACAGCTAGGAAAGCTATTCCACCCCCCCCCCCCCCCATACGGCATTCCAACTCCCCTCCGCCAAAACAAACAACCCCTGAGTGATAACCTCTTTTGCATGAACTCATGGACGAAGTTATCTTTAAATTCCGCGTTTAGATCAATTTTTGACTGAGATTTCTTAACAAAATCTTCGAATTATATATAGAAAATGAAGTCCGAATTACACGCGAGGTTTTGTTTGTTTGTTTGTTTTATTATTATTATTTTTTTTTTTTTTTTACCTTGCTTTAATAATGGACCATGAAGAATCTTCAAATTAACCACGATTTGGAATTATAAACGTTCGAATTATTCAAGTTCCACTGTAGCAGCAATTATTTTTAATGAAGAGCCTGAAAGAAGTTTAATGTAAGTTCACTAGATCAAATGTATATTTTGACTGTATTCACTTTAAATAACATGGTCTACTCATTGACTCAAATGAATTTCAGTAAGAGTTGTTCATGAAAGCCGCTTGAAATAACGATCTAAAAAATCAAACCAACAATTGCATTTTTTCAACATATTTTATGAAGTAAAACCCAATAAAAATCAAACGATGCACAATAAAAGGTTTAACTTTACAATTCATTGGTTCACCTGAAAATTGAAAATTGAAAATTTAAGTAAGTGCTCCGTATAAATGACCCTTAATTTTGCACCCGTTTCAACCAAATTTGAATGTGTATACACATTTTCTTGAGACTTCTACGGCGGAAGAAGAAGAAGAAGAAGAAAAAAAAACGTAGATTTGTGGCGGTGAGCCGTTACATACGTGCAGACAAAGCTGCACAATAGGGAAAACAGTTCCCAAGAATTCAATATGGCCGACATTACACTAAACTGCAGACGACATTACACCGAAAAGCATTACTGCCAACGTACATAATAAAAGCCGTATTTCTAAACTCAAATATCAGAGGTATCACGCTTTCAGGCAATAGTATCTAATGCTTGAACATGTTAGCACACAACACACGATGAACCTGTTCACCTTTGGCAAATCTTATTCTACAATAACACTTTTGGATAAAGTCACTTCTGAACGCTAAATATCGTAATATATATGTAATGCCCTGCTGTGTTGCGTTTCATAAAAATAACAATATCTATAGCTGCTTATCCTGCTCTAAAACAATTCAAGACAAAATCACGCAAACACGAGTAATACAATGGTGTCCACAGATTAATTAATTAATACGGCGTCTAAACAGAATCTTGTTTTAAAATATATTGGTTGGCTTCTCTGCAACGGGTTCAGAAATCCTCGTAGCAACACAAAGGATGCAATAACACCAACTATGGCCAAAGCTTTACCATGGTTATGTTTTAGGAACATTTGGTGGTACTAATGCAACCTAACAGATAGAATATCACCAAGCTGTATAGCAAGTGCTACGCGGTAGCGAACGTACCTAGAAGGGGACTATGAGGGACTGCAATAAGGACGATTAGTCACCTTATTCGTCTTGAGCAATTGCGTGTGCTATACAAGTTAACTAAGGGGACAGAAGCAATGCCTTCGGCAAGGAATTGTTGGGAATACTATGATAGTGACGTATTAGCCTCTCACCCAGTCCGTTACAAATCAACGCCCCCACCAGCTACAGTGTAACGCCACACTCTTGTTCCGGGCAAAAAGTCAATGCACTTGAAATTTAGTTATATGCCTGTATTTAATATTCTGTTCAATGTTCTTAAAGTATGCACCACTGTTTTTGTAGCCCAAAATAATGAAAATTTTGGGTCGAAATACAACCTTGCCAATTAAAATGTATCGGCCGAGAACCTACATGTTGGAAATGCCCAAGGTAAACCGCGGAAAAGCCTTGGTCAGTACACAATGTACAGTCAAAAGTGAATGCAGCTGTCCACTTTACTTCATGACCTTGCACTATATATGATTAATGTACGATATTAAAAGGTTCTACATGAGATGATAGTTCAAACTAACGCTTGGATCTCTTAAAAGTGCGCATCCGCCAGTGACAGGGGAGGCAAGACATTACAGCGACATCATTTACGTTTGGAGGTACTTCTATATATATATATCGGTTGTTAATGAACTACACCGAAATACTTTCAGGGAATGTGGAGAGGTCTTAAACAAGTAGTTTGAGATAGGAGACTTATGACCTGTTTGTTCAAATTTCTAAGTTACGGCCATAAGTTTCTAAAGTGCCAGTACGCCACTAATATCAACTATTTGAGAGCGCAACGCACGAAAACCGTTTCAGAACGTCCTCACTGGCGCAGTGTTTAAAACATCAGCGTTCGAGTATAAGGTCATCGTCATTTTCGAGTTCGAATCTCGTTCACTACTTGCTTTCTTTTGTTCCTTACTTTTGAATAGAGCATTTTAATGCTGTTTTGGTTTAGATTTTAAATTCTGTTTCAATTTATGCATTTTTATTACAACATATCAGAGAAAGTATAAAACAATACAGGTTTTATGTTTTACGTTAGTTTTGTGGGAACTACTCTAAATGGCAACCTGAATTTTCATAGCAAAGTTGACAGGTGCAAAGGAACGATTGTCGTACTCTATCCAAGATTTCTGGTTTGAACGGAGCCAAGGAAATGGTAGCAGTGTTAATGACCTTCGTATGGAATAAAAAAAGGAGAAAAAAAAACAGTAACTGCATGGCAGGAAATGAACCCATGGCCTTTGGGACAACAGCTTTGGCGTTACTAATTAAGCCGCGAGAGCAGTTATAAAATTGTATCCGGAGTAGGCTGCATAACGCAAGAAGATAATTAATCGTAGTTCAGTGTCGGATTATTAAGTGATTAATTCGAGATTTGGGTGATTTTTGTAGCATTAAATCTTTGAGAACGCTGATAACGAGCTTCTGAAATCGATATTTCAATACTCGTGTAGCAGTTTTAGACATTCTTAGCCTATTTTTCACCCGACTTTGCTTAAACATCGGTTTATCACCATCTGATACCAATACTTGTAACTCCATATAACTGTTATGTTTAGCCATTGCCTATCTCTAATTATATCAATCACATCTACAATCTCAAATTATTTTGTTCATTACTGCTATTAACTACCATATCCGATGTGTTACATTCACACGAGTTTCTCTACCCTCTATCGTGTAGTAAGTGGGCATACAAACTATTCTTACGAAATCTTATTACTCGTACTTTCCCTACTACGTATAGTAAGTGGGGGAAGTATTGTATTCGACCCAAAAATTCGAGGTGGGGATTTCACCGGAAATATGTGTTTTGAGGCCTTCTGAATCGAGAGAAAAGCATTTTTAGAAAAAGGTCCATGTGTGGGTAGGTGTGAGTGGGTGGGTTGGTGGGAGGTGTGGAGGTTCAAAACCTTCATTTAGCAAACAACTTGAAAAGATTTGACTATCGTTTAAAGCCTACTGTATTCCCGTTGCACCTACAAGAAAATTACCAGTAAGATAATTTCTACAAGTGTTAAGGATACCTACCCATCTGTGAAATTTTGAAAATCTACAGTTTTCATTGGATTGATTTGAAATTTAAACACAACAATCACTGTATAGTGAGGAGTAACTGTGCTAAATTTCATACATTTAGGCAGATTAGTTGCAAACATATTAATATTTTATGATATTTTTTTAAATATTTGTATAAATGGTTCCCCATGATGCAATTTTGATTTGAAAAAATTGATAGTTTTCAGTTATGTCCTGTAATAGAATGTTAGCAAATTGATGATATAATTTCTTAATCCTGTTATTAGTTTGGATAAAAATAAATTTTAAAGTTTAAATTCATTATTTTTTTCATTTAAATTTTGAAATGTAAACTTTAATATTTAATTAATCAGCAGTTATTCACGTTATGAGAAAATTATCTCATCATTTCTTTTTAATGTTATTTCTAAGCAGGTACACCAAATTTCATGCATAAGTACTGAAAATTGCATCGTGTGGAACATTTTAAAGAGCAAACAGTGCTAAAAATAAAAACGTGGAAAAACTAAGTTTGAAGTCATAGCAAGGATAATGGAACTGTATGGATTTAAATGGACACGACCACTTACAGGCAATCAGTTAGACGGCCATGTGACATAGATAAGAAGGCCGTAAGGCTGTAAAAAGCATATCAAAATAAAGCAGACGATGTATACTATTTGATAAAACAAAAATCCATTTTTGGCAATTTTAAACATTTTTAGCCTTTTTTCACATATGGGTATCCTTAATCTCGAGTAACATGAAGAAGAAGAAGAGTTTATAAGAATAATCAGTACAAGAGTAGAGTAAACGTCATGCGAGTACAACACATCGGATTTTTCTAAACGAAATTTTAAATAGCTAAGTTACATATTTCGTTTAAGAAACAAAGGCAATGGCGATAGTTAAATGTTAAACTGGACGATACCTACTGGCCTTAAAATGCTATGCTCTTTGGATGCAATCGCAATAAACTGAATATCGAACGGACTTTCAAGGTATGACAAAGGATTGAACAATTCTAACCATAACATATATCGCGGTAATGGTTTACGAGACAAAGAAAGATATTTAAAATAAATTCTATATTTTAAAGAGATCTACATTTGTTGTGTGGTACGTTTTCGTCTATTGTTTAGCATTTACTAGTTGTACAAGATTATTCATTATTCCTTCCGAATGTAGAGGACTTCGCAGAATATTTCCTGAAAATTCAAGATATTTATACATTTATTTGTCTGTAAATATCTTTAACATATGGTATTTTAATCAAAGCGCTTAGAGCAGTTTTGAGATTCGATACTTCTGCACAATTTTCCTCCATGTAAAGGGTAGTTTGGGGTGGGGTGAAAATTTTCGTGTCACATCTGTATAAGCTGCTGGACTTAAATATAGTAGCCACAGTTTATTGAGACACCCCAAAAAACAACCTTGACGTTTTCCCCCCATTATGATGCAGTCTAGTTATATATGGTGATATTCCATCCGTTAGGTTACATTAGTGCCGCAACTGTTCGTAAAATATAACCATGGTAAGGCTACGGCCATAACTGGTGTTATTGCGTGAGTTATGTTGCCACAGATCGCTTGGAAGTGATTTTATGCAAAAGTGTTATTGCTGAACAAGATTTGCCAAAGTCGTGAGTACGTTCTTTGTTGTGTGGTAACGATGTTCAAGCATTATTATCGTTTGAAAGCGTGATACTTCAACCCTGTGATATTTGAGGTTAGAAATGCCTTTATTATGTACGTCGGCAAGACTGCTTTTGGGGATATTTTTGTCTGCTGTTTAGTGTAATGTAGGGCCATGTTTAACTATTGGGAACTGCCGATAAACTGTGTCCAACATACCAAGTATGACATTTAACCGACTTTCCGTTCTTGAGTTAATGCTAAACAAACACACACGCACGCACGAATGCACGCCCACACACACCACGCACGCACGAACGCCCACACACACCACACACGCACGCACACACACACGCCCACACACACCACACACGCACGCCCACACACACCACACACGCACGCCCACACACACCACACACGCACGCCCACACACACACGCCCACACACACACCACACGCACGCCCACACACACCACACACGCAAGCACGCCCACACGCCCACACACGCACGCCCACACACACCACACACGCACGCCCACACACACCACACACGCACGCCCACACACACACACCACGCACGCCCACACACACACCACACGCACGCACGAACGCCCACACACACCACACACGCACGCACACCCACACACGCACGCCCACACACACCACACACGCACGCACACCCACACACGCACGCCCACACACACCACACACGCACGCCCACACACACCACACACGCACGTCCACACACACCACACACGCACGCACACCCACACACGCACGCCCACACACACCACACACGCACGCACACCCACACACGCACGCCCACACACACCACACACGCACGCACACACCACACGCACGCACGCACGTACATTTTCCTTTGGCATAGCAAACACAACGCTTTATTACTTTCTCTACTACGTATGGTAAGTAGGGGAACTATTGTATTCGGCCCAAAATTTCGGCGTCGAAATTGTATGGGAAATATGTTTTGGGACACCCCTGGAAAAAGAAAAAAAAATAAGAGAAAGGTCGGGTGTGCATGTGGGGGTGGGTATTTACAGCATAACTCAAAAACGAAACGTCAGTGAAAAACCAAAATTTGTATTTAAGTATAATGTATTTCAAGGACGCATCTTGCACCTACAAGAAAATTAGCAATACAATAATTTCTGCAAATGTTTATTTCGACTAACATGAAGAAGATACAGGAATAAGAGTTTGTTAGTGTAATTAGTTCAAGAGTATAGAAAGTCATGCGAGTGCATCACATCAGGTTTCTTTTCTTACTAGGAACACACAAGTACTTGTGTTCAGAAGTATGTTTTTAACTTCTTATGCGACGTGATTCCACCACTGACACAATGTGTGGGACTGACCGGTTCTCTGAGGTAGATAGATAACAGCGGGGGACGTGGCCTGGTAACTAGCTGGTGTGTGGCAGAGCAGACGAGGTTAAGATTACGATGTAGTAGAAATGACACAATGTGCCACTTCTCCCCTTCTATGATCTAAACCGTTGTGCAGAAACGAAGTTTCCGTACTTTTCGTCGGACTATAGTTTCAAATACGGAAAAATTAAGGACATTATTTTTTAATGTATCATCTAACAGCTACTAATCGGCATTTTCGGTTATATTCACTTTCATCTTTAACCCCCTCATTTTGCCAGATTTTTGTTTTTAACAGATCGTAACTTTGATGTCAACAACGGCTGAATAATTGACCACACACATCTTAGATTGGTGGTATGTCGCCCCCTTGCAATTGTATCTTCGGTACAAACCAAGTCGGTCTGGGTGGCTCAGTTGGTTAGACGCTGGCCTACGGTTCCCAAGGTCGCGGTTTCAAACCCGGCCCAGCCCGATGGTTTTTAAGTGTGCTTAAAAACGACAGCTCCATGTCAGTAGATTTGCTGGCATGTAAAAGAACTCCTGCGGGACAAAATTCCGGCACACCGGCGACGCTGATGTGATCCTGGTAATTGACAGCGTCGTTAAACAATAATTTTGAAATTTTGGTACAAACCAAGGAATACGCCATTTTTATTTTTATTGCATGTTTAAATAAAAGTCATTCAGTGTGGTTTATTCTTTTTTTAACATGTTACTTTATATATGCTCTCTAAATTCTTCAATAGGTACCTCAACCTTTTGTATCTGAAGGTTATATGAAGTACTGTATCTATTTGGATTTTGCATAAAACGCATAATAACTAAAGGTTTAAGTTAAAAGTCTACTTTTAAAATTTTCGCTCAAACGTAAAGAAGCATGTTTCGAGATTAGCTGCTTGCATTAAACATTTCACTGAGAATACGAGAATTTCCTTGGGAGCCAAACACCACTAGCAATTCCCGTAATGCAATAACTTCGCAGCGGCTTCGTTAAAGCAGTGTTCATTCCACTCTGCAAAGAACCTGAGCTTAGCCGTTTAGGGTACTTCACCGAGCACCTTCTGTTGCCAAACTTCTCGAGTTTTATAGTTTTTCAACAAATCTTTGAAATATAGAACAAAAGTGTTCTTAAACCTGTTCAGTGTACTCATTTGGATATCTCTCTGGTTTAAAGGAAGACACCTAAACCACTCTCATCCATTTGGTTGCCAACCAAACTCCTTGGATGCAATACGAATTGGCACATTTAAGGCGGTTTAGTGGACCGATGCCGTATGGTTTATCGAGTCAGTATATTAATTGGTCGTCGTTGCATATCACCCTGAGATATTTCGTTATTGAGACGCGTGCCCGAAATGTTTAGCCTTCTCTATGTAGCTTTGTCATTCATGCTTCAACTTTTTATGCAGACATGCAGTGAAAGATTGGACAGCGTGATTTACAGGAAATCCCCTTACTTCTTCAAACGGTTACCAATCAGGATGCGAACAGGAATTAATGGTTTGATTAATGATCCAAGAGTCGGCGCCGCTCAACAAGCAGGCAACTTAAGGTAACGATATCTCACCTGATAACCGAAAGCTGTATGTGAAACATGGCTCTGACATGACAACTGGCAACAAAATATGTACATAGTTCCGTGACTGGCAAGGTGAGATGGGGCTGAACCGGTCAGACTAAGGAAATTCCTCAAAATAAATACCACAGTAATTGCAACGATATCTCTATGGCTAACCTAAAGTTACATGGTTCAAGCCTGATAAATAATACAGGGTACATTTCCTTATCGGCAAAGAGAGACGGGCTCAAACGGACTGACTAAGGACATTTAGTAAAACAAATATCATGGTATTAACTGAAACGGTATTTTGCCTGCTAAGTGTAAGTTATGAGGGAAACGTGGCTCAAGCATGACGAGTAACAAGTAGGCTACACGGACATGTTGAAATCAGGGTATGTGGTGAGTCTAGATTAGCGATGTCCAACTTTTGCGAAGGAGGGCAATGTTTGGGTTTACCTCCTTCCAGCATACGCGGACTTGTGGCGGGTTGGTGACATGTACGTTACGTTTGATTTAGGAAAGCATTTTCAATTCTTATACGATAAACATTTGTTCATTGGTGATTTCTTTGGTACTACTTACGTTTAAGAAGTCTGTCAATATTTGGCATAACCTTAGAAGATCCATCAAATGATCGTCGCGTAACATGTTGCGATACAGACTTTTAATATAGTTCAATTTGGAAAAACTCTGTTCGCAAATATATGCAGAGCTATACTCACTCTTATACACAATATTCTTGCAAATGCTTATTTCTCTATATACCACATTTTAATCGACATAAGCATTTTCAGAAATTACCTTATTGCGAATTTTCGTGTAGGTGCAAGGGGAGTATGGGAATATGGTAGGCTTTAAGCGATAGTGAAATGTTTTAAGAACTGGTTGCTATGCGATAACTTTGAAATTCCGATCTCTTTGCAAGGCCACTGAATGAAAAAGCGAATAACATGTTCCTATTTGATGGAAAAAAAAAAAAAAAAAAAAAAGTATAAGTATTGGGAACTTCAAACAAATAAGAAAGAATATCTCGTAAATGGTTCACTCAAAAGAAAAAATAATGGCCAAATTGTGTGTTTTAAAGAGATCCGCATTTCTTATTTAGTAAGCTTTTGTCTGTCTTACTGTTTACCACTTATGCAGTCATCCAGAATGAAGAGGCCTTCTGATAACATTCCCAGAAAATTCAAGGTATAACTTAGAAACCGCCATGGAATCGCCTGTTTGTGTCCTTCACTGCATACTGACTGTCCTCCGACCGAGGAGTGGAGTGAGGCATTGCCACTCACTGCGTAAGGTTCTCCAAAGAGAAAACCCCTGAGAGCGCTGACGCCCCCCAACGTAAGATATTACCAATTTGAGACCTCAAGGAACTACCTATTACTAACCAAATTGTGATGACCCGGGAAATACCGGGTGCTACACTGTTCACGTAATTGGGGTGTATAGCACCCACCAAGGGGACATGCGATTTAAGGTGGGTGGCAAAGAAAACTCGGGGTAAAGCTCATGCCTTGGCCGTCTTATTATAGCCGAAGAGCCTATGGATCAGTCTGCGGCTACCTCAGATTGTTACCTACCTGCCTATTGGTGAAGTTGTTCCTTATACACAAATTACAAGAATACTCGCTGCGAGCAACGTTCTGTATCTGTCTTGAGGTGGCCTCCCATGTCACTCAATTTGGTCAGCTTAAATATCTTAGGTTGTGAGGCGTCAGTTTTCTGTTAATCTAGATTCACCGTGTACCCTGACTTCAACGTCTCTCATTACGATAACTGGGCTTCGTTTGCATCTCTGAGACGCAACAACTGCACTACCACTCAGTTGGTAATCCCAAGTTGTGTGAAACATAGCACACACATAACTGGAACAAAGCATGCATTTTCGTTAACACATTTACATACTTAGAACGTTTCCCAATACACAGCGGAAGGGATACCGATGGTCCACCTTAAAACAACGAAAAGAACAAATCTTCATAACCTTTGGTTCATTTCCAAGGTTTTCGCCATAGATAAATAATTTACTATGCCATATTTAGCAACATAGCGCTGTTGAAGCACGTGCTGCAGTCCTGTCGTGACAGACCAGCTGCCAGTATGAAGGCAATAACACCAGTTTCGCTCGGATGAAGAGATAGTGTGTATTGCTTGTGATGTTTATCTGTGTCGATATTTAATCACTAAGGCTCAGATTTTTATGAATTATTTTTATCCTGGCTTATTTTTCCATGCCTAAGTTAATTTAAGCATGTTTCCAACATTTATGGACACAGTGAATCATGGTAATATTCATGAATGCTTCACCATATTTTAGTGTTAGGTCATATTTTGGCGAAATATACGAATAAAAGCATACTTCCAGTCATATTTTATTCAGTATTTAACACTTTGGGTACTTTTGTAAACATACTTTCATAACCTTTTCCATTTCCACCTCAGACCATTGTAACATGTTGGGGGACTTCGCTTGATGTTGCGAACTATTATTGCATAAACTACAGTGAGGTTGAGAAGATTTTCAATAACTTTGACGAAAGTGACTCACCTTCAATAAAAAAAATGCACAACAATTATTTTCATTCATTAAGAAACTTGGTCTCATAAAATAAATTTTTTCTGTAATATTTAATTTCATCGTTCGCCTTGAAACTGTGAGCATTAATTGCGTGGTGCATTAAGCATTGAGAAGGAAACTGAAAACGAGTTATTCTCCAAGTATAGGTACCTATTTGCTGACAACTGAAGATCCTTCAAGTTTGATCATGGGAAATTGCATGTCGTTATCCAGGACAATTCTGCTAAAAATGAAGGTTAAGAAAGGTATGCATTATTTCATGGTTTTTCTTTTCAGTTTTTTGTCATATTTTCAGGATTTTAGGTCATATTTTGGTAATTTTTACAGCATAAATGCATGCATATTTCAAGAGCTTTTAGGTTCTAAAAGTCCGAGTCCTATTAACCACTAAAGGTTCCATGGCAAATGTATGTTGTGAAAGAAAACAAATGTTCAAATTCTACATTAACAAGTATTTTATGCCGGAAAACGGAATGAAGCATTCACAAAAACTGTTTGTAAGTCATTAAGAAAATGCAATTTCTTTTGGGATGCTTGTTCCGTTGTGTTCACCTAAACACCTTTTGAAAAATGAAAATAGCACCTTTTACAAATCACGCTTTACCTTCCACTGGATCTTATGAACGAATGCGGGCCATGTAATAGTCATTAATAAATCCTATCCGTAGTTCGGAATTCTGTCACTAGATTGCTCCACACGTTCGTAACGTTAAGTGCATTTATTTGCATCAAACTTGTGATAGGTCCGTAAAACAAATCAGTAAGGAACTTCAACTATCCAAGCCATTATTGGTTTCTAGATGCTCATCTCTCATTGTCGGCAGATTACATTGCTGTACATGAGCAATGTTTGAGTGACTTTGTGGTCCTCTCTTCTAGTGTAATGGCTCATATTTCCAATTTCTGCGTTGAACACGGAAGAGATTATCAGTGGAAACTTCTGTTAGTTCAGATTGATAAATTCTAGGTATGTCTTAATTGTGCAAGATAAATTCCAAGTGTTACGTATATGCGAAAGGCTTCCTGGTTGAAACTTTTACGTTTTGACTCTGACCTAGTTTCATCTTGGTGCGAAGTTCAAGCGCTGTTATAAACTGGAACTCAGTGTGACGACGGGCAGTGTTAGTAGGTAGGATAAGGGAAGTCTGGAACAGACCCAAATGCGCAAGATGGCCGCCATGCGTAATCTAAGGATTACTAGGTGAGATGGTACTAGAAGCAGGCGTTGTAGATGTTCTACTGATAATGGGATCAATTTCTAAGACAAATAGCAGGGACACACACGTGTTTATGTACGTTTGTAATAGATGAGTATTTTGTTCGCTATATCTAATGTATACATCCTAACGCAAGAGCTTTCTAATTTGATCCAATATATTACCCTCAACATAATGACACCTCGCCCTCCCTCCCCTCATCGCTGCGCTAACCTAACTTAGCCCAGCTCCTACTCTTTTACACTGTCTTTCATAATTTAACATAACCTAAGCCTCATACTTCTACTCGTATAACCTAACCTAATCTAACCTGGCATAGCCTAACCTAAGGTAGATCCTCTTATTATTATTTATTCTATTCTACTAACATGATACGTTCCTAGACATTCATTCTGTCCTCTTATCATCTATCCTATTCCCTCCTCTGCTTATCTATTCTATCCTGTCATACGCTGTCCTGATCTCCCTCTAGGAATTTCATAAACATTTTGATACTATTTTGAGTCCTCTGATAGATCTTTTTAAGCACTTTTAGTATATTCAGGCTGCTTTTACAACATATTTAAGAACTTTTCAGACTATTTTGAAGATAATGCAGGTTATTTGATCGATTTTTCAGAGGTTTCATGGTATTTTGACGTTGTTTTATAGACCGTTAACATATATTTTAGTTGCTTTAGGCTGTGCAGGACGCTTTTACAAATTATTTTACACAACGGTCAGGCAATTTTGAGTGATTTAGACGCCATATTACATATTTGCAGGGTGTTTTGAGGTCCGTTTAGACTCGCTGGTAGATATTTCAGCCTGTTTACAAATATTCTGAAGACTTTTACGTCCAGTTTAAACATTTTTCAGAGTATTTTAGACGAATTTGACGTTATTTAAGGCAATCTGAGAGTTATTCTGGACGCACCTGTCTATTATTGTTTGCTTTAAGCACTTTGAAGGGTAGTGGAAGATAATTTTCACGATATCAGGGATACTGAACCGGCTGTTTCAAGGTTGTTAGACGTATCTCTACCAGTTAATTATCGTTTCAGCCATTTTAGAGACATTTTAAGCACTATAGGAGTATTTTAGACTTTGTCACCAACATTTTGGACGGTTTTCAGAATCCTTTGAAACACTTTTATAGGCGTTAGACGCTTTTAATGGTATTTTTCGAACACTAATTAAGACATTTCAGCTCCTTCACAGGTATTTTGAGGATTTTCAGGGCATCTTAGACTCGTGAGAAGCATTTTTTTTCCCGCCAGTTTGAAGATGTTTTAAGACACTCTAGTAGGCATTTTTAACGCTGCTAGAGGTATATTAATTGATTTAAGGACATTTTACTAAGTTTTCTTCAGTAATCGCTTTGTTTTATAGTAGTTGAAGAACAGTCTAACCTATCCAGTCATTCATTGCATTTCTCGCATTATTATTTTGATTACATTTCACTAATAACCTAACTCGGCAACAATCATCATTATCATAATAATAATCATCATCATTATCAACTACTCTATCTTATAGTCCAACTAAGCTAACCTAACCTAACCTGACCTAATGAGGAAATAGGGATGTTAAGGCAAGCAATGAAATAAAAAAGAATATTTGCAATGAGATAATTTTATTTAACTTATAAAGATGCATACACTAACATTAACATTTAGAAAACAAGTATACACTGCTGAAAGACGATAGCGTCCTCCTCAGTTCTTATTATTCACATTATCATTCTTCTCTCTTGGTTAGATGTGCCATTGGTGCACGAAGTTCATAGTTCAACAATCTTCAATTTTTTCTACAGACAAACTTTAAGTACCCATGTCTAGGCACTATTCTCGACACTGTAATGTCCATACGCATACGTCGATATTCCATCCTCTTCAATCACTCTCTTGTCATCGTGAGGTGATAAGGCTATTTTATTAGCTTCAACCGTAGAAATATTATGATGTCGGGATAGGATTAAATTCATAGGAGTTCTAACAATTTTCAAAGTTTTAAGGCACTCTACATAGCTATTGAAGTTGATGTATTGCTTAATGGCGCTACGTTTTATACCTTTAACTTTTTTTATCACAGAACCATCAATATCGATAGCATACATTTTGGGCCTAAGACCAACGAACCGATGAATGATTTTTCCACAGGCTTCATCTTTAAACTTTCCCAACACTTTTTTGTTTTGTGTAGAATAGCATATATGGCTAGCAGGGTAATCAGATGTATCCAGATGTTCAAGCATGTGTAATTTATCCTGGTATATATCAGCTGTAGTCACTCGATGGACGAAAGAATCTGTATCTGTATACAACAGTTTAAGATTTTCAGCTCCATAATATGGAAGTAACACATCGTATTGATACGAATACATTAGCGTCTTGGAGATGTCTAGCACACTCATACCAATGTATATAGGCTTGTTGAACACTATTTTACGAGAAGCCATATGTACAGCAGCAAGATTAGGTCCATATATGGTTCGATCAATGAATGTAGGTTTGGCTATGAGTTTTTCTAACGTTTTGCTGTTTGTCACAAGCCGTATATCCATGCGATTACGAATATTTTCCATAGTTTTTCCAAACATAACATTATTGAATAGTTTATAAAGGTCCTTCTCAAAATCATTTCTAGCTTGTTGTCGCAGTCGGTTATTAAACTCGACGTAAGGTTTTAGCCAACACGACTGATGAAACTGAAGTGCTCGATGAATCTTTGTTAATAGTAGACCGTGACTAAGAGCTTGTTTCAAGGCCATGTAGTGTACCACATACTTCTTTCGGCACCCAAGATGAGCAATTAACTTCTCTGAAGACGATTTCCCCGGTTTCAGACTCTCAGGCAGGAAGGGCAAATCATTATGAAGATCGTGGAGCTCGACAGGATATTCGACATCGACTTCTAAGATGTATCCAAGGGGGTCATCTTCCTTCAATAAATCCAGGTCTATGTCTTCAGGAGAAACCCATTTAAACCCTCCATAAGGAAGGGCCTTACACATAGCCCAGCCATATTCGTTGTTTGCATCTTCGTATGTAATAAACTGGGAAGGTTTACGAGGATCATACTGTTCCATATATATATTATTAGCTTCAGCATACCGATGAGAAACCTGGCATAACCCTCCTCTTATACCAGATTCAACCATGAGCAGCTGATCGTAGTCCAGCAGCAATTGCAGCTCAATTCCTGTGTACAGTAGCATAGCATCCCACGTAAGTCCTGGAGAAGTGAAATAATGCGCAGGATCCACTTTGTGTGTTTTCAGAGTTTGGTCTCTGAACGTTTCAAAGACATCCGCTAGGAGAAGAACATCAGAGGTTAAGTAAATATCACTGTATTCACCTAAGTTTCTCACATTAAACTGGTTCCATACATTTCTAGCATGCTCATAGTCATCGCCGGTAATTTCTTCTTCATTTAATTTATTGTAGAATGCTTCCCTTGGAGGTAGATGAGCATCATTCAAAACGTCCCATGATGTGAGGTAATCGTAGGGGAACACTCCCTTACGAGTCATCAAGCCAATCTTCTCTTCTCCAAAGTACTTCTCTGTTTCGGGATGCGTCGTGAGGTTTTTCACTAACTTGTCCAAGCTTGTACTCAGGAAACGGAAGGTATCCACAAACCTGAGTTTAATATCTCCAACATATTTTGAGAATGAGATATAGCTTTCTTCAGAGTTTGGTATTACCTCCACTCTTTCGCTTGTGCAACCTAACTCCTTAACAATAAAATGAGAGTCATATCCGCTCAGATTATGGACGAAAACAGGAATATAATTAGGTGTTTTACAGGCCAGGTTACATTTATTGTGTAAAGATCCTCTGTACACCCCGGACACATGATCGTGATCGCGAACCTTCCAATTATCTTCTGTAAATTCATGTCCACACAGGTAGCATATTGTAGAAGCATCGAACGATTCTTGTTCTTCAGCTGTAAGTTTCAGAGGCTTAGCAGATTTGTATAAGTCACTAATTTTCTTCGCAAGGGAAGTTAGATACTCTATGAACTTCTCAGCAGCATCATGACCTCGATACACGTAGGGATGTGTAGGAAGATCGGTTTCTACTTTGTCAACGCTGGAAGACGGTTTGACGTAAACAGCAAAGCTCATTGGAGAATGACTTTGATAGGGTGTTGTATAGGAGGTTTCAGGATTAGAGGCGCAGGTATGGTAAGGAGTGAGAATGCTCTCAAAATCAGCATAGATGACATATGGCAGTTTCAACATTCTTTCCACGTTTTTGAATCTGACGATAGAGTTTTCTTTTGTAGGCATAACGCATCTAGCAATAGCATGTTGCATGCACATTTCTCTATGCTCTTCCAATTTTTTCATTCCACTTGGTCCATGTTGGTCATCAAAATGATTGAAACATCGTTTACATACATATATTTGCCCATGGTGTTTAGTTTTCTGCCCGCGAATAAGCTTCTCAAAATCCTTTATATATACATAGTGATGCTTGCCAGCTGAATCACTCAACAGAAGAAGATCGCGATGATCAGATAATTCTTCATTGACTACCTTTATAGGAAACACTTCATGTTTTTCATCCAGTCCAAACACATTTATGGACATATTGTTGAGCTTTTCAAATTTAGCGACTTCACCCAAGCTCGTAGGAAACGAAACGCATGAGAAATTGTATTTTTCTTGGTGATCCTTGTACTTGCCGACGCGATGAGCATTCTTATCAACGAATTTTGCAAGAACCGCATATATAAAGCAATTCTCGTCACTATAATTCTGAGGGTTTATGCAGGCTTTTCTCGCTTCCACAGATGCAGGTAGAGGAATATAGCTGCTCCCTCGAAGGACATTGTACTTGTTAATTCGGAGTCGAACTCCATCAACTGCTAGCAAGGCCCAGTTGCTTCCTTTCAACTGACATTCTTCCATTTCAGCATAAATCTTCTTAAATTCTGTTTCCAAGAGGGCGTCCATATCAGTTTCTAAAAACACAGGTTGGTTACGTGTTTTAAATGTTCTGTCACACGTCTCTCCATGAACATTCACAAATTGACAGTCGACCATGATGTTAATTTTCACACTTTTATGTATCGACAGTTCTTTGTTTATAGCTTGAATTATGCGATGTTTCGACTCCTCCAGATAAGTTTTCATATCCTTGAAGGTATCACAGCGAATATAATATGATTTAAGACGCCCTTCAAATGATGTTTCATATTCGGTCATATCACACCCATCCGTCATTGTCAAAAGTTGATGCTTGCTAGGCTCAGACTTGATTTTCTTGCAAGATATAGTTTTTTCACATCTTTCTTCATGTACGTCTCTTCTATGCTCAGTATCGCAAACATTACCACAATGTTTACACCTGTAGACTCGACCGCATATCAACTCATGTCTCTTCTTATCATAGTTGCGTAGAAAACGCTTATCACATTTGCTGCAGCTATAATCTGGTATAGCACTCAGAGACGATTCCACCACTCGTCCACTCCACATCTTTATAATATGTAGTGCAACACTTGTAAATTATATAAATCAATAATTGCTTATAGCGCACTACGCTAGTTCACCTTGATAACTTATCAAAGCTATTGAACGACAATCTCACTAAGAGAAACTCGTCCACTCGACTCGAAGCAAAACCATACAATGAAACTTCAAGATAGATCGAGGTATATTTATTCCGCTAACACGTACCTTATAAACGACTACGCGGTTCAAGATTAAGCGTGTATTTAAAAATAGATATATCAGGAAACTACGTGAGTCAAGATTAACTTGTTTCGTTTTCATTTGCCAGTTCAACGTTAACAGGCATTTCCCCGATTTTTTAAGTTTAAACAAGGTAAATTATATATCAACCATTGTATTTATACAAATAAATGTGTATAATCTTATACACTTTAATACCAAACACACACCCATACTCACACGTAAACACACGCACACACACCCGTAAACACACGCATACGCGGACAGACATACACGCACACACTCCCCTACACACACACACACACACACACCCCAACCCACACACACATAAACACGCATACATGCACACACACACTCCTACACACACACACCTACACGCACACAAACGCATACACACTCCAACCCACACACACATACACACGCATACATGCACACACGCACACATCCGCAAACACGCACGCAAAAACACATACCCCCAAGCACGAACACATGCAAACACACACACACACAAACACGCATACACACAAACACACACCCCAACCTACACACACTCCCTCGCACACACACACACACAAACACACATACACACACCTCAACCCACATACACACGCACACCTACGTACATGCACACACACAAACACATCCCAACCCACACACACACACACAAACACGCATACACACAAACACACGCCCCAACCTACACACACTCCCTCGCACACACACACACACACACACACACAAACACACATACACACACCTCAACCTACATACACACGCACACCTACGTACATGCACACACACAAACACATCCCAACCCACACACCCACACACACAAACACACATACACACAAACACACACCCCAACCTACACACACTCCCTCGCACACACACACACAAACACACATACACACACCTCAACCCACATACACACGCACACCTACGTACATGCACACACAAACACATCCCAACCCACACACACACATACATGCACACACACACACACAGACACACGCCTGCACACAGACTCGCATATACATAAATAAGCGCCCACAGACACGCACATGCAAGAAATTCACACCGACGCTTCTAGTCTCGAACCAAGACTCTACGGCAAGCATTCTCCTTTTGAAAAGAGTATGTACAAAAGCATATATTTACTTTATTTCGATGCTTTATTCCTATTTGTTCAAGAATTATTTAACATTGAAATGTCCTCCGTACCAGTATTCAAACCAAGTCTATTAGGGATATAATTACATAAAACACAATGTTAGGTATTAAATGTGCCTTTTTTCCCCCCCCTTAGGGTATAACCAACTGGCGATAAGAAATAAGAAAGAATTTGGGAAAGGAAAGAAAATCATGTATATATTCTCCGTAATAAAATTAAATGTCCAGTAATTCTGCTTTACGTTTCATTTAAATATATATTTTCCCATCAGTGAGTTAACAGACAGACATATTAGAGATGTCATTTTCTTTCGCTACATGCCAGCAAGCGGTAACGTAATCTAGACTCTTACAGTTGGGGAGGAGATAATAACCCTCCGCATGTTGCTACATTAGGGGGGAAATCCAGTGTTACGCTCACATAGTTTTCTCTACTCACTAACTGTTCATACAAACTCTTATTCCTTTCTCTTCTTCGTAGAAGTGGTCATAAGTTGTATTCTTGTGATTGTTTTTTTTATTTGTATTTTATTGTTTATTTCCATGTCGATACAAGGAGAATAATTATTAGAATACAGTATACCTTGAGTGTTAATGAAATCCTTTAAAGCTTTGAGATCCCGTTCTCTTTACACATATAGGTAACATATAAAACAATAAACAATGATGTTGCACTTCAAGAAAGTTTTGTTTCCTGAAAGTGACACAAATAATGATAGATATCTCAGAAATGATTCACCCTAAAGAATATTCGCTGTTCTGCTAGCAATACCGGATGCGGGTGTAAATTTCAATTGCTCACAGATGACGAAGGGAGCTTACCGATGGATAGTGCGTGGGGAGAAAATATATCTGGGGTCCTACACTCACATGACCTTCTCTTCTACTAAACGTTCTTACAAACTCTTATTTCTATATAACTTTGCGTGTAAATGATCATAAACATTTGTACAACTTATCTTATTGCTTATTTCCTTGTAGGTGCAAGGGGAATGTTAGAATACAGTAGGCTTTATGCGATAGTCAAATCTTTTAAAGCTTTGAGATTCCGTTCTCTATGCACACTCAACATATAAAAAAATGAACAACGATGATTCATTTCACGAAAGTTTTAAGTTTCCCGAAAGTGACACAAATAACAATGGATATCTCAGAAATGGCTCACCCTAAAGAACATTTATTTAGACATAAATTGTATATTTTAATGAGATTTTCATTACAGTATAGTAAGATTTGGTATATCCCAGCACGTTTACCTGTTATGCAAAAACCCGTCGACAGCAAATACGACTACAGGACCATAGCCAGAAAATTTAAAACACTTCATTTCATTTAACATAAAATATATCAAACATATATAATTTGATTAAAAATCGTTAGACTTTTCAAGAAAATTAAAATTCTGAAAAATCATACATGTAAGGGTACAGTTTAGGCCAGAGGATTATTTCCTTTAAAATCTTAGTGACGTCTCCCATAAACCCATTAAACTTAAATAACAATTTGGTTTATAACTGACTTTTCTATTTGAGTTATGCCGTTCACAGACTGACAAACACACATACACATACAAACACATACGCGCGCGCGCACACGAACAAACAGAGGTCACCAATCCTTTTACAGCCTGTTCACTTATGTCTCTGTTGCACCCCATATATCTCCAGTCAACACTAGTCTCATATACGCCTATGGGGTGCAACAGAGACATAAGTGAACAGGCTGTAAAAGGATTGGTGACCTCTGTTTGTTCGTGTGCGCGCGCGCGTATGTGTTTGTATGTGTATGTGTGTTTGTCAGTCTGTGAACGGCATAACTCAAATAGAAAAGTCAGTTATAAACCAAATTGTTATTTAAGTTTAATGGGTTTATGGGAGACGTCACTAAGATTTTAAAGGAAATAATCCTCTGGCCTAAACTGTACCCTTACATGTATGATTTTTCAGAATTTTAATTTTCTTGAAAAGTCTAACGATTTTTAATCAAATTATATATGTTTGATATATTTTATGTTAAATGAAATGAAGTGTTTTAAATTTTCTGGCTATGGTCCTGTAGTCGTATTTGCTGTCGACGGGTTTTTGCATAACAGGTAAACGTGCTGGGATATACCAAATCTTACTATACTGTAATGAAAATCTCATTAAAATATACAATTTATGTCTAAATAAATGTTCTTTAGGGTGAGCCATTTCTGAGATATCCATTGTTATTTGTGTCACTTTCGGGAAACTTAAAACTTTCGTGAAATGAATCATCGTTGTTCATTTTTTTATATGTTGAGTGTGCATAGAGAACGGAATCTCAAAGCTTTAAAAGATTTGACTATCGCATAAAGCCTACTGTATTCTAACATTCCCCTTGCACCTACAAGGAAATAAGCAATAAGATAAGTTGTACAAATGTTTATGATCATTTACACGCAAAGTTATATAGAAATAAGAGTTTGTAAGAACGTTTAGTAGAAGAGAAGGTCATGTGAGTGTAGGACCCCAGATATATTTTCTCCCCACGCACTATCCATCGGTAAGCTCCCTTCGTCATCTGTGAGCAATTGAAATTTACACCCGCATCCGGTATTGCTAGCAGAACAGCGAATATTCTTTAGGGTGAATCATTTCTGAGATATCTATCATTATTTGTGTCACTTTCAGGAAACAAAACTTTCTTGAAGTGCAACATCATTGTTTATTGTTTTATATGTTACCTATATGTGTAAAGAGAACGGGATCTCAAAGCTTTAAAGGATTTCATTAACACTCAAGGTATACTGTATTCTAATAATTATTCTCCTTGTATCGACATGGAAATAAACAATAAAATACAAATAAAAAAAACAATCACAAGAATACAACTTATGACCACTTCTACGAAGAAGAGAAAGGAATAAGAGTTTGTATGAACAGTTAGTGAGTAGAGAAAACTATGTGAGCGTAACACTGGATTTCCCCCCTAATGTAGCAACATGCGGAGGGTTATTATCTCCTCCCCAACTGTAAGAGTCTAGATTACGTTACCGCTTGCTGGCATGTAGCGAAAGAAAATGACATCTCTAATATGTCTGTCTGTTAACTCACTGATGGGAAAATATATATTTAAATGAAACGTAAAGCAGAATTACTGGACATTTAATTTTATTACGGAGAATATATACATGATTTTCTTTCCTTTCCCAAATTCTTTCTTATTTCTTATCGCCAGTTGGTTATACCCTAAGGGGGGGGAAAAAAGGCACATTTAATACCTAACATTGTGTTTTATGTAATTATATCCCTAATAGACTTGGTTTGAATACTGGTACGGAGGACATTTCAATGTTAAATAATTCTTGAACAAATAGGAATAAAGCATCGAAATAAAGTAAATATATGCTTTTGTACATACTCTTTTCAAAAGGAGAATGCTTGCCGTAGAGTCTTGGTTCGAGACTAGAAGCGTCGGTGTGAATTTCTTGCATGTGCGTGTCTGTGGGCGCTTATTTATGTATATGCGAGTCTGTGTGCAGGCGTGTGTCTGTGTGTGTGTGTGTGCATGTATGTGTGTGTGTGGGTTGGGATGTGTTTGTGTGTGCATGTACGTAGGTGTGCGTGTGTATGTGGGTTGAGGTGTGTGTATGTGTGTTTGTGTGTGTGTGTGCGAGGGAGTGTGTGTAGGTTGGGGTGTGTGTTTGTGTGTATGTGTGTTTGTGTGTGTGGGTGTGTGGGTTGGGATGTGTTTGTGTGTGTGCATGTACGTAGGTGTGCGTGTGTATGTAGGTTGAGGTGTGTGTATGTGTGTTTGTGTGTGTGTGTGTGTGTGTGTGCGAGGGAGTGTGTGTAGGTTGGGGCGTGTGTTTGTGTGTATGCGTGTTTGTGTGTGTGTGTGTGGGTTGGGATGTGTTTGTGTGTGTGCATGTACGTAGGTGTGCGTGTGTATGTGGGTTGAGGTGTGTGTATGTGTGTTTGTGTGTGTGTGTGTGCGAGGGAGTGTGTGTAGGTTGGGGTGTGTGTTTGTGTGTATGCGTGTTTGTGTGTGTGTGTGTTTGCATGTGTTCGTGCTTGGGGGTATGTGTTTTTGCGTGCGTGTTTGCGGATGTGTGCGTGTGTGCATGTATGCGTGTGTATGTGTGTGTGGGTTGGAGTGTGTATGCGTTTGTGTGCGTGTAGGTGTGTGTGTGTAGGAGTGTGTGTGTGCATGTATGCGTGTTTATGTGTGTGTGGGTTGGGGTGTGTGTGTGTGTGTGTGTGTAGGGGAGTGTGTGCGTGTATGTCTGTCCGCGTATGCGTGTGTTTACGGGTGTGTGTGCGTGTGTTTACGTGTGAGTATGGGTGTGTGTTTGGTATTAAAGTGTATAAGATTATACACATTTATTTGTATAAATACAATGGTTGATATATAATTTACCTTGTTTAAACTTAAAAAATCGGGGAAATGCCTGTTAACGTTGAACTGGCAAATGAAAACGAAACAAGTTAATCTTGACTCACGTAGTTTCCTGATATATCTATTTTTAAATACACGCTTAATCTTGAACCGCGTAGTCGTTTATAAGGTACGTGTTAGCGGAATAAATATACCTCGATCTATCTTGAAGTTTCATTGTATGGTTTTGCTTCGAGTCGAGTGGACGAGTTTCTCTTAGTGAGATTGTCGTTCAATAGCTTTGATAAGTTATCAAGGTGAACTAGCGTAGTGCGCTATAAGCAATTATTGATTTATATAATTTACAAGTGTTGCACTACATATTATAAAGATGTGGAGTGGACGAGTGGTGGAATCGTCTCTGAGTGCTATACCAGATTATAGCTGCAGCAAATGTGATAAGCGTTTTCTACGCAACTATGATAAGAAGAGACATGAGTTGATATGCGGTCGAGTCTACAGGTGTAAACATTGTGGTAATGTTTGCGATACTGAGCATAGAAGAGACGTACATGAAGAAAGATGTGAAAAAACTATATCTTGCAAGAAAATCAAGTCTGAGCCTAGCAAGCATCAACTTTTGACAATGACGGATGGGTGTGATATGACCGAATATGAAACATCATTTGAAGGGCGTCTTAAATCATATTATATTCGCTGTGATACCTTCAAGGATATGAAAACTTATCTGGAGGAGTCGAAACATCGCATAATTCAAGCTATAAACAAAGAACTGTCGATACATAAAAGTGTGAAAATTAACATCATGGTCGACTGTCAATTTGTGAATGTTCATGGAGAGACGTGTGACAGAACATTTAAAACACGTAACCAACCTGTGTTTTTAGAAACTGATATGGACGCCCTCTTGGAAACAGAATTTAAGAAGATTTATGCTGAAATGGAAGAATGTCAGTTGAAAGGAAGCAACTGGGCCTTGCTAGCAGTTGATGGAGTTCGACTCCGAATTAACAAGTACAATGTCCTTCGAGGGAGCAGCTATATTCCTCTACCTGCATCTGTGGAAGCGAGAAAAGCCTGCATAAACCCTCAGAATTATAGTGACGAGAATTGCTTTATATATGCGGTTCTTGCAAAATTCGTTGATAAGAATGCTCATCGCGTCGGCAAGTACAAGGATCACCAAGAAAAATACAATTTCTCATGCGTTTCGTTTCCTACGAGCTTGGGTGAAGTCGCTAAATTTGAAAAGCTCAACAATATGTCCATAAATGTGTTTGGACTGGATGAAAAACATGAAGTGTTTCCTATAAAGGTAGTCAATGAAGAATTATCTGATCATCGCGATCTTCTTCTGTTGAGTGATTCAGCTGGCAAGCATCACTATGTATATATAAAGGATTTTGAGAAGCTTATTCGCGGGCAGAAAACTAAACACCATGGGCAAATATATGTATGTAAACGATGTTTCAATCATTTTGATGACCAACATGGACCAAGTGGAATGAAAAAATTGGAAGAGCATAGAGAAATGTGCATGCAACATGCTATTGCTAGATGCGTTATGCCTACAAAAGAAAACTCTATCGTCAGATTCAAAAACGTGGAAAGAATGTTGAAACTGCCATATGTCATCTATGCTGATTTTGAGAGCATTCTCACTCCTTACCATACCTGCGCCTCTAATCCTGAAACCTCCTATACAACACCCTATCAAAGTCATTCTCCAATGAGCTTTGCTGTTTACGTCAAACCGTCTTCCAGCGTTGACAAAGTAGAAACCGATCTTCCTACACATCCCTACGTGTATCGAGGTCATGATGCTGCTGAGAAGTTCATAGAGTATCTAACTTCCCTTGCGAAGAAAATTAGTGACTTATACAAATCTGCTAAGCCTCTGAAACTTACAGCTGAAGAACAAGAATCGTTCGATGCTTCTACAATATGCTACCTGTGTGGACATGAATTTACAGAAGATAATTGGAAGGTTCGCGATCACGATCATGTGTCCGGGGTGTACAGAGGATCTTTACACAATAAATGTAACCTGGCCTGTAAAACACCTAATTATATTCCTGTTTTCGTCCATAATCTGAGCGGATATGACTCTCATTTTATTGTTAAGGAGTTAGGTTGCACAAGCGAAAGAGTGGAGGTAATACCAAACTCTGAAGAAAGCTATATCTCATTCTCAAAATATGTTGGAGATATTAAACTCAGGTTTGTGGATACCTTCCGTTTCCTGAGTACAAGCTTGGACAAGTTAGTGAAAAACCTCACGACGCATCCCGAAACAGAGAAGTACTTTGGAGAAGAGAAGATTGGCTTGATGACTCGTAAGGGAGTGTTCCCCTACGATTACCTCACATCATGGGACGTTTTGAATGATGCTCATCTACCTCCAAGGGAAGCATTCTACAATAAATTAAATGAAGAAGAAATTACCGGCGATGACTATGAGCATGCTAGAAATGTATGGAACCAGTTTAATGTGAGAAACTTAGGTGAATACAGTGATATTTACTTAACCTCTGATGTTCTTCTCCTAGCGGATGTCTTTGAAACGTTCAGAGACCAAACTCTGAAAACACACAAAGTGGATCCTGCGCATTATTTCACTTCTCCAGGACTTACGTGGGATGCTATGCTACTGTACACAGGAATTGAGCTGCAATTGCTGCTGGACTACGATCAGCTGCTCATGGTTGAATCTGGTATAAGAGGAGGGTTATGCCAGGTTTCTCATCGGTATGCTGAAGCTAATAATATATATATGGAACAGTATGATCCTCGTAAACCTTCCCAGTTTATTACATACGAAGATGCAAACAACGAATATGGCTGGGCTATGTGTAAGGCCCTTCCTTATGGAGGGTTTAAATGGGTTTCTCCTGAAGACATAGACCTGGATTTATTGAAGGAAGATGACCCCCTTGGATACATCTTAGAAGTCGATGTCGAATATCCTGTCGAGCTCCACGATCTTCATAATGATTTGCCCTTCCTGCCTGAGAGTCTGAAACCGGGGAAATCGTCTTCAGAGAAGTTAATTGCTCATCTTGGGTGCCGAAAGAAGTATGTGGTACACTACATGGCCTTGAAACAAGCTCTTAGTCACGGTCTACTATTAACAAAGATTCATCGAGCACTTCAGTTTCATCAGTCGTGTTGGCTAAAACCTTACGTCGAGTTTAATAACCGACTGCGACAACAAGCTAGAAATGATTTTGAGAAGGACCTTTATAAACTATTCAATAATGCTATGTTTGGAAAAACTATGGAAAATATTCGTAATCGCATGGATATACGGCTTGTGACAAACAGCAAAACGTTAGAAAAACTCATAGCCAAACCTACATTCATTGATCGAACCATATATGGACCTAATCTTGCTGCTGTACATATGGCTTCTCGTAAAATAGTGTTCAACAAGCCTATATACATTGGTATGAGTGTGCTAGACATCTCCAAGACGCTAATGTATTCGTATCAATACGATGTGTTACTTCCATATTATGGAGCTGAAAATCTTAAACTGTTGTATACAGATACAGATTCTTTCGTCCATCGAGTGACTACAGCTGATATATACCAGGATAAATTACACATGCTTGAACATCTGGATACATCTGATTACCCTGCTAGCCATATATGCTATTCTACACAAAACAAAAAAGTGTTGGGAAAGTTTAAAGATGAAGCCTGTGGAAAAATCATTCATCGGTTCGTTGGTCTTAGGCCCAAAATGTATGCTATCGATATTGATGGTTCTGTGATAAAAAAAGTTAAAGGTATAAAACGTAGCGCCATTAAGCAATACATCAACTTCAATAGCTATGTAGAGTGCCTTAAAACTTTGAAAATTGTTAGAACTCCTATGAATTTAATCCTATCCCGACATCATAATATTTCTACGGTTGAAGCTAATAAAATAGCCTTATCACCTCACGATGACAAGAGAGTGATTGAAGAGGATGGAATATCGACGTATGCGTATGGACATTACAGTGTCGAGAATAGTGCCTAGACATGGGTACTTAAAGTTTGTCTGTAGAAAAAATTGAAGATTGTTGAACTATGAACTTCGTGCACCAATGGCACATCTAACCAAGAGAGAAGAATGATAATGTGAATAATAAGAACTGAGGAGGACGCTATCGTCTTTCAGCAGTGTATACTTGTTTTCTAAATGTTAATGTTAGTGTATGCATCTTTATAAGTTAAATAAAATTATCTCATTGCAAATATTCTTTTTTATTTCATTGCTTGCCTTAACATCCCTATTTCCTCATTAGGTCAGGTTAGGTTAGGTTAGCTTAGTTGGACTATAAGATAGAGTAGTTGATAATGATGATGATTATTATTATGATAATGATGATTGTTGCCGAGTTAGGTTATTAGTGAAATGTAATCAAAATAATAATGCGAGAAATGCAATGAATGACTGGATAGGTTAGACTGTTCTTCAACTACTATAAAACAAAGCGATTACTGAAGAAAACTTAGTAAAATGTCCTTAAATCAATTAATATACCTCTAGCAGCGTTAAAAATGCCTACTAGAGTGTCTTAAAACATCTTCAAACTGGCGGGAAAAAAAATGCTTCTCACGAGTCTAAGATGCCCTGAAAATCCTCAAAATACCTGTGAAGGAGCTGAAATGTCTTAATTAGTGTTCGAAAAATACCATTAAAAGCGTCTAACGCCTATAAAAGTGTTTCAAAGGATTCTGAAAACCGTCCAAAATGTTGGTGACAAAGTCTAAAATACTCCTATAGTGCTTAAAATGTCTCTAAAATGGCTGAAACGATAATTAACTGGTAGAGATACGTCTAACAACCTTGAAACAGCCGGTTCAGTATCCCTGATATCGTGAAAATTATCTTCCACTACCCTTCAAAGTGCTTAAAGCAAACAATAATAGACAGGTGCGTCCAGAATAACTCTCAGATTGCCTTAAATAACGTCAAATTCGTCTAAAATACTCTGAAAAATGTTTAAACTGGACGTAAAAGTCTTCAGAATATTTGTAAACAGGCTGAAATATCTACCAGCGAGTCTAAACGGACCTCAAAACACCCTGCAAATATGTAATATGGCGTCTAAATCACTCAAAATTGCCTGACCGTTGTGTAAAATAATTTGTAAAAGCGTCCTGCACAGCCTAAAGCAACTAAAATATATGTTAACGGTCTATAAAACAACGTCAAAATACCATGAAACCTCTGAAAAATCGATCAAATAACCTGCATTATCTTCAAAATAGTCTGAAAAGTTCTTAAATATGTTGTAAAAGCAGCCTGAATATACTAAAAGTGCTTAAAAAGATCTATCAGAGGACTCAAAATAGTATCAAAATGTTTATGAAATTCCTAGAGGGAGATCAGGACAGCGTATGACAGGATAGAATAGATAAGCAGAGGAGGGAATAGGATAGATGATAAGAGGACAGAATGAATGTCTAGGAACGTATCATGTTAGTAGAATAGAATAAATAATAATAAGAGGATCTACCTTAGGTTAGGCTATGCCAGGTTAGATTAGGTTAGGTTATACGAGTAGAAGTATGAGGCTTAGGTTATGTTAAATTATGAAAGACAGTGTAAAAGAGTAGGAGCTGGGCTAAGTTAGGTTAGCGCAGCGATGAGGGGAGGGAGGGCGAGGTGTCATTATGTTGAGGGTAATATATTGGATCAAATTAGAAAGCTCTTGCGTTAGGATGTATACATTAGATATAGCGAACAAAATACTCATCTATTACAAACGTACATAAACACGTGTGTGTCCCTGCTATTTGTCTTAGAAATTGATCCCATTATCAGTAGAACATCTACAACGCCTGCTTCTAGTACCATCTCACCTAGTAATCCTTAGATTACGCATGGCGGCCATCTTGCGCATTTGGGTCTGTTCCAGACTTCCCTTATCCTACCTACTAGTGTTGAGTCGAGTATGTACACCCGAAAATTGCGATTCTGAAGTAGCATTTTTAATGACAACTGTACAAAATGCGTAGGTTCTAGGGCGAAAAAAGTAGAGGAAATATCGATTTTTTAATTTTTTTGTTTTTGTTTTTCAATCGTTCATACGCTCAAACATGCTTTTCAACGACTAGGTTTTTAATTCACTTGCCGTTCCGTTTTCATGATGGCAAGTTAAGTTTACTAAGCTAGCTGCTTGTTTTGCCTACTATACTGCACGTGTGGGTATCAACTATGCCAAATCCTCTAACTGTTGATTGCATTTATTATTGCGAGCATGGAACATAATATTTGTTTGTTGAATTTTACCATTTAAATGTTGCATTTTACTTGTTATATTTACTTACGATAAATTATAGCAGCAGCTAAATATGAGCTGCAAGTTATTGATCTTTTAAGGTCAACAATCAGGCGGAAATAAAATCGATTGCCAGTTCACCACCCATGTTAATATCCGTGACCTTTCTATTGGAACCACCATGTTCAACGACTGGTAGTAATTAATCTCATTTTCGCAGTACTATTCCTGATATTCATATCGTCGAATGCATACAGTGAATATGCGCTAAATGCGTTGGAGAATCTCGGAAATGGAAAATACCCGCTTGTGTTATCGCACTCTACCCAAAGATTATACACACATTTTAGGCTTCTAATTAAAAAAAAATAGTTTTAGCTTCATGGGTGCGTGTCTGTGACGGCATTACTCAATACAATACTTCCTCTACTTACCAGTAGAGAAAGTAAAAATGAGACGTTTGATGGATAAAAAATTTCATTATAGTCAAACAACATTTAAAGATGGCATACAAAGATTTTGGAGCCCCCTCCAAACTAGGTACCGTTTAGATGAAGGAAAAAAAAAAAAAAACTCTCAGAAAACATTGAAACCACTTGTTTAAAATGTCATAGTTTGAGAAATGGACGTGGCAAATGAAACGTATGGCCTGAATTTTCTTTGAAGAGCCTGTGAAGCCCTCTTCATTCATATTACATTTTACATAACAGGGTAACCGTAAGAGGCAGACAAGAACTTATTTCAGGAAAACTGTTGATGTTATTAAAATGTACAATTTGTGTCAAGTACGTTTTTATAACATTAACCACATCTTACATATTTACTGCTTGATTTATCTATTTTTTGTATTATAAGTAATTGATTTTAATTGACATTGTGTGATGTAGAAATAAGTTTAACACTGTTTAAGAACTGCTTCAGTGATAGGCGTCGAAATGTCACATTTAATAATTTACGAATGCACTTATTAACCCAGTGTAATGCACTCTGTGACGATATTATAGTCAATAAATAGCAAAATGTATAAGCAAGCGTTTAAGTGCAATTCCAGAATGCATAGTTTATGGTGCTTGTAGGTTGTGCTGTAGTGAGGCGGTTTTCACGGTCAGGCTGTTTACATGCAGTTGTTTACATGCGCGAGCGATAACGTAAAGTTCATGTGCAGTATACCTATGGCAGAAGGCACACGCCTCGGGCCTTAAGTCGTGTGTAGCTCTTACAAAATGTGTACTGAAACTGCTTTACCAACATTTATCTTGATTAACAGGAAGTAAATAGTAAAAAAACATTATTTTATGCAATCCTCGCATTAAAACGGCTTATTATGACAGCATAAATCCTACGAAATTACCCTCATCATTGTGCCAGAAAGTGAATATCATTGCTGCCTTGTTGCTATGGTAATTACGTCATCACCACAACATAATTTTCTCCAACGTGTGCCTGTAAGAAAACCTGCAATCTTCACTCTCACAAACTAACGCATTTTTCGTTTCTCCATCTACAATACTTTTCATATTCCTGTTCGTAAACATTTTTTTATTTTGCTGGAATTAATAAACTCTCAATGTCAAGCAAAATACAATCCACATTTTCAACCTTCCATTTTCCTCTCTAAGTCTTAAAACAAATGAAACATCTGCTTGGCAACCATATTACGTCATACACATCTTTTATCTTTGATATATTATAATTTTACATTTAGCAAATTTATTAGTTATTTTTACGTATGTTAATGCTAGAATTGTATAAAACGTATGTAACACGTATCTTTTTATTGTGACACTCGTAAAAATTAGCGCGTTCGCTTTCGCTCATATACTCGTGTCACAGTCAGAGTATACACTAGTTACGTAAATAACTATTGTATGAACGGTTTGCGGAATAGATGTTAAAATACGTGATGGTAAAGAGAAAAAGTCGTGCGACTGTAACACGGCAGAGTTTTACCTTATCTTCCGTTTGGGTGCTTAAAATAGAGGAAGCAACACACTCGAGCGTGAATATTTTTATTGTAGTTGCACCAAAAATGCATGAGTGCTTGTTTTTGTGTGAAGAGCATAACGTCAGTTAAGAATGAAAATCTCATCTCTTTGCAATAGATTTAAGAGAACCAAAGTATTTCAGGCAGAAGCACTTGCTATCCTGAGCTGTGTTTGTGGAGGACTTATGAAAGATGAGCGTGATAAACGAATAATCGACCTCAAAGGTAGCCAAAGTGCATTACAACCTTTTTCTTCACACCGGTATGGGAATGCGTAAATGCCCTATCGTCTCACAACAGGATCGAACTGCTGTAGATGTTGCGGCATCAGGGCGTTCAAGGAAGTGCAAATCATTTGGCTAAAGAGGGTACTGAAATACCCTATGTTGGCCCTTCCTTTTTCAATAGTATGTGAGGTCTCTTCTTTCTGCATAGGGCACCACAGGTTGTGGACCCTGTAATAAAATTATCATGGACAAATTATGATTGGGAAAGGAACTTTGGGACGGAAACGTCCATTCCTAAGTTTAAGGTTGCTCCACGGCATTTGCCAGACGATGGCTCTGAACCCGTGGTTGGGGTCAGTACACCATTGCCTAAACCTCGGTAAAACAAGGATTAGGGAAAACGGCGATTAAGGTGACATTCGTTCTGGATTAAGACTAGCCAGGAAATTGGTCTTAGGTCCAAGCAACATCCTTTCCCAATTGTCCCTCAAATTTAACTAAGGAGGAACGAGGAAAGTAGTTGGAATAATTACGGAACATCTTCATTTCAGAAAACATCTACGCAAAGTAGTACTCTATAAAGATGAGCCCATTTTAGAATGTGTAAAGAGGATGAGGACTGTCTTGCATATCCTGTTTGATCAACCATTCCTGGTAAAGACAGAGAATTAAATTACTTTTGTTGTTGTTTAACGACGCTGTCAATTGACAGGATCATTTCAGTGTCGCTTTTAAGCACACTTAGAAACCATCTACCTGGGCCGGATTTGAACCCGCGATCTTGGAATCAGTACGCCAGCGTCTAACCAACTGAGCCACCCAGACCGCTAGAAACACAAGACTTGCTCCTTCTATGACCAGAGGGAAGTCGAGGAATAGGACAAACATACTGCAAATTGTTCAGAGAACACATTTTGGGTAGCAGTGAAAGCGTCTTATTTAATTGGGTTGCACAACAAATGTTTACGGCTGACGTGCAGGAAGCCGCTGAAACTTAACAGAATCCCCGTTATCAATGAGATTGAGTTTTACGAGTATTTATGGATACTCTTTAACTGCTATGGTTCTCAGCGTCCCGTTCTATATTGGGCGTGAAAGACCTGTTAATTTTGCTCAGAGGCCTCTTTATCAAACTTGAGGTTATTTTACGCACCGTAAATCTACAACACGGGACCAACATCTTTACTTTTCTTCCAAAGAAAGCCATGCTAAGGATTTTTACCCCCGAAAAAGTCGATCGTCCTCCGCTGGGTTTGAACCCGTAACCTCGGGAACCACATGCTAACATACTACCCCTAAACCACGGGGGACCACCCCGTTATCAATCAGTAAGTGGACCAACCTCCGAAAGGTGTCGAAAATTGTGGAAAACAGGTATTGTGCTGTAATAAATTTTCTTTCAAGATGAAAAGGTAAATAATTATGGAGGTACGAAACATAATCAAAGTGCAGCCAACTCAAGAAAACAGTTTTGAAGTCTAAAGTAATCTCTCGACCCTTAAAAGTAATTTCTTTTACTATTAATGTTTTCAGTGTTCGTTATACCTCATTGTTCCTTGTAGTGAAAACGTTTTTCAATTACCTACTTTCAAAATGTCCTCAAAGTCTTAAGATGACATACGCTATCGATGGAAAATTTCCGGGAAGTAAAAATGACGAAATGCATGCCCTTAAAAATAAATTTTACGAATTAAAGGGGGTAAAAAACAAGTAGTATATATTTTTCAATTTGCAGATCATGTGATACGTTTGTAAGACATGCTTTGGAACACAAATGTTGGGCCAAAAATATAAAAGTATAAAAACTGCACCTCAAAGAGGTTTTTCTGTATATTAAAAAGCAGGAAACATTTTGTTTCTGGGGAAAAAAAAAAACTTCTAAAGGAATTGCTCTGTTAATCTGGAGCATATCGCAAATATCTGGTAAAAAAATTAAACAAATAGCTTAAGAAATACGGAGTTACCAAGTTTTATAGGTTGGTCCCAGGTCCCATTCAGGAGGAGAAACAATTTTATATTTCACATTCACATGGCTTTTTCTAGTTATTTTCGTTTAATGTTACGAGGGGCGTTCGGAAATGATTTACAACTGCGTTGTTTTAAAAATACCTCTTAATCTACAGGGACATGGTCTCCTAGAACGATGAGGCGATACTAGTGCACTACGCAGACGTTAAATGACATTTGTAAATAGAACGTATAATGAAAGGACAACTCTTGTTTAAGTAGAGCAAGCCATGGACAAAATGGAAGGCGGCCATCTTGGACGAAAATGAACTGCATGGTTTTTGTGGAAGGAAAGAGCCCAAAAAGCAGATATCCATAAACGTTTAACTGTGGTAGGTGGTCATGAAGCTGCTGCACGAAAGCCTGTTTACAACTGGATCGCTGGTTTCATCAGCGGAAGGAAATGTGCGCGCAAGAATGCGAGTACTGGTCATCCGTGAACATAGCGGATTTAAGGAACAGCGAGGTTTATCTTAATTGATTCTGGCTGATAAACTGAAATGGCAGAAAGGCCTTGGCCGCGCAACCCTGCAGCCATTAATCATGACGACTTGGATATGAAAAAGGTGTGCACATTGGGTTCCGCGAGACTTAACACAGGCCCAGAAGGACAAGTTGAAGTCTATCGTTTACTATTGAAAATGAAGAACCAGGTTTTTTTTTTTTTTTTTTTTTTTTTTTTTTTTTTTTTTTTTTTGAGAAACTGGTGAGGAACCATGGTGTCACTACCACACACTCCAGAAGAAAGTCCAAGCCGTGCAATGGAAACATCCTCGGGGGTTCCCAGCCCAAGAAATTTTGTGTCGCTCCATCTGCAGGTAAACTAACGATTTCTCATGGGGCAATTGTGGCATACTGCGAGTCCACGGACTTTCGCAAGAAACAGCTCAGCAGAGGGCGTATCACGACACCTTTACACGACATAGATGCAGGATTCAGCAACGGCAATAGGGAGTGCTCCTCCAGCAGGAAAATACACGGCCTCACACCAAAGGTTGACATCAGTGGGTTTCATTGCTGTGCCACACCCACCGTATCCCTGGTATCTCGCGCCATTCGATTACGCTTTATTCGACAACATGAAGGACTCGCTGCGAGGTAAAAGATTGAGCAACAACGAGAATTGCAGGCAGCTGTCCACGAGTGAGTGCATAGTACCCCAAACAATGGTTCCAAAAGCAATAATGAAGTTGGCAGGAAGGTGCCAACGGGGTATTGACATATCTGAGTGGTAAATTGAGAGATCCCAGGTACATTTAATCATGTTCATGAATAAAGAAGGTAAAAAAGACTACTATTTTAAATAATTTCCGAGCGCCTCTCATATATAACTTCATCAGTTCTTGTAAAAGAGCATTTTCTATGTATTTCGCGATAATCCAAATAAACGTTTGGAGAAATAGTTTAATTGCACAGCGATAGTTAAATGTTGAAAATGGAGTTGCTCTGTATATGTTGACTTTCAAATTCCATACCCTTTCCATGACATCGCAGGAAACAACTGAATGGTAATAGCACTTAAAGTAATGACAGGTGTCTTGAAAAAATCTAACCAAAACAACGGACATCTCTGAAATGGCTGATGTCATAAAAAGTGTTTTTTCAATACATCGTGTGCTTTAAAAAGTCTATATTCTGTTGTGTAAAAAGTATACGTCTGTCTTTTGTGGTTTACCAGTTCTACAGAATATAAAATAAAATCCATTCCGAATGAGGATTACTTCATAGGCTACTTCAAGAAAATCCAAGATATACGTCTTATTTGTCATGTTAACATCTAAAATATATGGTGCTTAAATCCAAATCCTTTCAGCTATTTTGGGAAAATAAACATATAACAGAAACGTTTCCATGTAAAGGGTAGTTTGTGGTAGAGGATTGTCTTGGAAGCTTTTGTGTTGCATCTTTGGAAGATACCGAACTTAAATTTGAGTTTTGCTGTTTGTACGCCCATCCAACCACACACACCTACACTCACATTCACACCCATACACACTCACCCACACACCCACACCCACACCCACACCCACACCCACATCCAGACACCCACGGGCACCCACACACAGACGCTCGCAGGCACATTTTTCAAAAACGTGCTTTTTATTCAGGGGCCTAAAAAGAATCTAGTTCGCATGAAGTGACACGTGGTAAAGAAAGTATGTAAGCCTTCTGGATAATAATTTAATATACGAGATTTGATGTTCTTCCAGCAGTACACAGTCGTGGGAGATTAATGTAAAGTATTGCCTTATGCAAGATCTTTTGACAGTTCCTGCTAATTAACAGATTGGCTACATATCATTCCAATCCGAATGCAAATGCTCTCTTCGACAATGCCGCCCACTCCATTGCCGTGCAGCATAGAACCTTTCAAATAAACTGTCAGTATCAAGCGGGCATCGAGCGAAGACGGTTGTGTATCGTGTGACGTTAGGAGCAAACTTACATTGAAACGGGTATAGTGTATATATTTTGGCAATAAAGTATATGGTGGAGTGGTCCCTTAGCTCAGTGGGTAGAATACCTGCCTGCTCTGTGAGGTGTCTCGGGTTCGATTTCCGGCGGGGGGGGGGGACGGAAACTTTTTCTAGCCAAGATTATTCCGTCCTCCACAAAGTCTGGAAGCACAAATGAGAGTGAATGCGTGTGTAATGTAGTGTACAAAACCAAAAGAAATCAATGACCACTGTACCACACCATTGCTGACAGCCCATATGTTCCAAAGGTAAAAGGCTGCCGATATGACCATTGCAGTTGAAGCCGGAGTATAAATGGAACAAAAAAAAAATTGACAGTCGACCTTGAATAGTTGAGCAAGGAAATATTTAATTAAATATGTTCTATATCTTTTTACAGTGTTCTTTCATTTTATGGCTATACTATTTCAAAATCTATCGGAGTGAATGCTATCATTTAGTTTATTTGGTGCGGGTTAGTCCAACTCGAGGATTTCCAGCAGTTTATCGCATAAAGCACAGTCAATTACTAACGGGAAGGGGGTAGGAAAAAGTTACGATATGACATTACTATTCCTAGCCAAAGGAAAGTCCGATGAATACCAAATTTCATACTTTGTGGAGTATAGCTAAAAGGGATAATGCATTATCTTTTGAACTATTAAATTTAGAACTAACATTCTGTTCAGTAATGTTACCTCAGTTTACTTTTATTCACTAATGTTATAGCCATATTCCATTTTTATTACATATCCTTTATAATATTGCCATAGGTTTGTATTTCATAACTTTCAAAATATTGAAATCCACAGAAAACTATTGAATAATCTGTTGCGAAGTTAGTCAATTGTGATTGTTTGCCTAAATAATTTTAAAAGTATCTATTTTTACTTTTTCTACCACGAACATAGAAATAGATATTGCATTCCGCCCAAACATTTTACATCAGAATTTCACCGGAAATACACTTAAGGCCCCCAGAATAAAGAAAAACATTTTAGAGAAAGATCTGTGCTTGTATGTGTGAGCAGCATATCTCAAAAACGGAAAGTCGGATAAATAGCCAACTTAGTGTTTGAGTTCAAAATTCTTACATGATGCGGCACGATTTATTTTCTGAACAAATGGCTCAGTTGATTTTGAATGAAATATCCCATATTAAACATATTTGCATGACAAATAAAACGCGTATTTTGAATTTTCTGGGAATAGCCTGTGAAATCCCTTCATTCGGTAGGAATTCTGTATAATCTTGTATAACTGGAAACATTAACCGAAAGGCGCAAACGTACTACACAAAAATGTAAATCTCTTTAAAACACACAATTTATTGCAAATAATTTATTTTGTGGCATAAGCCATTTCCGAGATAACCGTTATTAATGGTTCCAATAGTTCACTACTTTGTCATTTTGTTCAAGTCGTGCGGGCTTTCAATTGTTTCCCCCGATTGCATGAAAGAGTGAAATTTTAAGGCTAGCTTAAAATGTCCAGTTCTTTTCACCATCACAGTTCCCTTTTTATCTGTAACGAAGTGTTTAATGTAGCAATTCTGCAAAGGTTATCTCGGTTAAAATTAGAATTAAAATTATGTTGACCTTGTATACCCACTAATAAACAATAGAGGCTAGAGAAAGTCATGTGAATGTAACACATCAGGATTTTTGTAACAAAAATATTTTTTAATGTACAGAAACATGCTTATAGTTTTATATTTGCTGAATCCGAAATATTTTCGTTTTATGTAAAATACGGAAACAAAAATTATAATGTGTGATCCACGTGATTTCCTCTTCTCTTGTACCAACTATTCTTAAATAAGCTTACTCTTTTACGTATTTCATGTCACTCGAAATACAATTTTTAGAAATGGCACTATTACATACGAGGGCCGTTCAGAAAGTAACCTCCGATCGGTCACAGTGCGGGTAGTGGGGGGAGTAGCGACGCCATCTGTGCATTCACGCACTCAGCAGGTCAGTCGGCATCAAGCCGTGGTCGAGTGAACGTCGTACCTGCGCTAGTTTAGTGTTTGTGGCTGTTTGAAATGTGTCCTGCAATAGAAAACCCCGCCAAATGTGAAGTGCGTGCTGTTATAAGGTTTTTTACAGCCAAAGGATATTCTGCAGCAGCTATTCATCGTGAGCTTTGTGCCGTGTACGGACCAAGAGTTATGAGTGAAGGAGTGGTCCGTGAATGGGTACGTTTATTTAAAAGTGGACGAGAAAACGTTCATGATGAAGAGAGGAGTGGTAGACCATCATTGGTGACGGACGAACTCGTTCAGACAGTTGATGCAAAAGTTCGTGAAAACCGACGTTTCACAATGTCGGAGTTGTCTACTGATTTTCCACAGATTTCTAAGACTCTCTTGTACGAGATAGTGACAGCAAGATTGGGTTACCGTAAGTTCTGTGCACGATGGGTGCCCAAAATTCTTACCGAACACCACAAAACTCAAAGAATGGTCTCTGCATTAGACTTTCTGTCACGCCCGAAAATTGATGGCAACGGTGTTTTGGGATGCAAAAGGGGTGTTGTTGGTTGAATTCATGGAACGTGGGACGACCATTAATCAAGACGTGTACTGTGAAACACTAAAAAAATTACGACGGGCTATACAGAACAAACGCCGTGGTATGCTGACTTCCGGTATCGTTTTTTTGCACGATAAGGCCCGTCCTCACTCTGCTCGCAGAACAACAGCCCTTCTTGAGTCCTTCAAGTGGGACGTTGTCAACCATCCACCTTACAGCCCAGATCTGGCGCCAAGCGATTATCACCTCTTCATGCATATGAAGAAATGGCTCGGGTCCCAGCGGTTTGATGACGACGAAGAGCTCAAAGATGCGGTCACAGGCTGGCTCCAGGCACAAGCGGGTGATTTTTATGCAGAAGGAATTTCAAAGCTTGTGAACAGATACGATAAGTGCCTCAATCGTTATGGAGACTATGTAGAAAAATAGTGCAAAGATGTAGTTGTAAGATGTATATATTAAAATATTTTTATTTAACTTGGTGAATTTTTTGCAATCAACCGGAGGTTACTTTCTGAACGGCCCTCGTATATCCGTATAAGTACAGTGGGAATACAAAAATACGGTAGGCTTAGGGATAGTCAGATCTTTTAAGAGCGGATCACTAAGTGATGCCAATTTTCTTTGCATGCCTAGGACGTATCTCTTATAACCTTACGGTTTACAAATTATAGGTACAAGTCATCCAGAATAAGGAAGGCTTAAGAGACTTGCTGAAAAAATTCAGGATACACATCTCATTCGTCTAAAAAAATATCTTAAACCTAGCAATACCAAGCCTTATTCCAAAACCTTACTACCAACGTGGTGGAAGGGGGGGAGGGGGGTGGGAGGTACTTAGTGACCACCAGCGGTAGCAAAATGTCTGAGTAATTTTTAAAACAAATTTATTTTAAAATTAGGTACTATATCTTGTGATAAGGTAATGTTTATAATGTTTATAAAGGTAATGTTTAACACTGTTTAACTGTTCCTTTTTTATACATGAATCACATTAGATATTATGTCAATCCTTATTACAGAACTTATACTGTCATCGGGGGGAGCGGGTACTTTGTGACCACCACTGATAACGAAATGTTTGAGCAATTTTTAAATTGGATATTGTGTCATTTGTGTTTATAAAGGTAATATTTAACATTGTTTAACTACTTCCCCCCCCCCTTTTTACATGTAACACACTATACCGATGCCGACGGGGCAGTGCTTTATTACCACCTTGACATTTCACTGTTTCTCAAAAAGAGCAACAGTGAAAACTTCGAAACAATTACGCAATTTAGTAATAGAAACAGTGATTTACAATAACTATTAACGGCATGCCTTTAATCAAGCAATTAAGACAGGATTGAAAAAGAAAACTACAGAAGGTGGGCATAAAGTACCCCGCTTAGTAATACTAGGGTTAAACATGTGGTATTTTAATCAAAATCGTTAGAGGCAGTTTTGAGCAATTCACTTTTGAAAATGTGTCCATTCAAGTAAAGGGTTATTTGGGCTGGGAAGGTTTTCTTGAAAGTCTTAGTGTCGCATCTTCAGAAGATGCTAAACTGAAATACCATTTCGTTTTCGAGTTCACACCTCCACATATACGCACCCATCCACCCAAGCTCCACCCCGCCTCACGCACACATACCTTTTTATTTAGAGGACCCCAAAAAGTGTATTTCCAGTGAAATAGTGGTATTGAATCTTTCGGTGGAATGCAATACATTGTCTACCTATTGTGTATGAAATGTGTTCAACCTGAGCTGCTCGCCAGTGAGCAGCCTCGTACTCGCCGCCTTGTAGGACTAAGCCCGCAACACGCCTCACATCCCTACTCTGGGGTAAGCTGCCGTCACGGCGCGGTGAGTACTGGCGGGGACCTGCGACGGGGAATCAGTAGGGTTGATACGGCCTTTGTGGCAAAATGTAGCGGTTTATGTGAACGGAAAGTTAAGGAGGCTCTGTCCATCTCCTTCGAGAAGAGTACACTGAACCGGGACGCTGGATTGCAGTTTAGTCCATCCTGGAAACCAGCCTTTAAATTGGAAATCGACCGACTCAGAAAACACAGATTCCAACGGAGCGGGTTTTTTTTAAAATTTATTTTTATTTTCATTTATTTATTTATATATATATATATTTATATATATATTTATATATATATATATATATTTTTTTTTTTAAGGGGAGACAGAAAGAGAGTTGGACAAGAAAGAGTTGGCTTATTTCGCCGGGAAAAATGGGAAACAAGGGAGGGGAAGAAAAACTAAACTAAAGGTTTCAAGAAGGGGTTTGGGGAGAAGTGTATCGTAACTGTCGAGGTACCGCCGAAGCACCCTCGCAGTACGGAAGGATACAGCCGGCAATTACCGGCATCAGGGAAGGGTATTCCGGGTGACAAACATGGCAATGCCCTGACTGCCACACACGGGGAATTAGGAATGGGATGGTAAGTTCCGGGATCATCATGGATATGGGTTCCAGTTTATCAAGTCCGTAGCTGATAGTCCAGAGGCACTGCAGAGCTTTCTCCTACACCTGAAGTCGCATGGTCGTGTTCCGTGACTATGGAAGCCGTATCTTTTGAATTGTTCAAATTGTTCCTGTGTTGGTATCTTGCGGACTTCAGGTTGTGGAGCTGGCGTTGGCTGACTGTAGGGTTCTGATGGAAGTACGGAGGTGTGCGCTTGTGTAGATGTAAAAGGCTGCTGAAGTCGATCTTGTCGCTCTTGTTGATAATTAGACTGCTGGGATGGTGGCAGGAAGTGTTGTACTTCGGTTTGAGTAGCGGCCACTTGAGTTGTTGCAGTAGTCGTGTTCTCTATCTGTGTCAGCTTCTGCTGGACTGATTCGAGAGTTTCTCCATTGACTGCGACGTATTCAGTGAGAATTCTGACTTCAGCTCGTAGCGCTCAACTGGTTCTTGAAGATGAAGTCCGGAGAATGAGTTGGTGGCGGTGTTGATTAAGGTGGTGACGGCGGTGTTGATTAAGGTGGTGACGGCGTTGGTTAGTTGTTGTAGGGCGTCTTCGATGTTACCCAGTCGTTGGTTGAGGCTAAGAACCTCAGAGCAGAGGTATTCTACTTCCTTACTGGGCGGTTGTGTACTAGCGGTGGCGGCGGTGTATGTGGAGTTCGACCCTTGGAGTGTTGATTCTTGCTGCGTTGTCTGCGTTGTCGGTTGTGTAGGCTGAGGAGATTGACAATGCTCAGGTTGTGGAGGCTGAGGTTGAGACTGCTCACGTTGTGATGCGGCGTGGTTTTGGTGCCTAGGGTAGAGCGGACAGCAAACCTGCCCGGTGTAGTGGTCTCTCCTGTCGCAGGTGGCGCAATACCTACGACGTCGGGTGAGGTCGTGGTGCTGACAGGAGGATGTCAGTACTGCTGCTCCACAGTAGTGACACTTGGCTCGGGCGACACAGGACTGGGCTTCATGTCCAAAAGAGCAGCATCTCCGACACGGCTGGATCCATTCGTTCCGACTACACTCTATACGAATGTGTCGGCCGAAGAGGGTGAGTCCTGAGGTGATGGCGGCGGTGAAATGCGTCCTGTCTTGAAAGACAAGTCGCACTAGGGGTGTCGCTCCGTATTGTCCCCTAATCCTAGAGGCACCGACTAGTGAGCTCCATTTTCGCTGTCCCTCCTGTAGTATAATCTGCGGATGCAGGTGTCGATAAACACCAACGGCAACTGCGCCGAAGCGGCCGTACCGTGGGTTGGTTACAGGAGGTTCGGTGGCGGCGGTGTTGTGTTGAGGTAGTGCGATACTAGGAGCGGCGTTCAGGGTTGGGCCGGAATTGGCGGCCAATGTGGCTCCATTTTCCGGCATAGTTTGCGTATTCCCAGGAGGTACGGTGACGGCGGTGTTGTTTTGAGGTGTCGCGTTGCTAGAACCGGCGTTCTGCGTCGGCTCGGAAGTGGCGGCCGATGTGGCTCCATCTTCCGGTGTAGTCTGCGTGGTTCGACGATTCTTCTTCCTGACCATGCTTGAACCACCTCCACACTAGACTGGGTGTTTTCTACTCGTTACGTACTGGCTGACAGTACATATACTGTTACCTTCACTAGGCCAGTTGAGCGGCCACTGCCAGCTAGGCAGGAGGTCAGCTCCCCGGGAGAGGCAGTGGCAGTGCCAATCCCGGAGGTGCCGGCTCTACCACCGCCGTCCACCGATCATGCACCGCCGCCTGCTCAAACTGGTCTCGCCTCGGGGGCCAGTGTCATCATCCGAGGAGTTCCTCGCGACTTCCCAGCGAGACACCTACTCATCGCAGCACAAAACGAGTGACCGCCAGCAATGAGGGCCACTCGTATCGTCACCTCCCTGGGACCTACACGTCTCATGCGGATCATCTTCGCAGACTCAGCAGACAGAGAAGCCGCCTTGAGGACGGGTTTGCCTTTACTTGGGTGGCGCCTGAATGCTGAGCCCGGCCGAAACACACGGCAAGTGCCCTGCCGTAGATGTTGCCGATACGGACACGTCGCCACTACCTGCAACGCCGCTCCAAGATGCCACTACTGCGGAGCCTCTTGCCTCACACAGCACTGCACCCGCCATGATCTCCGCCGTCGTCGCCGGTACTGCGCCACTATTAATGGCTTTGGCCTCTTTACAGGACAGGAGCAGTGCCCGCTTTACCCTAAAGAACACAACAGGCAGTCAACACCAACCAGCGCAGCCCCACAGCCACATCACACACCCACACCAACCTCTGCCGACGCACCTGCACCACGCAGCACCACTTCCTACGCCGCAGCAACATCAAGTGTGGAACAACGCAGCACCGAGGTCAAGGAACTACACTCCACAGTCACACGCCTTGACCAACATCTACGCCGCATCGAGGACGTCTGCAAGGAACTGACCATAGCCGTCACTACACTCACATCAGCAGTTACCACCCTGACGCAACACTCTACCAACGACCTACAGACCACCGCTTCAGCAGTCCAGGAATTCCGAGACATCGCCACAGAGAGTGTCACAGCTCTCTCACAGACCGTCTCGACACTACACGCCAACACCAAGAAGCACATACGGGAGAGCCGCAAGCGCCAAGCTGCGATCGCCCGGCAACTCACGCATCACACCACGGGTTTCAACGCGGCAGCCCGTCTACTACACGAACTACGAGCAGCTGTCATCGACCTCAACAACAGCGAAACTCTCGAGTCCATACAACGAAAGTTGTATAGGATTGAGAACAGACCCATCACAACCACAACAGAAGCCGCAACCCAATACGACTACGCGGATACTCCCAAGCCAGAGAAGCAACCTCGCCTGACACATGAGCAACAATCACGTCTCCGCAGGGGAGGCTACTCCTACCATGGAGATAATCCATGCGACTATCGATGCAGGACCAGCCTCTGCAACAACCAGGGTCTAACACATGACGAGATCATGAAGATTCGCTTCCCAGATCGGAATTTTCCAGCCCTTGCACCCAGCGGGGCGGTCACCAAATTTGCAGCGTCACCGGAGCAAAGGTGACAGCCTCCACTACACTTGAGTAACAAGTGCCACCGCAGGAGGAAGCACCAACGCAGGCATCGCCGAAGCACGAAGTGCACAGCTAATAAATAACAATTTTTTTTCACCTTCACTTCCACCAACTTCTCCTTCCACTACCACCACACACCCCTCCACTTCCCATGTGTAGATGGCCAGGGCCTTGAGTCATGGCCATGACCTGGATCAATTTCCTACTCGCTCCCGCCTATTGGGCGGCAGCTCCGCAATATACATTACTAACGGAGGTGCTATTAGCGGGACTCCACCATTTTCTCCTTCGATCCTCAACTTTCACCTGGCGAAATAAGCCAACTCTTTATCCCTCTCCAACTCTACTTCTGTCTCCCCTTTCCCAAAAAAAAAAAAAAAAAAAAAAAAAAAACACTCTTGCTAGTCATTCATCCTGAAGATGGGAGAGATGTACACTCCCAAAACGTCGATGTCTTTTCATCACTATACCTGGCTCGAAGCCCGAGAGCATCTTGAATATGTTCGTCGCCAGGAAAGCTTCAACTCATATTTTGGTGAAGGATATGTTTCTAGTACACCAACGAACAGTTTAAAGCAAACTAAATGCGAAAATTTCATGGTTATGTTATATATTTAACGATTTGTTTATTTTTCCAAAGATATTTAACGATTATGGTTAAAATATGTCTTAAGATTTCGATGTGACAAGACGCGTGGCTTGAATTTTTCGCAATAGCTTGTGAAGTCCCCACACTCCCGTAGCATTTTGTGCAACCGCAAAACCATACGAGATAACTAAAACGGAACTATACTGCTCGCAAAAGTTTAAAGGCATATGAACGCTGGCAAGTGCTCAAGCGGAGCGCTGTTGCCAAGCGTAGTGCGTGTACAGACAGAGGTTCTGTATATAAGGCGCGTGAGATTCCTGTACCACATTTGGCAGCGCTGGTAGAATACATAATTTATGCCAAATAACGTTTCGGTAGCATCAACCATTTTTGGAATACTCGTTGGTTAATTTTAACTCTTTAAGTTGGTTTTGTGCGTTATTTAACGTACTTGAAAATATGGGACGAGGTGCTTAATGCTGTTATGCCGGTATTACTATACAGTATATCGCAGGCATCGAAAACATAACATAGCAGCGTGTAAATCACCTCAGCAACTTTCACAATCACCGGTGCCATTTTTCTCAATCTCGATTCGAGATTCTCGAATTCGTGTGTCATGTCCATTGCTTATAGAAAGCCCCTATCTTGACTAATTAGTTGAAGGTTTGGCCTGTAGAATGCAGTTTCATGGGCGTGTAGCTACTTGAACATTTGGTCTGTCGATAGATTCCAATGCAACTGCATCCCTATTCCTCATCTACTGGTCAAACCTTCAACTAATTAGTCAAGATCAGGATACTCTGGATACTTAAAGGGGAGTGCCAGTGTGTCCAGGTCTGATAATCTCAATGAAGAAGGCACTGTTCAGAAAATTGATGATCAATGGAGAAAACTCGGAATAAGTTATATGCCGTGTGAAATAAAGAACATGCATGAACCTGACAGTTTCTGGAGTGATATTAAACACATGTGTCACCTTGGTGGAAATACTGATTTCAAAGAACTGGCGGAGGTTGCATTGTCAGTGATTTCATTGCCCCATAGAAACGCTTCTTGTGTAAGAGTTTTTTCTAAACTGGGGTTAGTAAAAACCGAAGTTAGAAACAGATTGGCACTAGATGCGGTAAATGAACTTATTCTGTCGTCTCAGCTAATGAAAAAATGTGGTAGATCCGAAAATCTGCAAGCACTGAGATGTTAAAGTTTATCTCAGCAAATTTGTATAATGCTGCAACAGATGAGGAAGATGAACTTTCAGATGAATAGTGCGAGAAACATAAGTACTAAATGAGTGAGTACTAAAGTTGTAATACTGGTTGAGGTCATCAGTCTTGTAAGCGGATATAATAAACATCATTGCTATTACATTTTTATAAGTGTTATACTGATATTTTTATTGTTGTACATTTGGTTTATGATGTACGATAATTTTAAATCCAAATCTATAATTTTGAGCGGCTGGTACGATAATTTTACTTGTTAATGTTGGCAACACTGGTGAACACAGAAGACCGTGCTGGTTCATCCGTTGGTGTAAGTTGAAGGCCATTATATGAAAAATGTATACTTTTCTGAGCATATCTAAGACCAAGACTGCGATAAGTTTCCGAGTTACTAGTATGTACATATACAGGGTGTTTCGAAACGACACCGAGTGAATACATAGAAGTAGTTGCTCAGCTTCTATGTGACACGTATAGATAGTTTTACCGCCAATATATTGCATAAAAAAACGCTCCAGAATGAGTGTGAATTAGGCAGTAACAGGAAAAGGTCGCGTGCCTCACGTTATCGGAGGTAGCGCAGGTAGGTGACACACCGTGAGGTTTCCACACCGGTGGTTCCTGCACTGCCTATCACAAAATAATGTAATATTTAATGTTGCATAAAATTATACCTAAAAGAATTTCGAAGCTGCGACACCGAAATTCGGACTAGATAAATTATAAACTACGAAACGGCTATATTCGTTCGGTATCGTTTCGAAACAACCTGTATAGTGTCGAGTATGAGTCAAACCTTTTAAAAAGCTGCTATCCAAAACAATTTTCTTCAGAGAATGACAGGCATTTGATTCGCCTCTAATCCTTAATTTATTTCTTTGGTCTCCTTCCAATAATTCATCATGTCCACCAAGCTTCCGTTCATCATTTTCTTGCCATTTATGTTCATTTTTATATGATGAAGAATTGGTGTGTTCTCACCAGTTAGGTGCAGCCCACGATAAACGGTTATTTACACTGCCTTTCCATACCATCCACTCTGGGTATTCTTTTGCTACCATTTTAATGTTTTCTTTTTTCATTCGGCTTTTAGACAAATTCACGTTCTGGATATTGAGTTTTTAAGATATCTTATACCTTTTTTGTGTCGGTGAAAAAAATTTCAGCTCTACACATTTCCTGTTTAATAAGCTTAGTCATTATGTTGTCGCAAGCAGCCTTTACCAAACCGCCTCTCACCACACCCTTTTGAACAAGTTGAAAATCAATAATTTTGCAGGAATTTTGAAACCGTGATAGAATACACTAAAATATTTGGTTGAAATTTCTGGAGAGTCGTACTGCCCATCCCCTGCCAATCATATAGGTATACCACAACAATTTAATGAATTAAAGTTCTTTTTTCCTTCTTGAACCCAAAATTCTCTAATAACTGGATGCTCTAGTGTTTCGAATGATTTTATCGAATGTAGGTCTTGATAACATTGCCAAACGCAGATATTTGCAGGACTTAAATTTCTGAAATATGCCTACCAGATGATGATGATGACGACGACGACGACGACGACGACGACTTGCATTTAAACCATTATCATGTTTTACAGCCAGTAATTTTTATCCGAAAAAGAAATTCATACTCTCCGCTGCAGATTGCTGTATTATTTTGTACACATTTACTACTGTGCATATGCATAGGTACACACTGCCGCCATCAGGTACATCAACGAATAAAGTTAATCCATATCTAGGTTATTATAAACAAGTTCAATATTCATTATGATGACAGTTTATTACATCAAAGAATACATTTGTTTTATTTAGGCAAACGCTGTAAGGGGAACAGTAGTTTTAAGTTCGTTCTACGTGTGATTGATGTTGCTGAGGTTTCGAACGGAAACTCAAGTAATTTACTTAAATAACAATATATTTGATGAAAGAATTATATTGGCATGTATGGCGATTCATATTGTCTGGGCGGCGCGAGGCTGTTGGTTGGCCGCCGGGGTTGACGCGTTACCACTCGATCACTTCGGCCTAGCAGCAAATGGTCGTCCTCGCGCACAATAACGTGTGTGTGCCACCTCCCTGCTCCCGAAGGTTCGATTTGGCAGTTTCGAGTAGGTTTATAGAACGTTTCCTATGTATTTGGGGCCTATGTGAGGAGCCTACTGGCGCCTGGTAGGCGAGTCGTCGGAGTTGACAGTGGAGTTGAGTGAAGAATAAACAGTTGACAGTGCAAGTTGAGTTTAGTAGACTTCAGTTGATTGCACCACTGGACAGTGCCAAGTGCAGTTCAGTTATGATTCCGTTTCGATATATCAGTTGTTTAGCTCTGAGTGCGTGTAACTGTGTCTCAAGTGTAACGTTTGACTACGCTAAGTGCCTAAGTGATAAATAAAGTGATTTATCAGTAACTGATATCTTCATTTGTTACAATATGCATTTGTTCTACAGAGATATCGCCTAATATTTATATATTGGCAGCATATACTTTTTATATAGGTACAACAGCTTATATGCAATCTCAGATTTAGTAGTTCGATTGTTGGAGGACAGATTGTGCAATCCCCCAAATTTCTGAAGGGATTATTGAAACATTAGTAGTGCCCTATACATTTTCCTCATTGGTACTAACCGCTTTTCCATTTTTACAACTGCTTTCGAACTTCTTTGGTTTTAAAATGATTCTGGAATGCCAATTGTAATTATTTCCTTCTTAATTAACACGGAGCTTAAAATGGCATTAACTCGTTCAGGAATGTTCAATCTTCGGGACAGCATACAATATGTAGATGTTGAACAAATATGAACGGTGAGAAGGTAAATTGTTTACCATTCATGTGGCTTCAACAATATTCTCTCTTATTTTATTTACTAATCTGAAACAAAGTGTGGGGGATAAAATTCGCCGTCTTTTAGGCAGTTTAATTGCTTATTCTGGAGATATTACAACCTGTATGAAAAACCTAAGGCAGCAGGTATAGAATAATGCAAATTACAAAAATAGCTTGTCATTTAATAATGCTTATATACATTGTAGACCTCAACTAAATAGTGTACAAAATTAATGGAACAGATTCAGGTCTCCTTCATGGCGGATAACATACAACGAAGTCATTAAGAAAAATGCGCTATGTATATCAATGTATACCAATATACTCATCAGAAAAGTTAGCGAAGGAGGTAACATTTATCAGATGATAAATTTATCAATTGATTTTAAAAGAGGTTATGTGTTGAGTGACACTTCATGATTAAATGTGAGTGTAGCTTTGTAACTTTAAGGTGCTTCCTGTTGCAATTGAATGTTAATTCCTTTCCTTACATCAGAAAACAGAAGCTTCTACATGTTTTCGGACACACTGTTACGTATGATTATTGCATTTGTCGTATTATTCCATATGACATTAACCTAAGTGTTCCATAAATGACAAACTCACATTCATTACTCTTTGAGTCCGAATTATTGGCTTAAGTTGTTTTAACATGTTTTTCTCAAATTATGATGTCACAGGCTGCATTGATGAAAATAAAGCTACTTAGGTAATACTAACAACACCATAATTTCTTTCTTCTTGATATAATTGGCAGGCTTTTAATTTTTCTAGGTGAAAAATTGGTGCAATGATTTAGAGAGATGACTGAAAATGGAGATTTTGTGCAGAAGTCTCAGATTTTGTTTTCTGCTCAGTATGGCATAACAAGCGTATGGTGATAGACCCCGGGTTTGATCCCCGGCATCTCCATCGAACATTTGTTTTAGCCCATCTCTGGTGTGTGTATAGTGTACCTACCTCACCTTTAAGAGGTGCGGAGTTCGAATCTCAGTTAGGGTGAGTTACCTGGGTATGCTTTTTTTCCCCGGGGGTTTCCCTTGTCCTGAAAGATGAATGTCGGGTAATTCTAAGCTTGATGGACACATTTCATTCATCGTCCGAAATGACGTAACCAGTTAAAGGAACTTAAACATTTTAAAAAGTCAAACATTTTAATTTAATGCTATTCTGCATGCTATCAATTTGAGTCCAAACTGGTATAGGATTTCCATTTAAATGCTCGCAAGTTTATGTTTAAAATTATAAGCGTTTACATTTTTGAATGACCTCTCTCAACAGTTGTACGAACCCCTCCCTTACCTTCATGCCCGTGAAAGTTTTTTTTAATTCCTATTTTCGTTTCGAAGATATTTGTGATGGCAGTTTGACTGACTCGCCCTGTATACTAGCATGATCCCCAGCCGCAGTTGTGTTACAAAATATCGAATTCCGGGCACTGCAGTCATTCATGGTTTGAGTGATAATAGGCTATAGACAACCGAAAAGGTTCTCATAATGTTTTGCATTTTACTTACAGGGACTTTAATTTCCAGGAAATATACTCACTGAGCGGTTAGGCCGTTCGCCTACACCTAGGCAACCTGGGTTTGATCCCACGGACCCACATGCGGAATTCGTGATGAACGAAGGGACGTCTGGGCGGGTTTTCTCCGGGTTCTCCGGTTTCCCCCGCGACTCATTCCACCAATTGCTCCATCACATTTCCGTTCATCCATTTCGTGGGGGTGGGGTGTGTGCGCGTGCGCGTGCGCGCTCAGATTTGCATGAAAGGATGAGTAAACGGATGACTTGAACATTCACTTTTGATAATTGTACTGGAATGAAAAGCTTGCTTAGTTAGAGGGAAGTTGATGTTGGGATTTTGAAAATCATTTAAATTTTGTTTGCCATATGGTGCAGACTCGGAATACCTAGTTACTTCTATGGCTTGCTTTATAGTCATAATCTTATGCCTGCTAGATTCCTAACAAGATCATATCTGGATTTTGTTACAGATGGCTCTACAGTTATGGTGGTTGAGAGGACTGGTTATTCTTTTTTCCTTCCTCTATGAATTACCACTTATCAACATGAAGGATGGCCCTGTAGAGGAGAAGAGCTTCGATATTTCAACTGATGCTGCCAGTCACTTGAGCAAATCCTTACTAGGCTTGTATAAGAACTGCTCCGAAATGGGTGCTTATGTTGGAGTTGAGGTCGTTGAAGAAGCCGTACAGGAACATGAAATCTGTAGCAGCAACTTCAACTATGTAAGTGCTTTAAACTGTCATGGAAAGCATACATTGTAGTTTTTCACTATTACCTTTGAGCTGTCATTATTTAATAAAAAATGTACTATATATTGTCATCTTTGTAGCGCTACAAACTGGCACTTATTTTAAGGAAGTGTTACTAAAACAAACATACAGTAACCTGCAAAAACACACAGTTGAGCTTAAAATTTCACATTATCTTATCTGATAGTTGAACTAGCATGGTGAGATTTCTGAATGCATAGTTGTGTAGCTGAAGGTTCACTTGGATACACAAAATGGACTGGAAAGTTTAATACACAGTCAGGGAATCCTATCATGGAAGGTTAGCATGAACAGCCAAAGATCCATGGTATGGCCATGAAATTGAACTTCTCAAGTCCAGTTCCACCATCAGTTATATGGTAGCCAGAAAATTTAAATCTGGGTGATAGTTGACTATTACTTTTTTTTTTTTTTTTCCCTGTTGTACAAATACATTTTGTGGGTGCAAATGATATTTATGTCACCGGCTGTACAGCGTGATTTCACAGCATGTTTAACTGCACAATACTGCAAGGCGTGGCATATGATTGACTCCTGTGTTGAGCCAGCCATCTTTAAATGTTGAGAGCTATAATATATTGGCATACGTATAGTACCTAGATGGGGAGAAATGACTCAATGTGTCACTTCTCCTACATCGTAGTTTTAACCCTGTCCACTGCCTCACAGCGATTAGCTATCAGGCCACGCTTCCGCTATTGTGTACCTCAGAAAACCAGTCAGTCCTTCAAATTGTGTCAGGAAGTGGAGAGGGTAAATACTCGATTGCATGCCTCTAACCCTCTTTCCCATGCCTAGTATAGTGCAACGTGATCCAGGTTGAGTAAATACACTTGTAGAAATGTATGATATTCTCTTTTGAAGTTTTTGTATCCGTGGCTGAGCAGTTAGACTGTTCACCTATCACCTAGGCAGCCCGGGTTCGATCCCAGGGATCCTTATGTGATATTCGTGGTGGACAAAGCAGCATCTGGGCAGGGTTTTTTTTCTGGGTCCTGCAGTTTTCCTGGCCACTCATACCACCAATTGTTCCATCATCACCTTTTCATTTATCGATTTCACCTACATTTCATATCATCCTCTTCCTCACTATCATACCTGGTGCTGGGCTGATCACCCGCTTGCAGGTCTTCACTCTGTCCGGTCCATAGGTTCCTGTGCTCCCCGACATACGTCTGATTTGGGCACTGGCTTGTAAGCTTCAGAATGGGCACAGGTTGGAGCCCTATTAATAATCATATTTATAAATAGGTGTGTGTTAAACCATAGCTTCAGCTTATTTGCTCACATTGGTAACTCGTGGACCTCTCATGTCGGTAATAACTTAAGTGATATCTGAAGTTCCGATTATTTGTGCATTCCTCCAGAGGAACTCAATTGGACAACTTGGAATTAAATGCAATAAGGTGGTACATCCACGGCTACTGCATCCAAAATGAGCATCCTACTACATGCAGACTTATTTCTTCCAGTGGCGTCTCGTGGCTGGGAAATTAGGTGAAGAGTTAGTGGGAAAGAAAAGTATACTTATATTCATAAAGATTATTTTAATAATTATTGTACTGACTATTTCTTGTACACCAAATCAATCGTTCGGTCCTTTAACGCTGCAAACTTGTCGGTGATGTCTTCTTAGAATGGCTGCGTTTTTATTAATTGCACTAGAAGTTCTTTCTGAATCGAACTATTCGCTAAAGAAGAAAGTCTCTCTTCTGACGTTGAATTCCTCAGGTATGTTTTATACGCTTTAGATACGAAAAACTTCGTTCCATGGACACTGTAGAGAAAGAGATTGGCAGAATAAGGGAGAACAGTTTATAAGTATCCGTAAAGATGTCCTTATCCACATTAAGCATTTCTAAGATATTTCAAGTGGGAATATTTTTATACTTCTCATCGGTATACATAATATAAAATTCATTTCTTAAACGTTGTGTACTGGGGAATACAGGCCCAAAGAAATTTTGCAAGTTTTCAAGTGCACTTGAAGGAAAACATGCGTGGTATTCTTCAAATTGTGTGGTATCGGCCAGGCAAACAAATTGAATATTTTTCACAATCATGAAATCTCATTCATTTCCATAAACGTGACCCAGAATTTCGTAATACAAGGCTTGACACGTTCCAATACGCTCATCCTGAGAAAGGGAATTGTACTCTCGTGAGAGGCATATATCCGCCATTTTGCTGGCTTTTTCAAACATAATTGAAAAATACTGTTCATTCCTCTTGTTCCTTAGCATATCACAAGTGGTCCTTATTTTTTATACGCAGTAGTTTACATCCAGTGACTTCTGTAAAACATCGAACAATATATCTGTCAAATAAAATATGTCATGAAACACTACTGCCAGAAACGCAAATTCAAAATTGTTCATGTCATTCAGAAAGCCTCTGGCAAGCAGAATGAATTATCATCAGACTGTTCACAGGAAACTATGGCTTCGAAAATCTCTTTCAACTTTTCCCTGTCATCCACAATTACGCGCAACAAAGTTTGAGTTGGGGCTCCAGTGGACAGGTGTTACAGTTGGAATGCGTGGTCCCGATACAGAAGTAATTGCGTAGGTTCTCTTTGCTGAGCGATGGAGAAAGGTAGCAATTCCAGTAATCGAAGAAAAAATATACGACACTGTCGCATTTTTTGCAACTTTGTTGCAAGACTAGATTTAGACGATGTGCAAAACAGTGTACAAATACTGCAAAAGGAGCTTTTTCCTTAATTTTTTTCTGGAGTCTATTTAAATGGCCAAACATCACGCTTGCACCATCATAACACGGCCTACTAATTTCTGCTTGTAGCCAAATGGTTCCAAGATGTCCAACAAAATAAACAGCGTTTCTGATGTTCTGTCGGCACTTACATCGTAGAAACCTAAGAAACGCTCCACAATAGATCCTTCAGCATTAACGTACCTCACTATTACAGAACACCGAGACACCTGTGTAATATCTGTCGTATCATCTACCTGGACAGAAAAAAATCAACAGTTTCCAATTCAGTTTTTACAAATGCATTGATGTAGTCCGAAATGCAATCCAATAGTTCATTTTGTATACTTTTTGATTCGCCACTGAACACACTTTTTTATCTTGGAATATTGGTTCTGTATTTCCGTAGGACTCCTAGATACCAGCAACGTCAGTAGTGCCTTAAAATTTCCACGTTTAATTGAGCCTGCTGTTTCATTGTGACCGCGGAATGCTAATTCTTGCTTGCTTAGAGTACTGCATCAATCGCTAACTGCAGGAAAAGCCTGTTCAGACGTACATTTTCATTGAACTGTATGGTATACAGTCTAGCATTCTCCTTTAGTGCATCTGAAATTGTATTTCGATTTTTTTCAAAAGTTTTCAAATTAACCTGTCACTTTAAATGCTCTGCCGAATCCGAGTGTTTGTGTAATGAACGTTAACAAAGCAGCAAGTCCTTCTCTATCCCAAACGCTGCTTTTATTGCTAAAAAAGCAAGTATGACCAACAAAACAATTTGTGCAGAGTTGGGGAGGAGCAAAACCATGGAAATTCCACAAACCAAGAGTGTTTGAAACTAAGATTGTAGCATTTTCCTGAATGTTTCACTTCTTTCGTACCTACCATATATTTGTAGAGATTCAGTAGGGCGCCCGCAATTTAAAACTCCCTTCTTATCTTCGTCTTTCCACAGTGAAAAAGGTGTTTTTAATAAAATACACACTATATCACACGCAGGATTCATATTTAAAGCATTACTGCACTAAACGCTAACAATAGACTACTCCACATGTTTCACAGCCAGGAAGTAGCGACGAGAAAGACCTACGTATACCTCACTCCTTTCGTATATAAACTGAAGCGGGTGACGTCACGGTTGCTATAGCAACCATGCTGAAGGCTCCGCCTCTCTGAGGTTGAACAGGAGAAAACTCTATACTTCTACTCTACTTACCTTGGCTCTTTGCACTTCACTTCGAGTCCGCGGTAACAATGCGCGCTTCCTTCTACAGCAGAGCACCACGCAGAACAAAAATAGGGAAGTAGGTAGTATAGGTTGCGCGTTCGTTCTTGACGAATGACCTTGAGCAGAAATCCAATGAGTGAGCCTACCCTTAATAAACAGGTCAGCAAATGTTTATGCTACGATAACAGACACCTCTGTTTTCCTCTGTCGCGTTTGTGTATACAGTCGACTGCAGAAGTTTTGTGCGGTACGGATGTATGTATGCATGCAACGAAAATAGCAATTCAGACGAGGGAGAGATGCCGGGAATAGAATAAATGCAAGAAAGTTAAGTGGAAACAGTTATAGAGGTATAGTGTATAATACGTGTGGCTGATATTACTGCAAGTGTCATAAATTGATTTGTAGTGTTGTACTACTTCAGCTCAGAAGCATGCGCGTCATCTCACTGCAGACTGTACCTCCTCTCTCTCGTTCCCGCAAAAGCTGAGTAGAGACTCGCATTCAACTTTTCATATAAAATTTTCATTCGTCAAGAAGTAACGCGCGACCTATAAAAACCCACATACCTGTGAAGATAAATATATTTTAAAAATATGTGTGGCAAGGTACAAATATTGGTGAAGTGCCACTTCAGCTACTTCCCATGCATAGCCGCCCCTGATTTCTTCACTTAAGCAAGTGGAGCTGTTTCAGGAAAGCTCCTTGAACACGACTCTCCATGATCTCTGATTTGAGTTCAAGACAATAAATAAGAGAAAAATATTACTCTAAAGATCCAATGTAGTCTAAGATCATTATTTTTAAGATGAGCATTAAAAAAAAAAAAAAAAGAATAGAGGGAAATAGTATGGCTAGCTGAAACATGGTTAGATGCTGACCATACGATATCGAAAGGCAATAGTGATGATAGAACTGAAAGCTGGAACGTCACCTGTATTTTGTTATTAACCACGTTGAAACATCTAATTTTGTATGGCCACTTACGTTCCTCAGTTCCATATCTGGGGATTACCATGAAGACATTACCAGTGGCGGTTCCTGGGTGATCGCATACTCGCAACTGCACACCCACTATTTTTTTCCGCACACGAATGTGTATAGACATGCATATGAGAAAGTCGAATGTCCAACCTTCTAGTACGTATATGAACTTGCTCGTTTAATTTTCCCGCGCCCTCTTTACCAAACATAGGCTCATTCCGTCAACAAGCTGAGACGCATAAACCCGATTTTGCGACTGGCGAAGGTAGCTTTTAGGCGTGGGGTACGCAGGGAGCGGTGTAAAGCCTGCATTTAAGAGTACGGCGAGTTAAGGCAGCATAATGGACAAGGCCAACACATGCGATTCTTACCGCGCAAGCGCACTACGTTCTCGTACACGTCCCTCTGTTTTCCTTGCTGCGAGCATTTCCCTCCAGTTATTTAGCAGAACCTACAAGGCAGCCAACGTGACGGTTCTAAATATAATGTAGCCATCTTCTATATTATATTAATGTTATAAACACAATAACATATAGTCTTATTAAGCGATTATAAATGCATATAATTACTCTTCATGTCGTAATTTACCAAGGCCAATACTTCAGTTTGGAGTAGTTATTTTGTTACAGTGTTCATTACTGTTTGTTATGTTTGTGTTCTGGCAGCAAGTTGCATGCAGTTGTGTCTGCACATAGCGGGAAATTTGAATCTATGAAAGTGTGGAAATGAATAACATGGCGAAACTAAAGGAGATAAATCTTTCAGGTTTATTCTTATAAGAGAAGCTGTTTTCCGTGCTTATTTTTTGCGAGTGAGAGAAATGGTGTCTGGACAAATAATAGTTCTTGTGATATTGGTCATTTATAACAAAAATAGCAAAACATAAGAGCTCAATTGCCCATAGGAATTTAGAATTAGAATTGTGTGGTGTGTGTTGGAGAAAGAAAGGGAGTGAAGGTGGAGAGGATGTAATGTACTGCACACCCACTGCGACAAGTCATGAGCCACCACTGGACATTACCCATGATCATTTCTATGGATGGATTATTCAGTTACTCCTTAGCATCCCATGTGGGATGGACAGGCTCCATTTCTCTTTTTCCACATAGATGGGTGCACAGTAACAGTAGAGTACAAATGGTATAGTGCCAGACTCGCCATAAGATGGCATGTTAAATTACAATGAAAACTTCTGTTACTCATAAATGAAAATAAGCCCAAGCCCAAATATGTTGTGGATGAAGTAATCAAAAAGTGACATTTAAATGTCAGATTGCTGTCATGTCATTGCCAGTTCAACCTCGTAATACTAATCTGGGCAGAAATAAATGACTATGTTCCAAAATACAACAAAACATTTAATTTGACAAAAGTAAAAAATGGACACCACAAAAGTGGAGTAGTACCATTACAGATGATTATTAACCAGTGCAGTCATTTATCAAGTGTGTTTCAATTTGTTAATATTTTGAATCAATTAATCTCCTGATAAAGAGGTAAATCTGAAATATTTAACATTGTTCTTGTATCACTTTCCATGTTTTACCTTTCACTCAGAAAAATGTTGTTCTTTCATTGCATGTACCTCTTCTTGATTATTTATAGATCATTCAGATATTACTGACCATGTGTGTATGTGTGGTGTGTAGTTGTATACCAGGTGGCCCACTGCAGTGTAAGTAGATACATTATACACCAGGTTCACAATCTACCTATTTGTAATACTCTCTTTTAATTAAGTATACCGATTTTCCTGATAGGCATCATTGCAAATATAAAATTTTATAATTTTAAAATGCCTCTCTCACATTTTTCTTTAGTCTTTCCTAATAATTCACCCAACTTCCTAATCTCTTTGTATAGTTAGACTTTCTATTTCTCATTTTAATTATTTCTCTGGGTAATTTCAACCACCGAACTGATACCCATTGGTCCCTCCAGAATGGTCTCTTTACAATCCAAAATAAAATGTAGGTCATTTTCCATAATGGGCACTTCTGTGGGCCATTCACCGTTTCATTTCCCTTAATTTCATTGCTCCAGATCTAAACTATGCCCATGCTTCCCTTTCCAATTTATTATACATTTCAGTATATTTTTTCCTGCCCCAATTGTTTTGATTTGCCTGTAGAATACCAAGGTTCTCTTATCCCTAATACTGCTAAATATCTCCTGTATATTGATATCCTCAATTCTCTGTCTGATCTCTTGCCAAAATTTTCCTTCTAACATTTCTCTGTCCTTCCATACATTCCCCATTCCTAATTTATCTATAATCTTTTGTATAGATAAAGCCCAACTATCAGGCACTAATGTTTTGTCTTGCATAATCATACATTGTTGTACTATATTCTGATCTTCCAATGCTCTAACCCTATACCAAAACTTTATCAATCTTTCATTTACTAGCCCTTTACTTCCTGTTCTACATAATTCCAGCAGTACTACTCTCTTAGGTGTGCAACTGGTAAACCCAAAATTAACTGACCAAAACTTCTAAATATTAAGTCCACCCCTTGCCACCCTTCGTCATATCCCCATACCTCTATCCTATATAGCATTTTAGCTTCCACTATTGCTTTTTACACTCCTTCTAACCATTTAATTTGTATTCCTGATATTTTAAATACACATGCTCTAATCCCCTTCTTGGCAATTTTACCCTTAGCTAAAACTGCTTTCTTTTGGTCATGCCATCTCCCATTACTACTTAACTGAAACCCCAAGTATTAGATACAGTATAATCCAGCCTTGTGGGCCGTGGTCTACTTGGCTCCTTCTTCTTCCCAGACATTTCTTCTGTGACTGCGGCAGACATCTTCAGTGGCGGTGAGGTTGAAATACCCTGGTGGAGGTTTCAACAGCAGCTGTGCAGTATTTATATTGGTGGCTGGAGGGGAAGTCTGCTGTGATTGGCCCAGGTGGGCAGTGGGCTGGACTTATGTTGACGGTGTACTGTGATCTGCTGGCATTTAGTTTAAGGCCTTCCTCTTTGCTGTTGATGTTTTTATGCTTCTGCATTTCAATGGCTTCACAGCATTAGTGAGAGTAGTAATGGGATGTTGACGCCAGAATATCTGTTTCCATACTGGATGATGCATTCCCCTTCTTTGAGTATGGCATGTTTTGCAATTGCTGATTTTTCTGTCTGACCCATACAACCATTTCTTCTGTGTTCGTCAATACGAGTTTTTATGCTTCGTAGTATGATTCCACTGTATACTTTGCCACATGAACAGGGTATTCTTTATACTCCGCTGTGAATAGAGGATCTCTGGGGTCTTTGGCTGATAAATTGCAAATCTGTTTTGTAGGTTTGAAGATGGTATCAGTGTTGTGGCGTTTGAGCAGTTTCCCAATGTGGTCTGTGACTGATCTGATGTACAATAGAAAAGCCTTGCCCTTCCTATTATTTGTGGCTATTTGTGTGATGGTGGAACACCTCTTAGGGTATAATGCTCTGTGGATTTCACGTTTTGGATAGCCATTTGATTGGAGTTTGTACAAGTGTTGAAATTCTTGATGTAGATATTGTGGTTCACAGATACATGTAGCTCGAGCTGCCAAAATTTTGATCATAGAGTGTTTTTGCTTCAGATGGTAATTAGAATTCTTGTGAAGGTAGCACTCCATATGGGTGGGTTTTCAGTACACTTTGTGGCCTAGTGTGCCATCCTCCATCCTGTGTACCATGATGTCTAAAAAAGGCAATTTTCCATCCTGTTCTTTTTCCATGGTGAACTGAATTTGATGATTGAAGCTGTTGATGATTCAGGAATTCTATCAGAGCTGATTCTCCATGGCTCCAAATGACGAATGTGTCGTCCACATAGCACCACCAGCATGGAGGTTTAAGCGCTGCAGTAGACCACGGCCCAGAAACCCGGAGTATACTGTATCTAGTATTGACACCATTCGTGAAAGCCTTAGAAATTTGATGAAACCCCAAGTACTCAATTTTTCTCACTATGGCTATTTTCTGTCCTTCCATGCTCCATTTTTCTTCTTTTTTTAATTTATATCCATTTTTGAAGACCATAATACCAGTATTTTCATAGTTTATGTTTAACCCCCAACTTTTGCAACCACCACCCCCCCCCCCCCCAAGATATTTAGAGCTCTTGATAATCCCTCAATAGATACAGACTCCACCATCAAATCATCCGCAAATAATAATCCTGGGATTTCCCTGTTATTTATTGTGGGTGAATATACATTCTCATTACTAATTACTTCCAGCATATCATCTATGAACAGATTAAATAGTATGGAGCTCAAATTACATCCTTGCCTAAGTTCTATACTATTCTTAATAACTTCTGAAACTCTATTCACATCCATCTTTATGCAGAACCTGTTCTCTGTATACATTTTTTTTATTGCTCTAATGGTCTTAGTACTCATTCATTTCAACTGCAGCTTCAACCATAATGCCTCTCTATGTATTGTATCAAATGCCTTCTTCAAATCCACAAAAACCATACATACTCTACCCCTTTTCTTGGACAAATATTCATCCACTATTGTCTTGATGACAAACACATTGTCAACTGTCCTCCTACCCTTCCTAAAGTCTGCCTGGAATATTGATATCTCATTCTCTTTCTCAACCCAATCTTGTAACCTTTTGCCAGAAGCCCGGTATGAATTTTTCCTAATATTGATAGTAGACTTACACCTCTACAGTTAGTAGGAATATTAATATCCCCCTTACCCTTGTAGATTTTACTACAATATTCATCCTCCATGTTTCTGGCACCTTTCCTCCCTTGAAAAATAATTTAACACTTTCTTTAACAATTCCCTTCTATTCACATTCTCACTCCAAACTTTCCACCATTCCCCTGGTATCCTATCCATTCCACATGCCTTATTACTCTTCAAATTCTTAACTATCTCCCATATTACCTGGTCAGAAATTCTTGATTCCTGGTATAGCATGGGGTATTTTACTTTTTTGGGAGATCTGGCAAACGATACATTCAACCTTTTAAGGTCTATGGGGTTTGTGGAGCTACTTGTTAGAAAAATAGGACTTTGATCTAGAAAACCACATCAAAACAGCCAAGAAGCAGCAGCATGCGAACCACGTGACCCCTCATTACTTAAATTTGCCCATGACATTCTGTGTGGACAGAGGCAGAAGTTGCAGCATCTATGCAGCAAGTCTTGTGCCACTATGGCTATTGTGTCAAGAGTTTGATTATCAGTACAGCTTGAATCCCTTTCTCTTAGGTGGAAAAGTTCTACTGAGTTTCAGGTCAGCTAAAGCAGTCATGTCATTTTGTGGCACACTCTCTCACTCTCCTTCTTTTCCTTCCAACTTTGTGTGTTGGGGTGGTCAGAATTGATGGTGACACAGTACTAATAAAATAGCTATTTAATGATAGGCAAACCAAAGAACAAAACAGGGGGATAGGTTAAACATTGTGTCCCCTCCTTATTCTTTTTTTTATTGTTCCATTTATATCCCACCTTTAACTGCAGAGGTCATATTGGCGACCTTTGGGGTTTTTATACTTTGAATTCACACACACATACTTCCAGACTCAGGGAAGGATGAGGAATAATCTTGACTGGAGAAAAATTCCTACCCCCTGCCGGGAATCGAACCTGGAACCCCTAGCACAGCAGGCAGGTGCTCTACCAACTGTACCACGGGGCAGGCCCCTTATTCTTTGTATGTATTTGAGATACATTTATAACAAACAATGAAATTCATGAGATTAACAGTAGACAAAAGAGTAACACCCATGATCCCTGTGCAAAACTTTCTTGCTTCCAGGATGTATACTATGAAACCATAAAAATATTTATGGTCTTAAGGGAAAAGTTGACAATTTCAATGTTTTTAAAATTGCTGCTAAAGAGTACCTATGCTCAAAGTCATTTTATTTTGTACAAGATTATCTGAATGACAAATTATCCTGTTACTGCTTATGTAGCGCTGCAAGTAGTTTCTAGCAGCTTTAGTGACAAATCATAATGAATTACATTTTATGCTTGCTCAAAAGCTACTTAAATTTATGTGTATTGAAGAACTGACAATAGATGCTTATGTATTGCTAATCAAATAAAATGATATGGCAGGAAAAGCCTGGTGAAAGTTAAATTTGTATTTGTTAATACACATTATGTTAGTCTCATAACTACCGGGAAAATTTGATTTTTTTCTGAATTATACCCAATTTGTTTTCATCATTTTGCCTGTATATAATGTGTTTTTATGCTCAATATTCAAGTCTAATGTTTATGTCCGTATGCACTATACCAGGGGAAAACAACTTCGGGCCGTGTGACGTATTTAAACGAAGACCCAGCTTGTACATTCGTGTGACGTCAGGCGAGAGCGGTGTATCGCTGTGCTGCATAGTTCAGCGGCGCTACTTGCACGAAACTGAATGAATATGAAAAATGCCGGGCTGTTTAGAGAGAACCCTCTTCAGCCCAGTCTGCGGGTTTTTATTTGTTGTTTGAGGGATCTTAACGGCGTTTGTGCAAATTTTGTTTTTATTTTGTGTTTTTGTTGACGTTGTGTAGTGGTTTTGTGTTTATGTTCAGTTCCCCGTGTTTCACACTAGTTTGAGACCAGACTTCAAGATGTAGAAACATTGTCAACTACGTTTCAGATCTTTGCGACCCCGTATTCATTGGATGTTAACAATGTTTCTAGCAGGTAGCAAATTGAATTGATAAATTCGCAGTGGGACGATTTGCTGAAGGGCAAGTATGAACACGAGGAAGACTTGGCTGATTTTTATAAGAATGTTCCTCAAACCAGATTTCTGAGGTTGTATGTCCTTGTTGCACGGGTATTATGTATGTTTGGTTCTAAGTATGTGTGTGAACAATTCTTTTCTGTTATGAACCTTTCTAAGTCAAAATCCCGAAGCATATTGTCAGATCACAATCTAACTTGCAGTCTTCGGTTACAAATGTGCCGTACATTACGCCCTAACATTGACAAACTAATTAAAGAAAAGCGAAACGGCAAATGTCGGAAAATGTCCACTTAATTGTTCTGTATAGCTCTCCTGTAGCTCAGGGAAAATAGTTATAATTTCTGTTCTATTAGCGTTATAACATGACTATTCACATAAACTAGAATTCATATATGTGGCATAAAGCGAAATGTAATTATTTATAATCAGTGACTATTCCGTAATTGAAACAGTCAGCATTAAAATTGCGCCTTTCCTCTTCCACGCTGTGACGTCACACGTGTAACTGGCCGTCGTTGCGGGCATGTGAGCTGGGAGAGCTGACGTCACAGCAATGATACCTGTCTGCCCCTGCACTATACTATACATTTCCATTGACATATTCATTGTTTATGGACCTTTATGGCTACTGGTGAACTAGCTGAACGAAATCCAATCCAATCCAGTGAACAATCCTGACCTAAACAATGCTCAACATTGTCAGCAACATGTGAAATCAAAGTTTCTTATAAATATTATTTGCAGTCAGATTGCAAGAATGTACCACTTACCTGTTAAAAAGTGCCTTCTGAGGCATAAATGGCTGGTTGTAATCAGTTTTGCTTTTTCTAGCTTTTACAACATAAGACTGTGAAAAAGTAATTAAAATTTTTTTGCTGCATCTTTAGTCACTTATATTCACCATCTTCAAATAAATTGTTTCAGGAATGCCTAACAGTTGAGAAAGTAATTAAAAAACACCTGGGAAAAAATGTTTCGCTACCTGTAGAGTCTACTGAAGGAGCATGTTCATCAGCAATGAGAGATTTAAAGAATGAGATCTGTTACAAAAAGGAGGAAAAACCACAAGAAAAACCAGCATCTTCTGATGGTGAGTGTCAGTAGTAAACAGAAACATGCACCTAGCTCACCTAATTCATTTTTGTGCAGATAAAGGATTACACAGGAAAAGATGCTAGATATTAATACTGTCATTAAAGGAGACTTCAAACAATGAGATATGTTAGAGTAAAGAGGTTTTCTGAGGATTGCTGGGATTTATATGTTTAATTTAAGTGTGCAAAAGTGAAACTAAAATGTGTAAAAACCATGCAGTATCTCCATAATGAAAATTCTCCACTAACTAATAAATAATACAAGTTTCAAAATGCATACGCTAACCTCATTTTCAAAAAGCAAAAAACAAAATTAATCACAACTTTCAACATTTTTTCTTAAAACAAAATATAAGTAAGAATATCTCAATTTAAAAAATTAATTTCAAGGTGCTCATGTTTAAAAACACAAACATAATTAATCCGTTTTGTTTTCAAAATAAATGCCACATTAGTGAGTATTCTAAAATGAAAAACTAAACCAAGCATTTAAATATTGGATGTGCAAGCTTTATGTCTCTATTATTGCCCTCATTCTTGAGTTATTATCAGTGGAATTTGTGTAACAATGTGCACACATCTTATAGCCTTGCTCTCTCAGTGACTTGTCAGCGATATGGTTGAGAGCACATGTAAAGACACTCACTAGAGGATCTCTCCTTATGTTAGTGAACATTACTGGTTACTTTGTGTCTCAGGCTGCCAGATTGCTTGAAATCCCTATATCTATGGCCATAAGGTGGTTGTGTTTAACCAGGAAAGATTATCTGCTACCAACCTTGTCTGAATTGAAAATGTTAGTCTACTCCTTACCAGGATGCTGTACCTCCAGGGTCTGACTGGGTGGCTCAGTTGGTTAGATGCTGGCCTACTGATCCCAAGGTTGCGGGTCCAAATCCGGCCTAGGCCAAAGGTTTCTAAGTGTGCTTAAAAAGGACAGCTCCATGTCAGTAGATTTACTGGCATGTAACAGAACTACCGCTGATGAAATTCCGGCACACTGGTGACGCTGGTGTGATCCTGGCAATTGACAGCGTCGTTAAACAACAAAATACTTTTTCTTTTGTGCCTCTAGGGGAGATGGGCAGAAATCCTTTCCAGTATGTGTTTACAAGTAGGATTAATTCCTATTCTAGTCTAAGTTGTTGTTGTTGCTGGTTTTTATATATATATATATATATGGAATGGCATGCCCTGCATTGTTTGACTATGGCAGGGCGCTTTGTTTGATCAGCTTGCATTCACAGAAGAAAAATCAACCACAACTGGAAAAAATGGTTATATTCATGGTTGAGGCAACGTTTTCATCTATACATGGCAGGGAACAAGTTGTCTACCACAGAGATTAAACTTTTTGGTGCCAAACACTTGAAACAAATGAATTGTATGAAATGTTAAGATATCACTTATAAATAACATAATGAATGGGATAGGGTCTTAAGTTGGAACAAATTAATAGGGTTTTGTAATGCTATCAGTATGTATCAATTATGTCTAACTTCTGCCAAATCACAGAGGCTGTAATACTTTCAACTAGTTAAATGTTGTGTCCATATTCTGTGGGGGCACTGGACAGAGTGAGGACTGGCACGCCCTCTGCCAGCGTTACACAAACGACTGCCAAGTCATGGATATAGAACACAAACTACTGTACTAACTTACATTAGGCTTACCTGCATACTACAGATGTTGAAATTGAAGACCTTCAATGCGAACACATTCCCTGTATGTCCGAAAATAATTCTCATTCACTTGCAAAAGTTCACATTGACTGATTGCCTATATTCCTCTCATGATTTTGTCCTTCAATTCTTGTAATGTGTGCAGATTTGATAGCTACACTTTATTCTTTAATGTTCCCTGTAAATAAAAATCGTATGGAGATAGGTCAGAGGAATGAGGTGGCCAAATCCTTGACTAATTATTCTGTCACCATACAGAATTTCCAATTCATGCATAAAATTGACAGCAAGTGTGCTATAGCTAAATCCTGCTGAAACCAGCCACACAGTCTTTCATTTCTTGTTAGTTGTGGAAGAAAAACAGAATAAAATTTACATAAATGTTTGAATCTACTGTTGTAAAATACGGGGCCGATAATTTTATGTGCACTTGCTATGCACCAAACCCCAATTTTTGCAGCATGGTAAAGAACTTCATATATATGTGGATTTTTGGCAAACCATAATTGTTTTTGGAGATATGAGGAGTGTGTTCACGTTGAAGTTTATAAATTTCAACATCTGTTGTGATGCAGGTAAGCCTAATGTAAGTTAGCACAGTAGTTAGTGTTCTCTACTTGTGACTTACTGATCCTTTGCATGTAATTCTGGCATAGGGTGCACCAGTCCTCACTCAGCCCAGTGCCATCGTGGGGCTGTCCAGCTGATCCACGAACACACTGTACCTACATATTAGATTGATTACAATGATTTGATCCAAAAAAGAAAATGTAAGTAGATAGTGATATTCTACTTGGTCTGAATCTTAGGTCATGCATTTCACTCACATGTAGATTTAAGAGTAAACTAAAACTGAGCCAGCAATTATTACTCAATACTATTGACATATGTGAACACTTTGACATAAATAGTATTATTATGTGTATGTTCACATAAGAAAAAATTGCTTAGTCCAACAACATTTCCTTGTTAGTGAGAGATGTATTATTTACAAAAATAATTAGATGATTACATTAACTATCTGTCTGTTATAAAGATGTGATGGTGGTGTTCTTTTTCAGTCTGGATTTATGGCTTCGCTTCTGTCACAGTTATCAACATCTGCTCATTGTTAGGATTTGTTATGTTTCCATTCATGGGAAAAAAGTTCTTTCGGCATTTGTTGACTACACTGACAGGTCTAGCAGCAAGCTCATTGTTAGGAAGTGCAATCTTCCATATGATACCACAGGTAAGTGTAACAAAATTTCATAAAGTAGAAAACCTTGAAATACAATTATAAGTAGTACAATTACCAGATGAATGTGACATTTAAAATTATGCAGCAGTTTGCATATTTAATTTAAATAGAAAGTACATTCTATAACTTCATATGTCCATAATGTGGAAAAATATCCTATTTTGGCTAGTTTTTACACACTTGGGGAAGTCGATTCTTCATGCAATTTAAAAACAGAGGCAAGGTTGCAAAAAAATTTTCAGACAACTGAAAAATTCTATGTTCTCTGCCTTGGAGGCATGTATCAAAATTGCTAAATGGACTACTTAAATTGGCAAGAAAGGCTGTCACTTGTCCATTTCTTGTCCTTGATTTTGGAACTTCCTCACCATAAATATTGATAGATAAAGGAATTTCTTAGTGCAGGAGCTTCCCATGACTAAGCCATTACACCTCTGCCTAATAAAGCAATTCCAAGATGTTGCCCTCTGTGGTCTGGGGTAACTACCATGTCAATTATCTTGTAGTAGAGATGCAAATACGTAATTCTGGGATTATCCAATTCAACTTTCCAATGTCACATCCTAGCTTCATTCTCATTCATGGTATCAAAATTGTTTCAAGATTCTTGAATGAAAGAAATGTCTGGAGAATACTGAATAATGAATCAGTGAGAGCAACAAAAGACCGAAAATTTTCAACAGAAAAGAAAAGGTGAAATCCCTTGATGATGCTAAATACCCTCTGGCACAAATGAAAGTGTCACTAACCCAGGGGTCTGGGCCATCAACAAATGTTTAAAAAATGAGATCAGTTCTGTCCTATTTTCATGCATCATGTTCAGAATCCTATAATCCTGCCGGCCTTAGAAGGGAACCTGATGTAAACTGTGTGAACAACAGCAAGCTCTGTGCATTGGCCGTGCATTAAATCACATAATTCCATATCAGTATATTGAAATTAATTTTGTTTTATATTATTTCAAAAGTTTATTTTGTTAAAAAACATTGTTAGAATATTAAATTTTAATTCACACTGCATTTAAAAACATATATGTAATTCATAAGAACTTAATGAAGGAGGTATGCATATGCACCATTGCTAAAATGGTCAGCCTTGTTTGCATTGAGCAGTGCTTGCTTGTTTTCAAGTTGTTTATTACAGTATGGTTAATTGTGGTTAAGATTAATAATTATGAGTAATCAAAATGTATATGTTAAACATCCCAAAGGGAAAATTTTGAAAAGTGGTAAAAAAATATGTTGAATATATTCATAAAGTTTTGTGAGAAGTATCCAGAATTAGCCATTAAAGAAAGACATTAATTTAACATCTGAGATTATGAGTGTTCCTGCTAAAATTGTTAACTCTCTGGAAAACTATTATCACTTTCAAGAAAAGAAAACACAAAGAAACTGTGCCTGGCACAAAATGTGGTGATGATTATAAGAAATGCTGTGCATTCTAAAGTGCATCAATTTCACTTGGACAATGATCTGCTAACTATTGGGAAAGTGCTAGTGGTTGTTAAGTGTTACAACCTATGCTGTCTTCAAAAGAACAAGTTTTAGAATTCTACTGAAGGAAATTGTGTGCGAGTACATGAATAATCATTCAGAAATAAAGACCTCCAATACCACTAACACTTTCAATAATACTTATATAATTTTAATATTAGTAAGTCGCACAATGTGCATTGATACAAGTACATTAAAACAATGCATATTTTATGCACCTTGTCCTGTTCATCTATATTTGTTTCATCTATCATCTTTCGTTTTTCACTTCACTCTTGCTTTGTCTATTCATCCCCGCAACAAAATTTTCTTAAGGATATTGTTCTCTTTTCACACACCTCCACGTGGTATCCCCCCAGGGGCCTGCTATGGTAGGTATGGGTTTAGCACACCCGGTGTCCCAAGCTGCTCACTGTCATTATCATCCCTTCATATCGATCAGTTTGAGCCACATTTTCTTAGGTATAGTCTCTTCCCGTTCTAGTTTTATTATTTTTACATAGGTTAAGTACTAGATTTATGAACTCCTATCTCCATGGTTCCTGCCCCATGGTTTCAGTGCAGCTTCCAACTTGTGTGCTCTTCAGAGGCTCAAGCGTGAAGGTTGAGTGGACCCTGCTCATTACCCCTTTGGTGTGACGCTAGGTGCAAAGCCTTCCATTGTCATGTACACCCATGTAGCTCCTTAGGGGCTGGGTCACCATGGGTATCTATCTCAGCAGCCGTGCATCACTGGGGTGTACAGGGGGACCCGGCGTGTTACCGCTGTCTGGGGGCCTGATGAAATTAACCACAATTCCTCTGAATCCACACTGACTCCATTGAGACAGCATGGCCTAAAATGGGGAGCCACCGGTGGTAGGCACATGAAGTCGGGTGCTTCGGGCCAGCACAGACCGGAAGATTTAGGTGTCATTTTCTTTTATCCCCACAGGGCAGGCTGACGCCGACAGTTCCAGAAGGGGGACCCCATAATCATGTCTCCTCTGCGCACAACCCCCTCAATTCCCCATTTTATAGTCATGTGTATGATTAGTGAGAAAAAGACACTGGGTACTCTGAATCTGTTCTACATTTAGAAGGAGGTAGATCAAATCGGTGGCCCTGTGAAAAATGCCAAACGATGTAGGGATGGCAGCTTGCTCATAGAGGACGCCCAGACTGCAAAAGTATTGAAAGCCACTCTTCTGGGTTCTTATCCCGTAAAGGTGGAGAAGCACAAGACCCTGAATAGTTGTCGCGGCGTAGTTTCTACATGAAGTTTGGACAGCCTGTCTAACGAGGACATACTTAACTGCCTTCCTGACCAAGGCATTACGGCTGCATACCGTTTAATCGGGAAAAGGGACAACCAGCCTTGCCCCATACTTTACGGTTTTCCTTACGTTTAACTCTGCCGCAATACATCTTCTGCGGGTATGAACGTGCAACCGTACATCTTTATGAATCCGATGTGTTGTTTTCGCTGCCAGAAGTTCGGGAATGCGCAGCAGTGCTGTACCGGCTCACCAGTTTGTCCTCGGTGTGGTCAAGATGCTCACGACGGCTCCCTTTGCGACCAGGACTCCACCTGTGTCAACTGTGGATGTGCACACCCGTCGAACTCGCGCGACTGCCCCCACTTTTTAGAGAAGGCAATCGAGGAGTTTCGGGTTAAGGGACATCTGACTCTTGTAGTCACACAAAACCGGTACCAGGAACTTCATCCTACCACCATCACCATGAAGTTTTCTGCAGCTGTCCGCCAGATTGTTCCGAAACAGGACGCCGTCGTACAGACGTGCCCCCCGTTCGCTCTCTCGGGTTTCCGTGGGAGTCCAAACTGACTCACCGGAAGAGCATGTTTCTACACCATCTACAGTTCGACCACACACTACCTCTTCTGCTGTCCAGACGCCAGCTCTGTAGCAGTCTACTAGCTATAAAACATTTTCATTGCCTGTTGAACGCCATCGTTCCAGGCATAAACCTCGGGCGAGTAGCTGCACGTCCTCTTTAAAGTCCCGCTCCCGCTCTGCGAGCCGCAGGGATTCTTTAGACTCCCGCACATCGGAAGAGTCGCCAGAGGACGGAGAACCTCGCATCATCGGTCCAAAGTGTGCGAAGGCGAAAAGGAAAATTAAGACCAACCACTAATTTCTTTTTAGCGTGGAAATATTTCAGTGGAATATTAATGGGTTCCGGGCCAGGGCTCCGGACATGCAGCACTTAGTTTCCCAGCGATCGCCTTCCATCGTCTGTCCACAAAAACCCCATCTACGGCCCAATCACGGTTTACATCTACGCGATATTTCGGCATTTAGATTGACTCTGCAGCTGATCGGCGAGCTAGCGGTGGTGTTGCTACGCTGGTGGCACATAATATCTCTGCCGCCAGCATACCGCTTAACACGCTGTAGCGGTACGTGTACAGCTGCAGGGCCTGTGTTTCTCTCTTTGAAATGTCTATCTGCCTCCGATCAGTGTCGTACAAGAACACGTTCTTCGGGGTCTTTTAGCAGATTCCGCCACCGCTCATTTTTCTAGGCGATCTGAATGCCAGAAATACTCTTTGGGGCTCCGGCACTGATGATTATAGCACGTTTGTGATATGTCCGGCTTGCTTTTATTAAATACTGGTGTCCCTATATTCTTATCCTCCACTTACGGCTTACACTCAGCCTAAGACGTTGCCCGGCATTAGCTCCTCTGCTTGATTGGTCGGTGCTTTCCGACTATTTGGTAGTGATCATTACCCCACTAATATTCACCTCTACCATACCCATACTGTGCCAACACGACATCCTCACTGGATTATTTCCAAGGCTGATTGGAGGAAATTTCGCTCCCTCATTCATCTCACCGACGTTGTCTTCACCACCATTGACGAAATGGTGGAATATTTTAAATGTTCTATCTTGCTCGCAGCGGATTCCAGCATTTCTCGCGGTTCATCTACACCACGACACTTTCCTTGGTGGTCCGAGGAATTCCGTTTGGCTATCAAAGCGTGCAAACGTGTTCTACGTCTTTTTAGTTCACATCCTACTGAAGAGAACTTTATAGCCTGTAAACGTTCTCGTGCCAGAGCACGTTTTGTTCTTCGCAGGACCAAGCGCAGATCCTGGGAAACCTACATCTCTTCCCTTTCCAGTCGCACTTGGGCACAAAAGGTGTGGGGTACTGTTAGGCGTATGTGCGGCAAGTGTCGCCGGACGATAATTCCCGGCCTTGCCGCACACGGCTCCACTTATACCTGCGAGGAGAACATTGCCGACGCCTTTGCCGTCTCTTTCGCTGCTGAAAGCCAAACCCAAAGTTACATTTCCGCCTTTTTAGCCATCAAGGAATCTGTGGAGCGGATAGTCCTCGATTTTAACAGTGGCTATAGTGAACCGTACAACGTCCCTTTTACCGAAGCGGAGCTGGCACATGGTTTGTCTCTCGTGAAGGACTCCTCTCCTGGTCCTGATGACATCCACCGACAAATGCTGCTTCATCTTCCACCTGCGGCTATTTCCTTTCTTCTGAGCATTTACAACCGTATCTGGCTTAAGCAGGTTTTCCCGTCTTCCTGGCGCGAGGGTTTTGTCATCCCCATCCCTCGGCCCGGACAATTCCCTATAGTTATCGCCATATTTGCCTGACGATTGTCGTTTGTAAGACCTTCGAGCGTATGATTAACACTCGCTTAGTTGATGGCTAGAGACGAATAGCCTACTGAGCAATGTTCAGTGCAGTTTTCGTTGCCATCGTTCCAGTGTCGACAATCTGGCACGCATGGAAGCTTATATAGAACATGCCTTTCTCCTGAAGCAGCATGTCGAGGGTGTCTTCTTCGATCTGCAGAAGACCTATGACACCATCTGGCACTATGGTATCCTACGTACTCTGTACGGCCACGGTTTATGTGGTCATTCAGCCATCTATCTTTTAAATTTTTTAAAACTATGCCGATTTCGTGGCTGCATTAGGAAAACACTATCCCACAAAAGGATCCAGGAGTATGGTATACCCCAGGGGTCAATTCTCAGTGTAACGCTTTTCGCCGTGGTGTAGAACGGTATCACCAGTGTTGTTCGTAGTGGAATCCCGATGTCCCTGTATGTTGATAACTTTGCTATCTACTACCGATCTTTTAATCTTGAGCACATTGAGCGTCAACTGCAGCTGACCATATCCTCCATTGCCGAGTGGACGCTTTGCATCGACTTCCAGTTCTCCCCTACAAAAACACAGTGTATGCACTTTCGACTTTGTAGTGTACATCTTCCCTCTGACCCTCATTTGCGTGGCACATGTCTGCCGTTTGTTCTGCACCTTAAGTTCTTGGGCCTTCACTTTGGCAGCAAACTCACATGGGAGCACCATATTCATCAGCTTCATGCTTCCTGCAATCGTTTGCTTCGGATACTCAGGGTTTTACCTGGGGCATCTTGGGGTGGCGATCACACTGTGATGTTATATTGCTCATTGGTCCGGTCCAAACTTGATTACAGCTAAATAAGGAAAAATTGAAGCTATTAACAGTGAAGCAACAAGATTCTAAAGTAAGAACAAATTAGAAACTAAAAACTTCACTTATCTTAGTAATGTTGTTATTCTTTTGCTAACCCTGGGGTTTCAAGCTATGTCCAGCTCATTCTCAAAGCCATATAAACAATATGGCTTGGCAACGAGTTTGTTTATATGGCTTTGAGAATGAGCTGGACATAGCTTGAAACCCCAGGGTTAGCAAAAGAATAACAACATTACTAAGATAAGTGAAGTTTTTAGTTTCTAATTTGTTCTTACTTTAGATTACAGCTGTTTTATTTTTGGCACCCTGAATCTTCTTTGCAGCAGTGTATCGGGTGGCAAGATTTTGTTTCTGTAGAGTTTTTGCAATTTTATTAGTTACCCCTTGATAGTACAAATTTGGATGAATGTGTTGCTGACTTTGTCAAAGAGCTATAAAATAATTTTAAAATAGAACTGGCATTTTTTGTAAAGTGTGTGACTGCTTATAAATGAATGAAATGTTGTGATATTTTTCAAGTAGTTATACAAGTTGTATTTTAATATGTGTCATGGTGAACTTTTTGTTTTTAACAGGCATATGGATTGCTAGAAATTGATGAAAAATATGAATTTCTAACTCAGTCAGTATATCTGGGACTTGGAATTTGGACATTTTTATTACTAGAGAGGATGCTGAAAATAGCTGATGATTTCTGGAAGGTGACTATAATTATGGTTTTAGTCTTTGGTTTCTTTTGTGCACCTAAGAAAAGAACCTAGCTGTAGAGATAATAAAAGTAATGTTGAGTTGGTCGAGAGATCCTGGCTTCTTACTTTTATTTTTAAATGGCTATGTTCCAAAAAACTTATGGTTTCATCTACAACTTTGTTCTGATTGAAGGCTTTGGAGACTGGACTCCTGGATACATCATCTATGGCAGTGGAAACCTGGTTTTTCCATTGCTCATGTTGGACTTTATAGTTCATATCATGTTATTGTGTTCCTTGTGTTTCATTAAATGCAAAGAACATGTTATGACCTTTGAAATCCTACTTAGATAAGCTGAGCTGTGGCATCATAGAAAATCCAGAGCATTCCACTGCCATGGATGACACATCCAAGAACCTGATTTCAAATTCCCTTAGTTTGAAAGCCAAATGTGGAAGCGTAAGCTTCCAAAAGATGTCCTTTATAAAAATAAAAAAGTAGTGAAGTCATAGTGCATCAACCTATGCAATATTAACTTTAATGTTTGTGTCATTTCACAGTCTCTAAATTCTGTATTCCATTTTAATTTAAATTACATGGTATTACTTAAAATAGCACTTCATTGATTTAGATTGAAGTTTTTGTTCATTCATTTTTATAAACGCCTAGTGATTCCAAAATAACTAATATGTAAATTATACAAAAATGCCATGCTGACTACTAATATATTACAAATTATGGTTTCTTTAGTGTTGTAAAACTATACAGTCCATTCGTATTCTTTTCGGCCAGGGCTTGGAGGGTGAAGGGGTTAGACGACCCTGACCTTCCCACTGTCAGGTAAGGCATGTGTTGTTGAAATATTGGCATTGCAATATCATCCTTATTATGCAATATGACTGTAAACTTTGTTCACAGTATCTATTTGACTGAAAATTGCTTTGATGTGGTTGTAAATAAGAAACCTTAATCTATAGGCTGGAGAAGATATCAGAAACATGTGCTAATTATGAAAAATAAATAGAATAGTAAAATATACACAGTATTTAAATATACATACCTGAAGCTATTAACAGTGAAGCAAATTGATCCACAAATAACACAAAGTAATCGGAGACTCACACTTCACTTCAATAAATTGAGTTAATCTCAATATTCCTCACAACGATTGCATAAGGTCACTTCCCCTGAGCATGAAACGCAAGTGTATCCAAACAATCATTGTGAGAAATGTTGAGTGTAACTCAGTTTATTGAAGTGAAGTGTGATTCTCTAATTACTTTGTTATTTGTGGATATACACAGTATTTTATTGTACTAGTTACACCATGACATTAATGTAACATTAGTGGTCAACCTCTGAAAATGTGTTGTCATCTTGTAGATCAATTAATAGTGGCTGGCTCTTTTCAATTATACCTTCAAAGGAATGATATTTGTTTTCTAGTTCTTCAGCATAGTGTATGTAGTTAGGTCACTGATTGTTTTCAATGTCTCATGGTATTTTGGGCTAAGGCTCGAATTTCAGTAACACTTTTTCTTCTGAAGACATTATTGGTTACAATATTTCTCTTTAGATCCATCCATACATATTCTATGGGATTCATAGTACAATGATAAGGGGCCAGTCTAACAGCTACATGGCCGTATTTAGTAGCTAATACATCAGCAGCATGCATTTTGTGTTTATTGTACGTTTCTTTCATAAATATTTGCACCTGTGGTACTGTCATTAGTGGTGGCCTCTTTTACCATTCACTTGTAGTAGAGAGTAGAACATTCAATGATGCCTGCCTTGTTTACATACATACCATGGTGCTGCCCCGTGCCACTTGCTGCACGAACCTGTCCTTCCCTCCTTTTGATCACCTGGTGGCCAAAAAGAATGCAAATAGACTGTATATTTTAAGATACACAATACTTCTTAATAGTATTTAATGCCAGCTCCTACACCATATAGTTCCACAGGCAGTGACACTGGTGGTACATGAAATGAAATGCTAATTGAGAAGGAAACATTCTAGGCCTAAGTTTGGGGTACCTCCCTGGCATTTTCCAGTAACTAAGACTTAGCATAACCTGGGAAAAAACCTCAATCAGGGAGGATGGTTTATTCATGAGTCTGTCTTAATAACCTTGACTACACATTTCAGTCCATATGCGCAATACTATTGTTCCATTATACTTGCATGTAAATTATATATAAAATCGCTGCCAAAACTTAACCATATTCACATACAACAAAACTACAAACAGTTTATCTGTTTTCACATTCAGTGAAGAACATTTTTGAAACGTCACAAAATTTTAAAATTTTATTCAATAGGCAACCTATGATACACATTAGATAAAATAACGGCAGATAGCAATAGATGTAAATTACTTGTGTTTCTTGGAAAATAGTCATTTGTCTCCTGAAAATTTCATTTTCATGGATTGCTAAAATCTCCTCAATTCCTCTTGAGAACAAAGCTGTGATTTTTGTAATCAATTGCTCTGAAGTGCTTAATGAAAGTGACTAATTGTTGAGCAGGTTTAATGGATACACTTTAGCTTTATAATATGGCTTGCAATATTAACAATAAGCTGAAGAATGTGTTACACTTTGGTATTTTAGAGAAGGCAGGCTACACGATCGCCCAGGACAGTGGAATATTTGGAAGGCCTCTCTACCATTTCAAGTCCCACAGAAACTGTACAACCTCTAAACCAGCTGCAAGCCACACCAGAAGATGATGATGAACATATGCAAGAAAGAAAGATACAGGAAGTCAACAGCAGCTTGTTTGACTATTGTTATCATAAGGAGGTGGTAATAATGTTATATTTAAACCATAATCATCAGTAAATTCCTGCTTTAGCAACTCGTTGAACATTGTTTCTCCCTTTGTCAGCAAATGCAAAATTGGTGAAAGTGATACAAGAACAAAAAAAGAAAAGCTTCACATCAAAACCCTGAATAGCAAAATTAAGACCTAACTTCATATAAATTAGAATACTATTGCTGCTAGCTTTATGCAAAATGTATGAACACAATTTAGGCAGTCATGACAAATTATTATTTCAGTAGCCTTCACATGCCAGTTAGACATATTTCTGTTCAGTTGTATTGTCACTACCACAAAAACACCTACTGAGCTTTTATGACAGCCCTTGTATAGAAATGGTCTCATTTAAGCATTTTAGGGGTCCCTCTAAATTTCTTCAGAGTTAAATACAAGTATTAGATGTGGCAGCATGGGTGATTCATGTACACACATTTCATAGCAAACAAATTGACTACATGGGCAGATTAACAGGTCAGGCCTCCCCTCACACCTCAGACCCCTCTCGTATTCTGGTTTTTTAAAATCTTTTTCATTTTTTTATTTATTTTTTTAACATCCTCCAACATAATGTCATATCAGATGGTGAATGAAATGGGTAAAATTATGCTCAAATGAACCTAAGGTCTATAGAGCTTTAAGTTACCTGACATTCGTCTTCTCAGGATAAGGGAAAACCTCGGAAAAAACCTTATCTGGATAACTCGCCCTAAGCGAGATTCAAACTCGCCACCTTTTGGACGTGAGGCAGATACACTATCACCACCCACAGAGGTGGGCACTCTTCTTATGGTGGTCAGACTATAGATAACCACTCTGTACTTAATGGGTCTATAATAAATCAATTAACCTCTAGCCTACTCATTTTTTTCTTTGCAGTTTTCCCGGTAACAGTGTTCCTTTGAGCAGCATTTCTTAAAATTATATTAAAGCTAAAAGCAACCTCCTCCTAATATTTTAGAGTTCTGGATTAGTCAAAATAAAATTGTATATATAAGTAAAGAAAACGGTCTCCATCATGCATATAGAAATTATTGTAGTCCATAATTAGGTCAGACTTGCTTTAGACTCATTTTTATCTATAGTTGTGGAAATCACATTTGACTCCATAGTTATTATATATTTATTGTCAATAGATTTGCTTACAAATTTTTGACAATGTCCAAGTAACAGTTTTAAATTTACAGTTCATCTAGATTGTATAAACTTCTGTTGATGAGGTACATTTTAATTTTGTTTTAAATTTGGAACCTGTTAGTTGTTTGATGACATTTGGGAATTTACTGTATAAAATGAAACCTTGAGTATTTACATTTTTGTCTGATATTTTCTTACTAAAACCTGTTCTAAAATAATCAGTATTATGTCTAGTATAATGGTGGTGGATATCACTATTTTTTTCACTTCCATTTTCTACTGCAAGTATAATTGCTTTATACACATACAGTGCATATAATGTCAAGATGTTATCGATGAATGCATGTTACATGTTTGTCAAGACATGACTTAATTTCTCTGTACTTTCTCTACTATGTATCTAGGTGGAGGAGGTACTGCATTCCATCCAAATATACAATATTGAGAGTTCTCTGGAAACACATTTTGAGGCCCCTGAATGAAAAGTATCATTTATAGAAAAATGTGTCTATTTGCATGCATGCATGTGTGTTTGCTTATGCATGACCAAAGATGTGACACAGATTTTCAAGGAAACCTACCAAACCCAAACTATCTTTTACATGGAAAATGCTTCAATATTTTTTATTACAGTATCTCAAAAATCAGTCTTAATAACTTTGATTAAAATATCATATCATATTTACTTGAACATAAAATTTATACCTTGAATTTTCTGGAACTAGCCAATGAAGTCCTCTTCATTCAGAAAAAATCTTGTACAAGTGGTAAAAATTAAGAGACAGACAAAAATGTGCTATGCAAAAGGTCTATCTGTTACCAACATACAATTTTTTTACAAATAATTATTTTGTGACACTGGCCAGCCCAGATGACCTAGTTGTCAATGCCACTCACTCACTGTGGCATTGGCCAGTTCAGAGATATGGTTGTATTGTTCAATACTGTGTCATATTCTTTTAAGTGTTCAGTTGTCTCTCTCAAGGCCTTGGAAAGAGTATGGAATTTCAAAGCGAACAATTCGTGACAAGGTTTTAAACTTCTTACTATTGATTTGGTTCTTCTGTCCCCCTTGTATGATATATAATGAAACGTGTAATGTCACTATTCCTGCAAATGTTTATCTTAGTTAACATGGAATGGATAGAAACATAAACCTTTGTAAGAAAGTTTGTAGAAAGTATTTCAAAATAAAGGACAATGGATAGAGAAAGCGATGTGAATGTAGGTAACATCAGATTTTTACCTTTTTTAACTTAGCTGCTACAGGTAATAAATGACCTTCCCTAAAGTGTCTACAGTTTTGAACTTATTCTTTTCAGCAATTTGACAACCCTTTCTATTGCTTCTAATGGTGGCAATTAGTAAAGCTGCCTAGAATACAGGTATAATGTACAGGAAAAGGCGTAAAAACACATGCATATGCACCCACACCCAGACTCACGCCCAGGCAGAGGCCCAGGCCCACAAGCCCACAAACCCACAAACCCACAAACCCCCAGACCCCCAGACCCAGACCCAGACCCAGACCCACACCCACAAACCCCTAGACCCAGACCCACAAACCCACAAACCCCCAGGCCCAAGCCCACAAATCCACAAACCCCCAGACCCACAGACGCAGACCCCCAAACCCACAAACCCCCAGGCCCAGACCCACACCCACAAACCCCTAGACCCAGACCCAGACGCAGACCCCCAAACCCACAAACCCACAAACCCCCAAACCCACAAACCCCCAGGCCCAGGCCCACACCCACAAACCCCCAGGCCCACACCCACAAACCCCCAGGCCCAGGCCCACACCCACAAACCCCTAGACCCAGACCCCCAAACCCACAAACCCCCAGGCCCAGGCCCACACCCACAAACCCCTAGACCCAGACCCACAAACCCACAAACCCCCAGGCCCAAGCCCACAAATCCACAAACCCCCAAACCCACAAACCCCCAGGCCCAGGCCCACAAACCCACAAACCCCCAGACCCAGACCCAGACCCACACCCACAAACCCCTAGACCCAGACCCACAAACCCACAAACCCCCAGGCCCAAGCCCACAAATCCACAAACCTCCAGACCCACACCCACAAACACCCAGACCCAGATCCCCAAACCCACAAACCCCCAGGCCCAGGCCCACATCCACAAACCCACAAACCCCCAGACCCACACCCACAAACCCCCAAACCCCCAGACCCAGACCCACAAATCCACAAACCCACAAACCCCCAGGCCCAGGCCCAAAAAAAAACTTTCTTTTAGTTCAGAGACTTTAAAACATGCATATCTGATGAAATCTTGATATTGAATCTTTGGGTGTAATGCAATGCTTTCTTTGTCTACTAAGTATGTGGGAGAGGAAGTAAACATTAAATTCAAATGTTTAATTATTTAGCCTTCACAATCAGAGGTATCAAAATGCTTGGCTTCAGTGCTTCTTAATTCGTCCATCCATGCTTCACTATTATCTTTATAGAGATGATGAAGAAAAAGATTAAGACAAGATACAACAAACCTTGCAATAATATACAGTGTAATTTCTTGTGTTTTGCAAGTGGAAAATTAAACTTTCAGTTACTGGTGAATTAGAAGATTTTAATAATTCTTAAATTATGTTTTTGAAAGTGTTCATATTTGCTATCTGTTTCAGAATTCTCAAATCATTCATGCAAATGGACACAGCCATTCAGACACTAAGGAAAAGAAAGGAGTAAAAACCATAGTTTGGATGATTACCTTAGGCGATAGCTTGCATAATCTCATTGATGGGCTAACTATTGGTGCTGCCTTTAGCAATAGCTTGCTTACGGGTTTCAGCATCAGTCTGGGAGTGCTGTGTGAAGAGTTTCCTCATGAGCTTGGTGAGAAAATTCACTGTAATGCACTCATCTTTACATCATTCTTATTCCTTATTGTTCTTATGATATAACTACTTCTTGCAATTTCAAAAGATGTACTGGAAATAATCATATTATTACAATACCACTACCAAAAACAGAAGCTCTGTCGCAATTCACTTCGATGGTTGCTTGTGCAATCAGCTGTGTGGCACATGTATGGTTCTTTTTAACCCCCATTCTTACTACAAACAGCTCCATAGGCAGTGGACACTGATGATTAGGGCTCGGAAGTTCATGCCCTAAAAAACACTGAAATATACATGCAAATATGCTCTTAAAAACTTGAAAATATGCCAAGAAATATGCACTATTTAATTAAAACAATTGATGTCCCTTTGCAGTAGACGAGTTAGTATAAATAATAAAGTTACCTTATTCCTTAGAGGTTCGAGCTGCTAGTATTAACTGCTAAATTGCAGTTCACAACCAACACTTTGCACAAATTTTCAACTATAAAACATCGTATGTTATCAGGACATATTTAAATGATGTCAACTGCTTCACAGAGAGACTCAAGTCTCTTGGTGTGACAGATGGTTTTCTTTTGAGGATGTCTCGAATATTGCACATCTGTTTATAATCAAAATTTTTTGAAATTACATAATTCACTTTCTCTTTCACTTTTTGTCCTATGCTACAAGGAACTGAACTTAGATCACATATTGTTTTTTCAAAGACAGTAAGTGATTCATGCAAAGGAGATCCTACAGCTTCCAATGCCGTTATAGCTGTTGGTAAGAAAGAAAAATGGGCAGATATGAAACTAAGATCCTCTTTTAACCCAGTGCCGGATATTTTGCACAGTTTCTATTGATGAAGCATCTTTCGAGTCCAATGAATTAACAACTTCTTCGACTATTTCTATGTGCTCAGCATAATATAAAACTGCATCGATCCATGTTCCCCATCGAGTTAACACTGGTGCAGGAGAAAGTCGGATATTAGATGCTGTTGATCTAAACAGCATAACTCTTTTAGGAGATTTAACAAAAATTCTCTTTGTACTGGACACAAATCTATCTACCAACGAGAAAGAATCATGTATTGTCTCAGAAATGCGATGAAGAGCGTGTGCCAAACAAGTTATATGAATTAAGTCAGGAAAAATACCTTTCAGAGTTTGTCCTGATTTTGCCATATAAGGAAGGACCTGCATCAGTAACAAATAAAAGTAACTGGTCGTATTTGATTCCACATGGCCATAGTAATTTCAAAGTGTCCATCACAAACTGGGTCACAGTTACATTGTTAGTGGCCGACAATTTGCACACATTAAGAAAATAAGGTGTAGTCTTTTGTTCATTATTTAAAGCACCCACGGTTATATTAGCAATAGAACAGTGCTCAGAATTAGGGGTTTCATCAACAGACAACCACACAAACTGATCCACTAATTCATTTTGTATATTTGACAATATGTTATTCTAACAATGTCCTACATAAGTCTTATGCAGTGTACTTTCTTCAGGCACTTGTTGTCGAGTGTACTTGGCAAGAAAGTTTTTAAATGTCGGATTATTAATTTTGAACAAGGGAATATCAGCAGCTAAAAATGCTTGACACAATTCATAGGAAAATTCAGTAACCCTACTTCCTAAACACTCTACTTGCTGTTTTTGAACAGGTTCTTTGTTTGCGAGTTTTCTGATTAAATTCTCCTTATGTTTTGCTGTGTTTATGTGCTGAACTATTTGAAATCTTTTCTCACTCCCTACATTTTTCTCACACGCTCCACAAAACAGTACCCTATTATCTGTAGATATTAAATCATCCAAAAACTTGTTATGTAAATTAATTAATATAGCGCTCGAAGTTGGTTTTATTTTCGACATTTGAAGAGCTTTTTAACATTTTATATGCCTAATTTAATTTGGTGGGAACCAGTTCACAACACTGTTACGTTTGAAGACCACAACTCAACTACTGGTGGGCAGGCAAGCGTTGCTATAATCGTGCTGCTCAAAACGTTGGCCTGTACTTTATCTTTGCTACTATAAACCTCTCAGATAACACACTGATTATTTTCTAGGAACATATATATAATGAAAGGATGGAAACAGGGGATTCACTGCATGACAACATGACTCGGCATTAGTTCTCGCCACCTCGCGAGTTGCATCATCATGTGCAATACTACCAATGTGAAAAATATTATACAGATGTCAAAAATAATAAAAAAACCATAAAAATAATTAAAATATGCAATATAGGGGCTATAATATTGAAATCTTCGTGAGTTGTATCATCATGTGCAATATTACCAATATGAAAAATATTATCCAGATGGAAAACAATAATAAATAACCATAGAAATCTTTAAAAGATGCAATATAGGGTCTATAATATTGAAATAATATGCATTTATCAAAAATCAAGAAAATATGCAGTTATATGCACCATAAAATCATGTCCAAATAACTGAGAATTCCATAATTCATGCGCATAATGTAAAAGCATACATTTTTAACCCCTATGAAAAAACACGCAAATGAATGAACTTCCTAGCCCTACTGATGATACATGAAATCATACTTGGGGGGGAAAATGAAATTTGGGAAGGATATATGCCACGCCTCCCCAGTATTTTCCAGTTATGAAGTCTGAGGAAAACTTCAGTCTGGGGGGCTATGCTTTAAGGACCTCAACTACTTGTGTTAGTACCTAAGCTGTAGTTGACATCTAGTTCATATGGTGATATAACAGCCTAGGGCAAACTCCTGTCCATGGTTCAAAATCCATTTCATTGGCATATTGAAACATTGTTAAAAATAAGAGTATTTGTTAGCAAGAAATTTATAATTTGTTAATGCTAATAAAATATTTCAGAAAATGCTCCATTTATTTTGCTTATTACTTTTAAAATCTTCTCTTTTGGCATTTGCATATAAGATTTCCAGAACACGAATGGCTCCATATTTATACTGATGGATCATTGATATCAAACCAAGATGGAGTAGGGGCTGGAGTCACATGTCACCTCTTTTCCTATTACAAATCATTAAGTTATGGAACTACAAATTTTGATGGAGGAATTGAAGCAACTTGAATGGCCCTACAAAATCTTTTGTACAGAATTTCAAATTTTCAGCAAGCAGTTATTCTCTCAGATTCCAGGGCAGCAATTTTAGCAATTACTTCCAAGTTGTCACCAAAAAACCAAACAATTATAGAATGTTGGAAAATCCATACCCATCTAACAGCACTTCAAAAACACCTAGTCTTCCAATGGATACCAGCTTACTGTGGACTAAGTGGTAATGAGAAAGCTGATTTTCTTGCAAAAAAAGGGTACCAGCAGTGTACAAAAATCTATAGTTAATCTACCATTTTATGCAGCTAAAAGATTAGGCAACTCTGAATTCAAAAAAAATATTGCAAAATATTACTATGAAAAATCAAAGAATAAAAGATGGGAACTACCAAACATTCAAACAGTAATTCCTGAGTATCCTCGAAAAACAGCAGTGGCAACCTTCAGGTTGATTACAGGACATGATTGTCTGGCAAAACATTTAAACAGAATTGGGATATATTCTTCACCACTCTGCCCTCTATGTGATCTGCAAGAGGAAATGATTCCAGACCACCTTCAAATATGCCCGGCCACTTCTAGTGCCCCATCCATCAGTGAAAAATATTGGAGAGCTAGAGGATTAATGATTTCATTGTCAGAAATCCAGCATTAGCTAGCAACAACAACATTCTTGTAACATTTCCAAAATTCTTCCTCTTTCAACCCTACAAATTATTCTTTCAAGATCTAATTATTTTGGCTTCCTTCTGTTATACAAATATTGACCCAATACGTTGTTTTCGGATCACTACAGCCTATCATTCAAAGCTGAAGGTACACCACTTTTGTATAGTTACCTCCAGGTTAGTATCTTAACCAGTTCCAGAGGCTGCATAATAAAAATATGGACCTAACTCCCAGTTAGCATATAATTGAAACCTGAACCAGATGTCATAATACAGATGACAGAAGTAGTGATTTAGGCATGTTTTACAAAATGTGTCTTCCATTTCCAAAACAAACATATATAACGCGAAGAATATGTGAACATGTAACATGTGCATTTTCAAGAATAATTTATAAAAGATTTAACTTCATGTTTCTTTCTTTTTCCCCCATCAGTATTAACATGAAACCTGAAGATTTGCTGTTAATTATCACACATTTGGCATAGTGTGTCTCATTGTTTTATTCAATAATACAAGTGAAAACTGCAGATCCTTCATGACAGGGAGCAGACAAAATGATCTATCAAACAGAAAAGAATGTTTTGCAACAGTAACATTTATTATTTTGCTCTTCTTGGAAATGCTATATACTGTACCTGTAAACATTGTCATTGTTATGATTACTTTTAGGATATTCTTGTTTAATCGGTGGACTATTACTGCACATTAAGTAACAAGAATGTAAGAATGGCACTGACTGTTGTGACAGCTTGATGTTTGAAGTAGTTGTCAGGTTTTGCTTTTACTGCATGACCTTCTGCAAGCACTTTGCTGCACTTTCACTCGTGACTTTTCTATGCAGAGTTGCCAAATATTCTTTGCAGATAGATCAAATGTTAACTATGGTTTGTTTCTCTGGATGAGTCCTCTTAGCAATTTAAAGGTGGACATCTATATACATAGAGCCTGCCTCTATAGCGTGATGGTTAGCGTGTCTGCCTCACGTTCAAGAGGTTGTGAGTTCGAACCTTGCTTAGGGTAAGTTATCCGGATAAGGTTTTTTCCAAGGTTTTCCCTTATCCTGAGAAGACGAATGTCAGGAAACTTAAAGCTCTATGGACCTTGGGCTCATTTGAGCATCATTTCACCCATTTCAGTCATTCACCGTCCAATGTGACACTAGGTTGGAGGACGTTAATATAAAAAAAAATGTATACAGAGAAAATTTGAATAAAAAATTAAGAAAGCAATAATACGCAATAAAAACATTAAAAAATGTTTGAAGATATGAATATGGTCAGAGTAACTTATTTTGCCTACTTTTGTATTCTTTTTAAATTAAGGCAGCACTTTCTGGGCTACTTCAAGTATGTCAGAAAGAATTTTCAAAATACAACAGTTATAAGAATAGTAGCTAACCAATCAATATATGTACACTGCAGAATTATTTTAAAGAACTTAAAATTATGACACTTTCACATTTTGTTTTTTAATATTTATTTATTGTCGCTTAACTACTAGTGGTTTTTCTGCGACATACAGGAGAACATAATATACATCACAGCAACAAAAACTCACATTAAACAAGAATCAAGAAATTGGATACAATACATAATAATACATACACTACAACACAATATAAGCACTGTACAATGCAGAATGTGTATACAGTGTACATACAATCATTACAGCATAATATTCACATTAAAGAAAAATCTGGAGATTGGATACAATTCATAATAATGACTACAGTACATACCCAGTGTACATTACAGAAAAAGGTATACAATGTAATATATTACAATTTTATATTATAACATTTGCTAATTTTAACTTGTTACACAGTGAGTCTTATAGTTTAAGTTACAGTTTGTTATGCAATGCTGTTGGTACATGAGCAGTTATATTGAATTCTCTTCTTTTCTGTTCATATGTTGGGCATTCTGTAAAGTTGTGCTTGATGGTTAAGGGCTGTTGGCAGTGATGACATTCAGGTGGCGGCTCTTCTTTGGAAAGTAGAAATGAGTGGGTTAACTTGATGTTCAATCTTGTCAGTAAAAACTTTCATGTTTGTATACATATAATGTTCTTTTAAATGTTAAAGCCAATATAAATAACTTTTAAGACTTATGCAATTCACATCAGCATGATACAAAAGGAAGCTCAAGTATGTTAACCATTAGCCATAATACAACACAGTATAAACATTCCTTCACCTATAATTATATGCGATTGTGTAATAAGTTGGTTGCCACTCTATATAAGAGATTTAGACACAGTATGGATGTTCAAACAAAGCTTCGTAAATTTTTAATTAAAAGTATTTTTATTCTAGGCAAGAGTTTTTAAAAAGTTAATTTTACACCATGTTTTCTCTTCTACAGTATTACTATGTAATATTCTCGTTTGTATATTTTCTTTTTTTCTTCTGGAATTACTGTTACATATTCTTTTGTAAATTTTGTGTTTTTGCAATTACTAGTTTTCCTCTGTAAATTTTGTATCGGCACATCCATTATTTTGTACAAGGTAGAAAGGATGAATAAATTGAATTTGAAATTTATGAGGGTCGCTACAAAGGTTTTGAAATGTGAGAAAATGAGAGTTGACCCACTCTAATTGAATACAGTATGGGATAGGCCCATCTTTTGTGAGTAAAGTGTTATCAGGTAGCGACTCTCCCACTCCAGGAATTCCAGCAGCGTATGGGTGAACAATATGTGTGCGCAGATAGTCAGTCCCTGGGTCAGTGGGTTAAACCATTGTCTAAGTCTTGAACATTTATTATAGGTTTTTGAGAACAATACTCCTTCCCATGCCACTATTTTCCAGTGGTTTCAGGAATTTAAAGGGGGCCGAAAATCTTTGGAGGACAGAAGCATGTGTGCAGCAATGGCAGTGACTGAGGAGAACATTGCAGCATTCAGATAAATGCTTTATGAAAATAACTGCATAACATTTAAAGAAATTGAGGCAACATTGCATATTGGTTTGCCAGCAGTTTTGAAAATCCTCAATGAATTCCTTAGTGTCCGGAAGGTCACATCCCGGTGAGTGCCTCACTATTTGACAGGAGAACAAAACCACGCTCATGTTGAATGGTGTGTGAAAATGCTGACAAGATCTGAAGGATGAGACTCTGGACTCGTCACAGATGATGAAACGTGTATTTATGAGGTGGAATCAGGACTGAAAAATTCAATGCCATAGCCTGGACTTTAAACATGAATCTTCCGTTTATCGAGTGGCTGCTGTAACCACTAAGCTACCATGGCCAACTTGCCAGGGTCATAAATAATGTTGGCATAAATAAATAATAATTACCATCTAAAGGTCACTTAAACCTGGGACATAAAGTACTTACTATTGTAAGTCGCCGTTGGGGGTATTTATCTCTGATGTGAGATTCCCTTGTGGTCTAACCAGGAAAGTTAAAAAAACTGGCAAGTTGGCCATGGTAGCTTAGTGGTTAGAGTAGCTGCTTGATAAGTAGAAGACTTGTGATTCAAATCCCGGCTATGGCATTGAAGTTTTCAGTCCTGATTTCACCTGTTAAACATTGCCCACACACAGTTTGTGTATTTAAAAACACCAGCATTAAGATTGTTGGCATAAATAAATAATTGCTGTATTTATAAGTTTGATCTGGAGACCAAGTAGCAATCAGCGGTATGGATCTTTGCTGATGACAATCCATTGATGAAAGTGAAGTGTTGCCAAAGTGTCCACAAGAAAACGGCGGCCTCATTTTTCCTAAAGCTTGGTCTTGTGGCAACCATTTCTGTGGAGCAGCAAAGCATGGTTACCACTAATTGGTGCACCACAGTTTGCTTGCCAAGCTTCAAGAATGGCAGCTGTACACAGGACTTTGAGGGATCCTCCATGACAACGCTTCCGCACACACAGCCAACATAACCATTCAGTTCCTGGAGTCTACCAAAGTCAAATTTGTGATTCATCCACCATATAGTCTCAGCCTGGCCCCATGTAACTTTTTTCTGCCCCTGATAATAAAAATTACATGTGCAGAAAGAGATTTTCAACCCCTGAAAATGCTGTTGCTACCTACAAAGGAGAGCTTGCAGCCATTGAAGAAAACCTGTGGCAGGACTACTTCCAGTAGTAGTTTCAGTCAATGCAAAAGTGTATACTGTGTGGTGGCAAGTACTTTGAGAAAGTGCAACTATCAGAATAACTTTTAAAAAATTATTCTTGGTGTATCTCTAAACCTTCATAGTGACCCTTGTATAGCTCTTCCCACCTGCATTCGCAGTGTTAAAATATAGTCTTCGGAAATGTCTTCAGAGACTTGAATAGTTCCTCAGTGTAAATGGTTTCAGTCTCAGGACTGCTGCTTCTCACAATTAACGCCAACCATGTAGATAATAATGTTTTTAATTTATGGGTGCTCTTAAACTGTTGTGGTTATCAGCATCCCATTTTTATAATGAGTGTGAAAGATAGCTTAATTTTGCTTGGAAGCCCCTTGAAGCTTGAGGTTCTTTTTCGTGTCGCAAATCTACAATATGGGACCATCAACTTTACTTCCCCTCTGAAGAAGGTCGTGCTAAGTAATTTTATGCCCAAAAAATCCATTGCCCTCTGCTGGGTTTGAACCCATGATCTCAGGAACCAAAGACTAGCATATTACTCCTAGACCACGAAGGATAACAAGCATATTCAAATTAATTCTGAGCAAGCTCAGAATATTCTTACCTTGAAAATTTGTGTACTTTCTTTGTTGCAGGTGATTATGCGCTGCTTCTAAATTCAGGTTTGACAAAAACACAGGCAGCACGTTATAATTTCGTAGCAGCAATCTCCTGCTATTTGGGTATGATACTAGGAGTCATTTTGGGAGAAATGCAGTCTCAGGCTATTTTTGCATTTGCTGGAGGGATGTTTATCTACATTGCTCTTGTGGACATGGTGTGTATTCTGTTTCTCATCTGCATGTATTTATGCTTTTATTGCTGATCCTTAATGCCTAAAGGCTGGTTCACAACCAACAACAACAGAAACCAGAACCAGAACAAGAGACTTGAAATACATGTATTCAAATGGGAGTGTTCACAACAAATGGCAAACCTTCCTGGGATCCGGGAACAGGAGAGAAGACTTGGCCAAGATTCAACTTTTGTGTTCCCATTAATGGGCATGGTATATCAGATCCATTAAATGTATATCAAAGATTTCTTCTTCCTTCAAGGTAGAAATTCTTCATGGCGGCCGTGATGCCAACGGCCACTAGAACTCCCGCTAATCGCAATTCTAGAAAAATCAAACAGGAAAGAATTTTAGCAGTGCATCTCTCACTTTCACAAATTGGTTAGTGTTGGTTGTGTAAGTGTATAGTTTGGCTGGTACTTCTTAAATTTATTGCTTTTCTGCATTTGTATTGTATATCATTTTGTTATGTAACCTTCTGGATTGTTATTGTTTTAATTATTAATATAGTTTTCATTTATTCACTGTTATATATTGTATTTGTTTATATGCATCAATAGAGCAATTGAAATTTGACAAAGCGCTCATTTTGAGTGTGTAGGAAAATGAGCACTTGTATAACAAAAAAGTATCAAATTATATGGATGAATTTATGAAAGAGAACATGTGGCAATACGCAATATCTTCGCATTTATATCTTCACTTTATCAAAATTTGGCATTGGTTAACCTGTTTTTATGGTGGCTGAATTGGAGAGCAGGTTAAAACTTTTTCATTGGTCAATATACACTATCTATTCCTATTGCCATTAATGGGCTGTTGTGAACCAAAATGTTCATGCTATTCCTGTTGTTGTTTCATTAATGGGTAGTTGTGAACCAGCCTTAGACCTACCTCAAACTCATTATTTCAATAGAAAGATGAGAAAAAGTAAAGTAACAATCAATTATGGTGGATTAGTTGGAGTTAGTAACACATTAACTATGGATCGAAATGTTGCATCAATAAACCATAGATTGAGTAATTATCAAGCTAGATCCATGATACAATTTAAATGGCTTACAACTTTGTAATTTAATTATTGTATATACAGTGAAGACACTTTTTCTTTCTTGCAGATTGGCGAGGTAAATGAAACCATAAAGAAGGACAGCAAGATAAGTGTTGCAAGAGCTCTACATACACTATTGCTTCAAAACATTGGAATGGCAGCTGGTGGAATTTCTTTGTATTTACTGGCAGTATATCAAGACAAACTGAAATTTGATTAACCATGCAATGTGATATTTCAATGTTATGTTGGGTCTGGTAAGCAACTACTTGCCAAAGTCTGAAACCAACCCATAATGTAGATTCCTCCACCCTTTGCTGTTGACCATAACAGTTGTATAATGGGTTGGTTTTGCCCATCTCTCAGGTGGTAACTGAACGCTGAACTAATGAATGTGAACTTGTGTAGATGTAAGGAGCTTGCAGTATCCATAAACTAAAGTTTTATCATTAATTTGTCACTTAATTTTTAAACTAACTTGGTCGTGAACCTATAGTATTTTAAACATTTGTTCAGAGCTGGTATAACCACTACGTATTTGTTAAATGTAGAACTGAAAAAAACATTTTTCAGTTGTTTCATAGCTGTGGTTTTATGTTTGATTATATTTGCAAGCTCCACTCATTTCCATACCAGTGGAAAGAAAATCTATTAACTTAATTATAGTTGATCAGTATTACTGAAGTTTTCTATAGTGTTTAAATACATTTTGTTCACAGTACAATAAAATAATTTTTTATAATTTTTTTTTTTTTTTTTTTTTTTTTTTTTGTTTTGTTTTGTTTTTTTGTAATTTTATCTGAATCGGTTAGTGCTGAAAGGAAGTTAGTCCATTATAAAGAAGGTACAAAACTGTTATCAAAGAACTATTTTCTTATGATAAATTGATATGGATTTCATAAGATTTTATCTGTATGAATATGTAGACAGTAAAAAATAAATAAAAAATGAAGAAATAGATAATTATAAAGCAAGTCTGATGCTTTATGAAATCAGAAACATTTTCTAATGCTGTGTTCACAATAGATGACACTGTGCACAGGACAGTTTCACTTTCAAGGTATGCAATAAACAGGAAAATGCATATCATTCAGGTTGTTTTGATCTCTGGTAATGAGAATTACCTTGGCTCAAATTCTACTTGTACTAAGTGGTCAGCTGGGAAGCAAATTTAGACAACCATTCAAACAGAAGAGAACACAAACTGGTTTCCAAGTTGAAAGGGCACTCTGTGGCTAGATCAGAGAAAACCAATAAAGGATACGCCTTACAATTTGACAACTATTCAGCATGATCTACATAAAAAAACATAATTCAACAGCTGTTGGGCCCGATGGGCCACTTGGTACTTCAGTTCTTCTCTTCCAAATAAAACTAATGTTTAATTTTTGGTAATATTATGCTTTTAGTGGACAGTAAATATTTGGATTTTAGGATGCTTAAATGGAATCAAAAAAGATCCTTGTTCTCAAAATAAATGCCTCAGGAATGAGGGCACCAATAATTGAAGGGTCTGTATACCTGTTATTAAATTAGATTATCATTTATTTTCATTCTTATTTAAGAGTATTCATTAATATTCTATTTATTTTGAAAACAAAGAAGACTGCTCTAGAATTAAACCTAATATAACTAGATCCCACTCACTCTTGTGCTCCATAAACAAGTGTTACCTTAAAACATGTTTTGCACATCCATTGTATGCAACATCAGTTTTCTGACTGCTGACCCTGTTGTAGAGCTAAAGGCTTATCTCTCAGTAGTTTGACACACTTCAAGTTGCGATTCCTGTCCAATAGCATGTCATATTCATTAAACTGTTCCTAAACTTCACCTAAAATGTTTTCCCAGGACTCTGCTGCTCTTGGAACACTCTTCAATAAATTACCTAACTTTTTTTCTCTATATCATATTAAGAACAAAACATCATACTGTTCCTAGAAATGGCATGCTACTGCCAATTGAAACCGAAATTATAATGTCAATATATATATTTGATAATAGAAAGAAACAAAAGGAGATTCTAGTCAATAGTTAAGGGGAAGACGTAATAAAGCTGAATATGTTAAAGTCTCAAGAATGGAAGCCTAGGCAGATTTAAATGAGTGATAAGGTTACAATTGTTGTTTGTACGAAGCCATAGTGATTCCACGGGCTGAATCCTACCTTACCATGACGTGCACTAAAGTTAGCCAATGGAAATCTCTTCCTTCGTGTTGCTCACGCAAAAACAAATGCAACACAACACACACTTGAGAGTACACGTGCAATTTCTGAGTTGTACGTAAGCTAGCACGTATACATAATTCGGCGGTTGCTAAAGGGTGACAAAGTTAAAGTGTTATAACGTTGTAGTTGAAGTTACAAATTTACATTCTATTTAAATATCGTCGGCAGTTCTGCACAAATCTGGAAATTTACATATAAAGTGATATGTTGGTTAATTCTTCGTTTGGTTCCATTCCTACCATAACCCACGCACACCCCGCAGATTAGGACCTCTTGCTAGAGCTAGTCTGGACATCAAACACGAGATCTTATAGGTCTTAAAGGCGACGTCTTTGACGGAGAGGAACCGTTTGCGTCAAATGGCGAACCAACGTGTGGCACAATAAGACGACGAGGATTGGGCCAACGATATTCGAGAAAAAGAGGACCAGCAGAAGCTGACACGATAAGGATTGAGCCAACAAGATTCAAGAAGAAGAGAATCAACAGAGACTGCGGAAGTACCTAATGGACCAGTAACATCAGGGACAGTGGCAACATCGGAGTGCAGCAACAATAATAAGGTACTGAGTGTTAAACTAGTTTATCAGTGATATTTAAGTAGATGATTCTTAGAAACGGCAAGATGTTGGAACAGTCAGTAGTAGATAGTAAAATTCAGGAGATAGAAGTTGTAAATAAGGAAACTGTAGATGTAGTAGCAAATGTAGGGGGAAATGTAGGGGGAAATGTAAATGTATCAGATCAAAGAGAACAGCTTAATGAAGGTCATTCTGCCAGTGAATGTCAAACACCAGTTGTAATTACAGAAAATAACATGCTAGGGCCGATAATGGCAATGCTCAATAAATTGGAAAATAGTTTAACTGAGGTTAGGGAGAAAATGGAAAATAGTTTAACTAAGGTTAGGAAGGAAATGGAAACTAACAATAAAAGTTTAACTGAGGTTAGCGAGAAAATGGAAAATAGTTTAACTGAGGTTAGGAGGGGAATGGAAACTAACAATAAAAGTTTAACTGAGATATTGGAGAAATTGGATAATAACCATAAAAGTTCAACTGAGAAATCGGGAAATAGTTCAACTGAGAAATCGGAAAATAGCAATAAAAGTTTAACTGAGGAATCGGAAATGACCACCCAAAGTTTAACTGAAAAGACAGAGAAAGAGATAGAGAGTAGTAATAAAGTGTTGACGGAGAAATTGGAGAGTAATAATCGAGGCTTGACAGAATTAGCACAGAGAATAGAAAATCAACATGTGATAGAAAATTTTCAGGGGGAAATTAGAAATGAAGTGGATAATGAAAGAATTGAGGTTAGAGAGAACAGAACTCAGCCTGCGGGGGAGATAGAAAATGTAAAGAAAGAAATTAATCAAGAATTTGGTCGATTGGTTGAGAAATCTGAGAGAGAGAGTAGTAAACTTAGGGAAGAAGTAGGGCAGATATTGAATAACGAGAGAGAAACAACCTGCAAAGAATTGGAAGACAGTAAGGTTAGGTTACAAAAGGCAGAAAGCCAAGTTAGAAGGTTAACTGTAAATATGGAAGATTTAAATGAGTATGTAAAGGAAGTGGTTACGGAAATCCAGGGTGTAACGCAAGCACTGGAAAATTTAAAATTAAGTGATAGTCGTGCTAATTCTGCTTGTCCTAGTGTAAACACAAATTGTAGTGTAAGCGCAAATCTTAGTGAAAGTACTAATCATAGTGCAAACAAAGCCAAACAGGAGATTGATCAAAGCAAAAATCAAAATCAAGGTGAAAGAGCTTTCCAAAACTTTTTCGGGCAGGGGGCAACCCCAAACTTGAATCAGAATTACGAGATTCGAGATAGATATCGTGGTCTCATACCTAGAAATGACAATTTATGGGAAAACCGGAAAAGAGTAAACCTTAGAGATAATGGTTAGATCATTGATATAATTGTGTGTTGCCAAGAACGAGAAAATGTATAAATATTGTAAACATAGCATAATAGTGACTAAGTGAAAGTGTTGTGCAAACCAAGAAGAGAAAGAGGATCAAGAAACTAATAAATACCAAACCAAGGAACTTTTGTAAAATTATGTAACTTCCGAAGATAGAAAAAAAAAAAACATGTAAATATTAGGGTATTTAAGTAAAATTTAATCTTGTTTGGAATGCATGTTTTAAAATGTTTGTAAAAAAAAAATGTACGTGGATGGAGAATTGCCGACTACGAGAATAGGTATGCACTAAAAAAATTAATCATTCGGGCAGAACATAAACATTAACTTATTATGTAATGATAAAATAATGTTTATGGGGGCATTTGAAACCGAAATTATGTCAATATATATATTTGATAATAGAAAGAAACAAAAGGAGATTCTAGTCAATAGTTAAGGGGAAGACGTAATAAAGCTGAATATGTTAAAGTCTCAAGAATGGAAGCCTAGGCAGATTTAAATGAGTGACAAGGTTACAATTGTTGTCTGTACGAAGCCATAGTGATTCCGCAGGCTTACCATGACGTGCTCTAAAGTTAGCCAATGGAAATCTCTTCCTTCGTGTTGCTCGCGCAAAAACAAATGCAACGCAACACACACTCTCTTGAATCGAGCCGAGAGTACACGTGCAATTTCTGAGTTGTACGTAAGCTAGCGCGTATACATAATTCGGCAGTTGCTAAAGGGTGACAAAGTTAAAGTGTTATAACGTTGTAGTTGAAGTTACAAAGTTACATTCTATTTAAATATCGTTGGCAGTTCTCTACAAATCTGGAAATTTACAAATAAAGTGATATGTTGGTTAATTCTTCGTTTGGTTCCATTCCTACCATAACCCATGCACACCCTGCAGATTAGGACCTCTTGCTAGAGCTAGTCCGGACATCAAACACGAGATCTTATAGGTCTTAAAGGCGACGTCTTCGACGGAGAGGAACGTTTGCGTCACAATTTATCTATTCCTTTATTTTTTATATCTAAAAAGTGCTCTGTTCCCTTTTTTTTCCTGAAGTATATTTTACTGAAACACTTGGTTGATTCTATAAATGCCAGCTTCCCTTTGCACTGGCGTTTTGTCCATCCTGTTTGATTTTAAAAACTTTTCCCATACTAAGTGTGTTTTGTGATGCCAGAGTAATGTTATAGTCTTTAAGTATCTTTAGAAATTGAATGACATGTAACTAACTTACTTGTAGATCTATTATATTGAATTTTCTTGTATGTTAAGGTTAACAATAGACTTGGATGAAAAACCAATTGATGAATATTTTCAACTTGCAAACATCTTCATTGAAATGTCATTTTTAACATTTCAGAGAAATTTGTATCAACAAACATCCAGTTTATCAATAGGTGTTCCACTGTTTCCTTTTCTGGCTAATCTGCTTATGGGATTCTTTTCAGGTCCGATCACCAATGCATTTTCACTGAACCTCAAATTTTGGGTTAGATATGTGGATAGCATATTTGCATGTACAAATACAGACTAGTAGAAGATACTGTTAAGCTCCTTAGCATACAAGAATCTGAAAATAACGAGAAACAATAATCACCTAGAATTTGGAATAAGCAAAAAAAAACCTACTATATAAAGTCAGATGACTTCAAATCCAGGCAATATAAACGTGCAGTTAGTAATAGTTTAATTTACAGGTTAATTAGCATTCCACTGAACACAACAGAGTACCAGAAAGGATTACACCACATAATTAAAATAGCTGAGTATAATTGGTTATACCAAGGTATTGGTACATGGAAAAAGTAAGGAAATAGTAGAAAATTCACTACCACAGACAAATAACTTCTCCAGAAACAATAAAGCTACCATTAAGGCTAGAGATTTCTTCCGGGCTTAAAAGCCGTGGTCTGCTGGAGTTTTGAGGTCCAGACGTTTTGTCCACACCTGCGGTTTCGTCCATACCACCTGAGGATAAACGCCATCATTAGATCTGAAGCTCAACCTCCTAGACTCTACGGTCTGCCTAAGATACATAAAACAGGAGTACCACTACGACCTATTGTTAGCGGCGTTCGGTCTGCTACCTATGCTGTTGCAAAGTATTTATCCGATGTACTACAACCTCACATTGGCTCCACGGACACCTACATCAAGGACTCGCAGCATTTCATCACAAAACTACAGACCATCACACTGCAACCTCAGGATGTCCTTGTTAGCTTCGATGTCATCTCTCTCTTCACTATGTTTCCCATAAATGATGCATCACACCACTGAAAAATCTCTTTCCGGATGACATACTGGCACTATTTCATCACGTGCTTACCACCACTTACTTCCAATGGAACCAGGCTTTCTTCGAATAGATTGATGGGGTTGCCATGGGCAGCCCACTCAGCCCAGTGCTTGCTAATTTCTTTATGGTGTCCTTCGAGTCCCAGGCCCTAAGTTCTGCAACTCACAAACTGTCTGTATGGTATCGCTATGCGGATGACACTTTCATCGTTTGGAGACATGGGGAATCAGCCCTTGATGGTTTCCTACAGTATCTCAACAGCATCAATCCACATATTCAATTCACTATTGAGAAAGAAAAAGATGGACAACTGGCCTTCTTAGATGTTCTGGTCAGCAAGAGAGCAGACGGGACTCTTGGACATACAGTCTACCGCAAACAAACCCACACTGACCGATATCTGAACAAAAATTCCAACCATCATCCTAAGCAGAAATGCGCCATCATAAAGGCCCTCACTGACTACGCTGCCCGCATCTGTGAAGCTAACTCATTACAACAGGAACTCCGGCATCTGGAACAGACTTTATATTCAAATGGTTACATGGCACAAGAAGTTTACAGAGCAATACGCCCACCTAGGCCTCGCCCTGCCAACCTCGAATGGGATCCACCCAACAGCAAAGGCACTGCTTTTCTGCCTTATTTCAAAACTGTCACAGATAGAATAGGACGCCTACTCAAGCACCACAATATCAAAACTATCTTCAAACCTACCAGACAGATTAATACCTTGCGTCGGTTGGCCAAAGATCCCAGGGACCCGCTCGCTTTAGCCGGTGTTTACCAGATTCCACGTTCCTGCGATGCAGTGTACATAGGTACCACCCAACGCAGCATGAACACCTGACTTACCGAACACGAGGTACTGCCGACTGGGACATACAGACAAGTCAGCGGTTGCAGAACATGCTATATGGGCCGATGGCGAACACAAATTCAGTATAAGAAGACTACTGTTCTTTCATCTTGCCATGCTACCATGCCAGACTACAACATGAAGCCATAGAAATTTACAAACACCCCAATAATTTTAACAGGAAGGAAGAAACTCTAAAATTGAACAAAACCTGGCATCCGATATTCGAACATAAAAAAAGAAGCACTAATGCAGAGAAATCACGTAAACCAATCAGTAATCAGAACGGAGTAGCCCCGCCCATCTAACACACACCTCCCGCTCAAGCCCAGCCAATCCCCTGTGAGCGGCCCACATATAAATACGGCACCTCCAGTCATAAACAATTCTGTTGTAACTGAATCTTCACTGAGAAGATTCAGACTACGCCACCGATGATGTCCACTGCAGATGTGGACGAAACGTCTGGACCTCAAAACTCCAGCAGACCATGGCTTTTAAGCCCAGAAGAAATCTCTAGCCTTAATTCTAACTCCGGCCGTGAAAGCTTCTGACTACTCAATAAAGCTACCTACAAAACTTTACATGTCAGTCAAGAGCAACACAACAATTTTTAAAGTTGTACTTAATCTGGTATCACAAAGTATACTCAGTATGGGAATTCTTTTTAAAATCAAATAGGATAGAGAAAACACTAATGGAAAAAGCTGGCATGTATAGAATTAACTGTGAGTGTTGCAGAAAAATCTACTTCAGAAAAGCCAAAAGGCATGCAAGAATTACGCTTATAGAGCACTCTTGAAACACAAAATAATGAGAGAGAGGTAAATTGGCAGTAACTTATTATTTCTGTGAAGAACAATATGAATAAAAATGTTTTAAGACGAAATTCGTTCTATAGAGCACAAGGTTATACTAAACTCAATCTTATTAAGCTTATACATGAGTATTGCTCTGTGAAGAGTCCCTGTCATTCTAATCAGAAGAAGAACTACTGTAGTTTTAATGACAAATAAGCCATTGCAATTAGAATCATCATGTGTTTAAACATTGCATTTATCCAGAAAAACAAAAGAAAAAAGTAAAGAAAAAGATAAAAAAACATGTTTGTGGGTGGGAATTGAAACTTCATAGATCTCAGTGCTACATACACACTTATAACCACTCAGATATTAGTGGATAATGGACTTTAAAAACTCAATCTGAGTGATGATTAGGGAAGATGATTTTTCACAAATAAAATATAGCACGAAATAATAGTTTGTACTTCTAAAAGTCTTCCGGGCTGATTTGCCATGATCTGCTGCAGACCACGGCAAATCAGCCCGGAAGACTCTTTTAGAATTACAAATACCGGCCGTGAAAGCCTACGCTTACTCATAGTTTGTACTGTTCTCTTTTCATTTTTCATTATCTGCAAACCACTGTTCAGTGTACTTTAAAATATAATAAAAAGCTAAATATACTGAAGATGTAAAAATATTCCTAAAATGAAATTTAAATACAAAATGTGTTGCAACTCATGCTATGTTTTCTAATGAAAATGTAAAAAGGTAACATGAACATGATGCCATGCTTAAAGGCAACAACAGTTGAGCATTCGTATGGAAGAAAATCCAACAAATGTCATGTTTTGCCCAATAGGTTGCTAAGCTTTTCATTTTTCATGTTATACTTTAACCTGTGCCAATTTGTTCTATTTTCCTTCCTATTAATTTTAAATAAAGGCAATGTTTACTTTATGCAATTTTATTGCAGTATTGAACATTTATAAATGTAATTTTAATTTCACATTAATGTTATTTCAAAAGGCAGTACCTGCTTATCAAAATTAAATCCAACTTGATGTTTAATTTCATGGTATCTTTTTCAAATGACACACCACCACCTAGCTGAGTAGAGCATATACAATTATTTTATTTTGTATGTAAGGATGTGCCTCTGATTTTAAACATTTTCATGCTGCCCAGAAGTAAATATCCTGTTCTTCTTGCTGTGTTTCCTGATTCACATTTTTAAATGCTTTCTAGCACTGAAATATTAAAATGAAACATGAAACTTGCTGATGCAGTATTCGTGTTAGTGTTATAATGTAGGAAATAGTTGATAAACAGAAAACAGAGAACATTTCATACATGCAATACAACATACCTCTTTAGTCTGGCAGAAATTTGATATACTGTAATGAACAAACCACTTTCCAAAATAAAAGATTGGTTATTTGACATTTTGGCACATTTTACTTCTCCTCCTCCTCTTCTTCTTCTTCTTCTTCTTCTTCTTCTTCTTCTTCTTCTTCTTCTTCTTATCGTTATTATTATTATTATTATTATTATTATTATTATTATTATTATTATTATTATTATTATTATTATTATTATTATTATTATTATTTTGCTAATCCTGTTATTAGTTGTCTTATTATGAACTCCTTAGAAATTTTTCATCAAGCGATTTGGCATTATCACTGAAAAGTGAGTTCTGAAAATTGTCTCAAATATCAAAGTCAAATCTGTGATCCAATAGTCCTTGGCCTACCAGCCTGGCAGCCAACTGCACACTTGCAAGTGCTGGGTGGTCATACAGTGATGTAGTCAGCACTTCCCCATCCAATGCTAGTTTTTGTTACCTACAGACTGCTACATATTGTAGCTTCTAAATGCACCAAGATACTGAATGGGCACTCATGACTATACATGCATGGAAAAATCTGCATGCCATGAGTTGGCTTAACCACAGCACAAGACTTTCATAAATATATAAGGATACTGATACATGCTTTCTATCTACTAATTTGAATCAGTGGTGCCATAATTTGAGATTTAGCTTCTCGTGATATAGTCAGCCACATTAATTTTGCAGATATGGGATATTTAGGAACCCCATTTGTATAAATAGATACAACTTTACATCAATACAGAACATTTTGATGTAAAATATAAATTAAATCATGAAAGTATTTCTTCTTTTTGGGAGATTTAAGATAGTTGTGTAATTTAATAATTTAGAAGGAATTTGAATTCGTGATGACCTTTAAACACTTGTACTAACAACTAGGAACATGCTTTGGAGATCAATCTTCTGTGTCCAATCTATGTTCAACTACTGATTTGTCGTCATGGTAGATGATTTTGTAGCCTACTTCCATTGTTTCCAGGAACTTGCTGAAAAAGTGTTTTGGTAGAATTTCAAAACAGAAAACTGTTTCTCAAAATGTAGATTTACTCCCAAGTGGTCCATTCCTGTTGGTTTGTTAATTGCTTTAACAGTATGGGAGTGGGATATACTTGTGTAATGATTTTTAGTCGAGTACTGCTGACTTACACTTTCACTATCATTTACATAGCAGGTAGAGTAAGTATTGCATTCAACAAAAATATAATATTGATATTTCACCAGAAATACTTGTTTTGAGGCCCTCTGAATCCAAAAGGTTATTTTTAGAAATGTGAGTGTGTGCATGTATATGAAAAGCATAACTGAAAAAAAGGATGCATAGAGCTCAATAGTTTCCAAAGATGCAACACAAATATTTTCAAGAAATTCCTCCAACCCCAAATTACCCTTTACATGGGACTTTTTGTAAAACTTTTGATTTTGTGAACAGTTGCCCTAAAAATTTTGATTAAAATACTGTGTATCAAAGATATTTACATGACAAATAAATTGTATGTATTGAATTTTCTGGGAATAGCCTGCAAGTCCTCTTCATTTGGAAGGAATGCTGTATAAGCTTTTATAACTGGCAAACATTAAGTAATAAACAAATATGTGCTGCACAGAAGAGGTAGATCTCTTCAGAACATCAAATTTATTACAGATACCTTTTCTTGTAGCATGAGCCATTTTCGAGATATCCATTATTATTGGTGCAAATCGTTTGATACTTGCCATTCTTTTAAAGTCCTGTCGATAGATGTTTCTTGCAATTGAATGGAAAGGTATAGAATTTTAAGGCCAGCATATAGCTTCCAGTTTTTAAATATTTTACTATTCCCTAAAGAAAGGTGTAAATGCAGCTATTTCTGAAAAGAAATATTATATCAATTAAAGTGAATTAGATGAAAAAATAAGCTTTTTTAAGAATCACTAGTATTTTTATTCCCACCAATGAACAATAGAGGATGGAGAAAGCCATGCAAGTGTAGCACATCCGATTTTTATAACTGTTTATTTTTTAATTGGCTGAAGTGTACATTAGCAATAATTTCCATATTCTTCTTTGTTTTCTCTAGTTGTTGCATTCAATTTTATATATGGCAGACTTTTTGCCCAGGGGTATGTTGTACTTTGTTTGTAAATAATTCAAAGCATTTATCAAGGGCAGTCTATTGATTGGCGTTAACTGTGTGTTGTTTTGAAGATTTTGTTAAAATGGTGGAATGTAAATGTGTTGAATGTTATTCCCTCTTTTTCTTTTTCAAAAGTGCCAACCTTATACTAAAAGAAAATTGCCAAAAGTTGAAGTGGATGAACTCTAAAATTAATACTAAAATTGCCAAAGATGGAGTTTGTTACTTTCTGCACTGATTGATTCATTTGAAATTCTAGTCTTTTTCTATGGGTATTATGTATAAATTTGTATCACTTAAAGCAAATTTGTTACCACTGTTTTAAGTCTAGTGTATAAATATGTTCCATTAGTTTGTGTTATCCTTCTGTTAATTGATACTTCTTGAATTATTACATTTTGAGTTGTAATAGTTATGTTGCAGAGATATAGTGTCAATTGGAATATTTAAATAAAATTTTCATTTTGAATTTTATCAGATATTATTTCTGTCCTCAGTAAGCTTAATATATAATTGCCTTATATAGGATCCACAATATATATGGTAAATTGTTCTGCAGGCTCTCTCCACTGTGGGAGAGAACCAAGATTCGCTGGGAAAATTGCGCTCTCAGAGGTGCTCTAAAATACTTACCCAATAGCAAATGCTGGAAATGCAGACATTCTGCTCTCAAACAGGCAGCATACTCTTAAAAATGTTTTTGCTCACTTGCCTACGCTCAGCAGCAGGAATCCTTGTTCCAACTCTCGTACACAACAGGAATTTACATTAACAGATAAAAGTTTTGTGTTTACCAAAACACTTCAAATGAATTTTCATAGTTTTAACACTATATTGCACAATTTCATTGCACAGGTATTAAGAATACACATTTTGGAATAACAATTGATACACATATGTATTTATTTATGTAAGTCTGTAAACTGCATTTAACCCATTTACGCCTACTGGTCTATAGGCCGCTACATATATTATTTTGTTATTCAACTTACGTGAATTCTCAAGAGTTATTTTGACCATGTATGTCATAATTGATGTTATCTGATTATTTGAACACATTGTCTCTTAAAAACTAGAATATTGTGTAGTTTATTAATTTACAATAATAAGCTGCACATGACTGCAATGCCTGCAAAAGCATATAATTGTTTTTTCCTTGTTACATTTCCCTCCCAACTGTTGATAAAGGTTCGTATTACTGCATCGCACAAAGAACGTGTCAGTGTAAGCAATTCTAATGCTGAAAATATGATCCTAAAGTCAAGCGATCTATTTATAGACTGCTGGGCACAAGTGTTATCTCACAGAAACTCTTACTTGACGCAACACTAGTGAGATTGTTATTCTGTAATATTATGCAAGTGCCATGTGTGTTATTTGTCTTGTACAGTTTTTCTGTTATAAACAGAGTGAACTGGTTGTCAACAGTATTCCACATTGTGTTCTTTGAAGCAATAACAACACATAAACACAAGAATGCCTAAAGTACATATGTCTTATAGCTATTAATTTTGGGATAGGTTTGCAATTCTGCACTAATGAAAATATTCAAGGAATTATACTGGTTAATGTGACGATAACTTTTCCAATGAAATTCATGATGCTTGTTATACAATTGAAGTGATTCTTCCTCCTGGCCCAAGTCTGACTGATGAAGATGAAGCACTACAGGTATAGTAAATGTGAAGGATGTTCCTGGCACAGTTGAAGTATATGCCACTGCCTCTGACAAGAGTGACATACAGGGAACAAATGACTCTATGCTTGAAAAGTCAACCAAAAAAAAAAAAAAAGAAAGAAAGAAAAAAGAAAACCTTTAAGACCAGCAAACATGATACAAAAAATGTGCTTATAAGTACACAAAAATTCCAGAAAATGGCCATGCTTCAAAAGAAAAATGGGAAGACATGAAAACAAGTTTGAAGGAATGCACGCGACTTGAGATTGTGCAATAAATGTGATGTAACACTCTTCCACAGATGTTTTGACCCTTACCACAGTTGGTAATAAGCTTTTACCATACCAAATGTTTCGTTCATTAGTGGTTTTGCTTTAAATGGTCTGTAATTGCTTTAAGAAATAAAGTTTAATCATAAAATATGTGGTCTTGACGGAAATGTATTCGCTCATCATTACAGTATGTTTTGATACTGTTAACACCCAGTGGTCTATTTATAGACGGGTGATTTTGAGACACTGGGTGAATAAAAAGCAAACAAAATATATTGTTGACATACTGTATGCTAAACGAATACAATATATATGTTTTTCTTAATTTTTGGAAAAAAAAGAGGAAGAGAAGGAGGAGGAAGAGGAAGAGGAAGAGGAAGAGGAGGAGGAAGAGGAGGAGGAGGAAGAGGAGGAGGAAGAGGAGGAGGTGGAAGAGGAGGAGGAGGAGGAGGAGGAGGAAGAGGAGGAGGAGGAAGAGGAGGAAGAGGAGGAGGAGGAAGAGGAGGAAGAGGAGGAGGAGGAGGAAGAGGAGGAGGAGGAAGAGGAGGAGGAGGAGGAAGAGGGTTATTGGGTTAATTGAGGGAAGGTGTATAAACTTGAATCTAATGAAATGAAGGCATCCAAGGCATCATGGGAGCGTTTCTCTCTTGCTTATCCCTTCCCTCTCCTGTCGAGCTGTTGCAAACATTGGCACTCGATATACAAGCACATGGTGCTGTGGGTTCAGGAAACATTTGAAACAGATATGTTAGCAATACCACTTTCCCCACCTTCCCCTACCTTGCTTTTGCCCTGACTACGTGCCTTCTCTGTACAGTGTCTGCTATCTAATGAGGTTTTAAAAAGGTTATTCGCATCTTTTTAAGAGTTTCAGGAGGCAATATCATGATCTTGAAACAATAATAATGTGCTGACGTTATTTATCAAGGTACCCAACATTACCCAATATAAGTATTTGTGACAAAAATTGGATTTTGGTATATACGAAACATTATCCAAATTTACTAATGACATCATGCAAGAAATCACAAGGTTTCCTGCTGCTGAGGTTAGGCAAGTGAGCGACAAGATTTTTACGAGATATGCTGCCTCTTTGACAGCAGGTCAACATTTCCATTATATACAATAAGCTAAGGATTTTAGTGCACCTCTGATGGCAAAATTTTCCTGATGGCTCTTGGTTCCCTTGAGCAGTAGCACAGGTTACCATATGTATTAAGGATCCTATATTAATGTCACATTTTTTACTAACAAACAGTTTTTGCAAAGTAATTCGTTTTCTACCATAGCCTAGAAAATACTGTTCATACATTTTATTTCCATTAAATATTTTGTCTACATAAATAATCTTATCTCCAGAATACATAAAATACTCGCATCAGCAGTTAATGAAAACAAAGCTGTGAATTTATTTTTGTTTTACTTGTTCTGGTAAAAAAGAAATGAAACAATGCTATGTTCAGGAATTTGTGGATATTTATTTTTGTGAGTGTAGATTCTGAAACCTAAGAGCATTTACAATAATTGCTGATAATATTTTTTAAAAGATACAATTATGAACTTGTATTTTTCAGAAGAAATAAAATAGTCTTTATGATTGTGTCTGAGGACAATGAAATAGATTGACATTATAATTATCAGCTATGTAGGGTGACCAGATGACACCAGTCAAAAAGCTTAGTTACTTTAAGTTCTGAAATATAGGATTTTGCACCAAAATGTAGGACATTTATGGAGTAAAATGAGTATTTTCATGTTTATGTTATGCACTGTAATTAAACACCGTATCTTCTTGACCGATGTGTCAAAAGTATGCAAAATGTGTAGTAGCCCTTGGTTCAGAAATCCTGAGCAGTAAGCATTAAAACGATTATTGGAATGATGATTTACTGCTTTGGGCAGCTATTTCAGCTAAATATAATTATGCTGCTGCTAATAATAAACTAACTTCATTTAGTAACACTATTTCACTTACATATTAAAACGACAGTACATGTTTCAAGAATCCATTGTCCTCATTTTCAGCTGTAGATCAACTGCCGAGAACACTGGGATTGTTCACTTCCAGGGCACGTTGGGAAAAATCTAGCAGTGTTATGAATATGGTAGTTTGCTTACATGAATATCTCAAAATTCGTGACTTTCATGGATTTCTTGTAGAGTATGCATGCATGTGTGCATGTAGGCATGCGCACTCTCTCTCTCCCCCTCTCTCTCTCTCTGTTTCTCTCTCCCTCCCTCTCTCCATTTTGAAAATGTTCTTTAGCTCTAATATCCAAGTTCCTTTGGTTTTTCTAGTATGCCTAGATCTACCATTAGTTCTGTCACAACTATAAATGTGGGTAGTACAACAAAAAATGATTCTATCCAAAACATTTTCACACCATTAACTATAATATAGTGAATATAAAAAACAGATAGTTACTCAATATGCCCTCCTTTGGAGGCCACACAGGCTTTCAAATGGTGTGGCCAATCTTCACAGCAGTGTATATAGCATTTATGTCCTAATTCTTCACTGTTCACTTCAAATCTCATTTGAGGGCCTCCAGTAGTATTATGTCAAGCAAACTTTACTCTTAATGATGTCCCATACTTGGCAATCCAGCGGATTCAGATCTGAACTTCCCAATGGCCAATCTTGGTGTGTTATAAACTTGAGAACATTGTCCTTAAGCCACTCTTGCATGTGTTTAGCCTTATGAGCTGGTGGAGAGTCTTATGATATGAGGCTTATGATATTATATAACACTGGGTTTTTCAACAAGACTTGAATTTTTAAATCAAATCTTATCAATGTAAACATTTCAAAGTGTTTCCTTAATACACATTTAAATACAGGCAATGTCCAGAAAATACAGCACATCTGGTCACCCTGTTTGGAGCACATTTGTGACTAGTGATGTAGTCATCTAAATTCTTTTAAGGTAGATGTGTGATTGTACTTGACAATAAAACTTATAATGGCAATAAACAAGGCAAAACAAGTATGAATAAAGATAAACTGATAAACACAGCATTTAAATATAATACAACACTATTGATACAAGTTGTAAATAAAGAGTGAAATAAACTTGTTTCAGAGGCAAACAATACAGCTAATGGCATTACTGCTTTTGAATTTTTACAAATTTTTCCTATTTCCATTGCTACAGAATACCTTTAATGTATGAGGGTTTGAGAAGTTCTTGGAAGCACCAACAGAGGTCACTGCTAGCACAACCTGCATCCAACATAATAATTAGTCATCCTTTTTGAGTAAACATATGGCGTAATCAGTATTCTGGGTATATAGCTTAGCTGTGATGCTGACACCTCTCTATTGCTGTCCCATTGTAGCAATTTCTGGAGATGGAAAATAGTAAGATTCAAGCAGTGATAAAATACTCTGTAATGAAAGATATGGAAGCAAATGAAATTCATGCTGATTTTTAGAACACACTGAGGGGACTGCCCCTTCATCTCCAATTGTTGCCAAGTGGACCAATCACTTTAAATTTGGTCAGAAGATCTTGGAATATGTTACATGCAGTGGTCAGTCAAGATGTGTCAGCACCCTAGAAATAAATACAAAAATACACAATGTGGTTTTAGAGGATTGCCACCTCAAACTGCGAGAAATTGCTGATACTTTTAAGAATATCATCTGAAAGGACATATCACATTTTGACTGGGGAATTGCATATAAAAATATCATTAAGATGAGTGTCACAACTGTTAACACAGAATCAAAATGCATCAGAGCACAAATGACTGAGCACTGTTAAGCCCATTTTTGGAAAAACACACAAGATGTTTTACATCTTGACCACAGATGAGACATGCGGTCACTACTATACCCTGGAGACAAAGCAGCAATTGAAACCTTGGAAACATACTGATTCTCCACCTCCTAAGAAAGCAGAGGCAATACCATCAGCTGGAAATGTCAAGGCAGCAGTTTTCTGTGATGCGAAAGAGATTCTTTCATAGATTATTTTTCCAATGGTCAAACAATTATGGGAGAATACTAATCTCCTACACCAACTCCGTAAAAAATATGCAAAAAAGGCCATGTTTGGCAAGGAAGAAAATTATCCTTTTCCATCAAGACAGTGCACACATGTATCATTGCCATGGCAAGAATTCATGAACAGAGGTAAAAATTTTTGCCAGGTCCTCTTATTCAACAGAAATGGCTCCATCACACTTCCATCTGTTCCTTAAGCTCAAAATTTTTCTTTGGTGGATGGAGATCCTCTTCAAATGAGGAACTGATAGCAGAGTTGACGAATATTTTGCAAGCTTGAACGTATCTCATTTTCAATGGACCATGTGCATTAGTGTGCAGGGAGACTAAATTTAAAAATAAAAATAATTTGGATGAGGTAGTTATTAATTAGTATGCCATTATGAGAACTTTTTAAAAAATTGTATTTTATGTGATCCTGTATACAATGCATAACAAAATTGGAACACTGTTTAATGGTGAGTAATCGTGGCATATGGTGTTGAACAGAGTGTGTTCATAGGTTAAGTTTTGGTCAAACAATGCCCTATGTGGGCTGTTAACTTGAATTTATGAAGTGTGGCAACAAAGAAACATGAATGATTCATTACTCATTTTCTCCCACTCCAAGGGGTGGAGGTCATTGACCAGTGGACTCTTCACACAAAGTTCTCTCACAAATAGCTGTTAATTCTCAGTCTTGAACCATGTTAGAAGCTTATCATGTGCCTAAGCTCCATCAGAATAATTCTGAGGATTAAAATAAAACATGTTAGCATCAAATTCCTCACAGAACTCCAAAAATCTGCCGTAGAAACATACAAATCGTCAACAGGACTTTATGGTGCTCATTGTCTATCCTGTATGGAAGTTTTCATATATTTTAAGAAGTTTAAGAAAGGTAGAGAAGACGATGAAGAATGATCCAGAATTGGGCCATCCTTCCATTATGAAAGCTGAAAAGAATGTGGGCAAAGTCGCCAATGTATAGTAACAACTCAAATAAGATGCACAATAGCTTTTGCCATTTAAGTAATAATATTAAAATGCCCAGCAAAGGTTTAAAACTGTCTTAAAGTACTAAATTATGCTCCGAAAGTCGCAAGGGGAATATAGCATAGTACCTGGCATACTGGCTCTAGGGTTTGAACTTGAAGTGTGCTTTCAGTCAAGCCTCCAAATAGCTGAATAGAATTATGACCGTATTCTATGCACTAACCTCCAGGACAGTGGTTTGCATCTCCATGTTGTACAATTTTTTTTTTCTGTTCATCAAAACTTGGAAACTGAGTTCACAATAATCTAACTTTAAAGTATCTGAGGGTTTAGGATATAATATAAAATGTTTTCGGTTGTCTGCATTTTCTAATAGAATAAGTATAATGACTTCTGCCCCACTGGACTGGCGTGATGTAGTGTACTATTATGAATGCCAATGTGTATGATGTCACATGATATTTTGTGTCATTCCTTCACCATGCATTCGACAGACAAGTATGTTGATATTCCTTTGATCTATGGAGAAGCGACAGCCAAAGTGCAAGCAACTCAAAATCTATGCCAGAGAGATATCCTTATGTGCAACAATACCATAAGGTAGAAATAAAACATTTACAAATTCAAATAATAACAGCTTTACACATAATTGTTCAACTAACGTGATCTGTAAATATTATGCAGTAAAAAATTAGTACATGTAAGGGATTGAAACCACCTTTACAGCACATAGATTACTTATGAATCGTGCGCTCATTCTAACTGAGCTACCAAGTAGCTTCAGAGATAACCAAAGACAAATACATTCCATGTTGAATACTTGGGTGGAACCTAGCATAGGGGCCGATGTTTTCATGTTAGAGTATAAAGTGCAGAGTACATAAAACTGGAAAATAAGGGGCAGCTGACTCACCTGGTATTTTACAGACACATACATAACTCAAAAACCTTGTGCATCTGTTCAGCATAAGTTTGAAACCCCTATTTACAGCATAATGTTTCATAAAAAAAATGGAAAACAAAATGGCTAGGAGATTGGACCTCTTATTTTCCATAAAATGAAGCATAGCTAAATACAGCGTCCGATATGACATTACGTTGGAGGACGTTAATTTAAAAAAAAAAAAAAAAATAGCCAAATACATTAAACTTGAACTTGCTACTGCTTCCCTTTTCAGCAGCACAAATTATTTAGCTATGAGAGTTATAAATTGTGCATATTTTACTTTTTCTTGTTTTCACTGTCACTTCCCTAATTTGATCTAGTTCAATTTTCAAAGTCTCATCAATTTCCTTTGTGATGTAGCAGGGTAGCATAATACAGACAAAGTTGCTTCTTCTGTATGCTTCCCTCGCTGGGGAGTCAAATACAAGACTTCTCAAATCTCTCACACGAGCAGCACTCTTTGTATGTCACAGCTAATACTACAACCTCTCTCAGAAAATAGACTTGATTGCTGCAGAAATGTACTGAATAACTCACTTGCAAACATGCTGGTTTTTTTAGCAGCTGAAGTTTTCTAAAAAAGTATTCTAGAATGTGTTGGAGGCAGAGAGAAGGGAAACTTCCAGAAGATTCTGGTTATTTGCTGATAGTGTTTCTGGATTGCTGAGCAAGTCTGCTACTGCATCTGCTTATCTCTGTTTGTCTTCCCAATCGCACAGTGCCATAGCCACTGATGCACAATATTTATATGTTTGAAACTGACCAGTATGGTGGAAGAAAAAAGTTTATTTTGCCTATCAATAACAACCATTTCGACCAGCATAAAATCTGCAATTTATGCTAAAGGGGTGATCAAAGGAAAAATTTGTTGCAAGACTTGCCATACCTAACATGTTAAACTTATTGTATAGGAAGTAGCGTGTGCTTTAGTATTGATTATTGTGTAATATTTATTTTACATTTATTAACTATAAAAGTGTAATCTGTTTAGCCATTGGAAATGAGAGAAAGAAGAACTCTTTAGTTAGCTAGGTACATATAAAATATAATGTATTTTTATTTAAAGCATTTTGTCATTATATAGTTTTGGACTTAATGCCCTATGTATAGATACTTTCATACATTACTCTGAAAACAGTTGAGTGAATTAAACATCTGGCAATAGAGCATTAAGGGTAAAATGTTACAGATGGAACAACATATATACACAATATATGAAGGTTGGATTAGTTTTTATGCTATATAACTGTGCCAATAACTTTTAAACAAGGACACAAATTGTGCTGATTGTTGAAGTTCAGAATAAATTTAAGTTCTGGGAAAAAATATATTGTTAAATATAATGTTACAAATTGTTATGCAAGTTGCTAATTTATGGTAAAAACTTTGTTTAAAACATATCATCCAGTAATTTCCAGAAGAACAGCAGAAGCTCTAAGTGCAGTGAAAATTAAGTTCTTGTTTGACTTCCAAGTGAGGTTACCTGTCACAAAAACCTCAAATGGGATGGCTTTCTAACACAAATGTAAGCCCTGTTCAACATTTCTACCCAGCAGGCATGGAGTTTTGTAATGGATAGAAGGTTAAAACTTGACAAAAATAAGAAATTACAATTTACACACTTCAATAGTAACAACTGCCTCTATATTAAATGCTTGACTCTTACAAACTTGTATAATACACAAATGCTCTTTTAACATTCCTTAAAATATTTTAAATGTTTAACAAACTTTCACAATATTTAGTCATTTTGCTATGGCTCAAAATACAATCTAAAACTTGCACAAGTCCTACCTGTTCTCTAGCCTGTTTCTGGTAATAGCATATTGCCCCGTGAGTTGAAATTTTGCTACAAGTTAATGCCAAAAGATAAAGGTTTTGAAATTTAGAAAAGACCAAAAAGCGTGGAAGCAATGGTCCTTTGCCCAGAACACAGTACCTAGCTAAATGAAGTGTTCTCACTGAACGCTGAAGACTTAAGAAAGAGCAAGTCCTATCCCACATAGTGCCCGCCTGCCATTCCCCTACTCTACTACCATGGGCATGGTGCTTTCTGTTCTGCACAAAGCAGGCTGTGCGCTTCCAACGCTGTCTCTTATTACAACTGTACATCATGTGTACAACAGGAAGTCAGTCATGAATAAGAAGGTGTTCCACTTCCTTGGAGTAATATATGGAATGGGAGCCATAGATGGCTCATAGCAGCTAAGGATTGCAGGAGAACAAACAAGAAACTGAAAATGCTGATATCATTAAGCATTCATTTTGGCATTGTTGAGGAGCAAGCTATAGAGAAAACAATCTAAACATCTCAAGATAATGCAGTTCAAACAGCAGGTAGATTGTAAGCACATTTACCGCTGCTTATACACTTATACTAACTTACACTATCATGTCATATTTTTGGGGTTCCATATAATATAATATATACAGGGTGGAAGTTACTGCATCGGGCAGAATAACATGGCTAGTACACATAAGTGTAAGAAATAGAAAATATTAAGTTTCCTTTCAACTTTAGCTAAGGATTGAGTTGAATGGAGGAAGAAGCTGAAGGATGCCAAGGCTCGAAAATGGGCTGTGGTGCCATAGTAGAAGTTTCTTTTTGGTAGGTTTAATCATTTTGTAAAACTTTAATGTAAATGGCAATGCTGTGCTGTACCTGCACACCCTAGTGACCAGTGTTGAACCTGATCGGCATGTGCACTGTCCTCAGATGTCAACAAAACCTGATCGGTGTGTGCAAGCACTGCCCTAAGACATAAACAAAACACTGACACAGGCCTGTGTTGTAACCGACCAGCGTGTGCCATCAGAGGTAAACAAAATACTCATCCAGTGCATTTACCATATCACTGAGGCAGGCAAATCGAAATGTTATACCTGTATGGTGTGAATGTTGCTGAAACAATGCATTCATTCAAGTAATAATGAAGAGTCGGTTTTCCATAGTTAGAAAGCAGAAAAATGAATTAATTGAAAGCACATATTTTAGGATTAAAACAATGCTGACATAAAGATATACAAATTTTCCTAATATTGGACCTTCCTCCTCCTACTCCCTCCTCCTCGGAAAAAGGTTTGGGAGAAAAAATGGGAAAAAAATAGAGGGGAAAATGGTAGCCATAAAAATGTTAACAGTGAAAGAGGAAAGGAAGGTTAGAAGTATAGGTGAGTTTTTGAAGAAAGTAAGAGAAAAATGGGCAAGAAAAGTAAAGAGTGTAAATGAAGAAGGCAGAGTGGGGGAGAGGGACAATTAATTAATATAAGATGGAATAGATTGATCAGAGCTACCTGGGAGGCAAATGGCCTGGGTGCCATGCAAACCAAGGTAGCAATAAGGTTATGTAAAATTTGTATGTAGTTTAGGTTAGAGTAGGATAATTGTAAAAGTTATGTAAAAGAATTGGTACAAATAAATTCATTCATTCATTCATTCATTCATTCATTCATTCATTCATTCCTCCTCCTCATCATCATCAGCATCATTATTATTGTTATTCTTGTTGTCGTCATCATTACTTTATTATTATTAATACTTATTAATACTATTAACGCTATTAATACTTTATTGTTATTGTTATTGTTATTCTTATCATCATCATCATCATCATTCCTTATGAGCTAAAACAATAGTAATTGCTTTTAATACACAAATAAGTCTTCCTCTGCATTTTCCTTAAACAATTGTGCTCTTCTGTAGATTAACGGGCTGAAATAAAACAGGACCTCATCATGAATGATAGCTGTGGTCACGAAGGTGCCTAAATAAGAAGTAAAGAAAAATAAATTGCATTCTTGTTCTCTAAAAATAAATATGACGGTCATACTATCCTTAAAAGAAATTATAGATTGTAGAGAGTTTCTCTAGACATATGACAAACCGAATTTGTATCTAATGTGGGATTCAAGTACAGCTAATGTACTCCACAAGATAATGCTATGTTTACAAGTACAATTTCATAACGAATACAAGTATCAGTCAGCGTTTTGAAATAAATTCCACAATTCTATCTAAATATATTTATAAGGACTTTACAACAAGAAACACTGAAAATGTATGTCATTTATGCCAATTATGTGGTGTTTATTTAGGTTTCATTATTACTTACATGAAGTTCTTAACTTTGCATTGCATTTCAGTTCACAAGAGATGATTTTATTTTTCTTTTGTTTTTGTTTTTTGAAAGGCAAAAAGCAGAAGAAGAGTTGGAGATAAAGAGTGGCTTGTTTCACTAGGTAAGGGATGAGGGGGAGTGGAAACATGTGCATTTATTTACCAGATCTCATTGTTATGTATTTTTTAATTTTATTTTACCTATTTTATTTGTTATATTCTTAAGGAGAATTTCCCCCACAAACTAGTAGTACCATGCCTAGGTACTTCCTGTATGTGAACAGGTTCATGATCACAAGGTAAATTCTTTCGTATTGCAGACAATTCTACTTTAATGCTTCCTTCTCCTTCCATCTACATTCACACCACAGGCATTGCCTCCCCTAATCTCACAGGCAGCCAAACTTGTGAAAACATGCAATGAGTAAGTTTTGAGTGGCTTACAATGTTGCCACATTTCCTCTAGAAATTAAACTTAACATGTCACTTTAATATTAAATTGAGTCTAAATTCATTTGAATTAAGATAAAAAGTCATTACAGCTTTGTTCATAAAAGTTTGCGCAACAGTTAGTGAAACAATAAATAATTTACATCCATTCATCAAGAAGCTAGATGACACCAAATATTTCACTCAAATTATTCTGTTTTGGTGAAATGGCCCTTTATTGACAATAATTTTATTGGACATATTTGTTACACTCATCATGTAGAATCCCTGGTTAACATATAGCCGAAGAAGTACCTTCCACCTGGTATATGCAATACAGGCTGGGCCACAAAAGACCACTCTGTACTTGAATCATATACAATGTTTTGCAACACTGGTAGAAATAAAACACTGAAGAGCATTTGTGTTGACTGTTCTTCCACTAACTCATTTGTGAATCTTTCCATTTCAAGACCCAAACATAACTTCTTAAGCCACAGCTGACACCTTGGTATAGAACCAATTACACACTTAACATTATGTTGTTGTTAGCTAATGCTGGATTTCTGACAATGAAGTCATTAATCCTCTTGCTCTCCAATACTTTTTAATGATGATATTGAAGAGAGCAACAGCAGTAATAGTAACCGCTTTTTAGAGAGCACTATATTTTTATGTTTTGGCAGTCACATCGCTCTCTCACAACCCCCAGAATGTCTGGAGGACCACACCTGTCGTTGGTTTACGGGTCTCACCGACCTGACCGGGAGAGTTCTCAAAATAAATTCACCGACCATATCCTCTGATTACCAATCAGAGGACGTATTACATGCCATGACAGGTCAGCATGTTAGGGGTTAAAATTTTATAGACAAATGGAGAGGTTGGAAAAATAAGGACTCCCTAGCCCTCAGGAACCCTAATAGCATCGGGGTCGGAAGAGAACAAGAGATGACCAAGGTAAAGTCAGATAGAAAAGTTACAGTGAGGAGTAAAACACCAGTAAGTGGAAGTAATGTTCTGCTCAGCTTGGGTACCTTGTGGTCGCTATTCACATATCCCCTAGATGGAGACCCCTGAGTAATTATTGCATTCTGTCATTTATGCAATTTGGCTGGTTTGTGAAAACAAGAATTTAATCAGTAATAAAACTTAAATTGTCAAAAATAAAATGCCAAGTAATTTACTTACTTATCTTGTTTCCTATAAAAAGGCAGCTACTGGGATACAAGATGTACGAGTATATATAGTGATATATTAAACTGCATTTGTGGTAATTTTTGTTTTGGTAGAGCAATTATAATCAGTAGCCTAAGTTATTTCTCACTCTGCGTGCTTAACAAAATAGACTTGTTTTGCAATCCCAGTAACATTAACTCTGAGAACCGTAGGACAAGACCTTTTTAACAAAAATTATAGTTTATTTATGAAATTAATTCTTTTTTTGGGTTATCCTGTACAACAGCGGCTTCAATCATTGTACTCAATGCTGTCTACTGCTACAGAGGGTGAGAGCGTGGCTTGTGTACCTGGAGCATTGCCAACGAAAGAAACATGAACATGCTGAAAATACCAATACTGCGTCACCAAAGTGGCAATACTCGAATACATAAAGATGTTTTCACTGCTAATGAAATTAGCATCATCCTTAAACCAAGGCATGCATGGGTATCTCGGTGTAAATGAGTGATAAATTTAATGCCAACAATGCTCGAGTCTACTCAGTACATTTTTGGCCTGAGGACTATGAATGGGACTTAAAAAATTAAATACTTGGCTTACCTCCACAAAAAATTTTATGTGCCAATGCAGTGCCTGATTTCTTGATTGCAAAATGGCATGGTTACATAGCCATAACTTGAAAAATGTAGCCCTGCATGCAAAATAATTAATGCCACTTCAAATGATTACAAAGTAATAATAATACTACTAACAATATTATAATAGGAAGAAGTAGCCATAATTTGACAAAATGCAGCCCTGCATGCAAGATAACTAATCTCACTTAATGATTATGAAGTAATAAGAATAGGAATAGCACATACATTTTTTCTGCTATTCATATTTCCTGTGGTTGGCAGTACTTACATGTTTATGCAGATTCCACAGTTCCACCATTGGCAACATCCATGTCATCCATGCGTAGTAGCAATTAAACATAATAGGAACTAGGCCGTGGAATAGATGAGGTGAGGCTACTATTCTACAGGATAATCCTTTTCTTTTGCACATGTGCTGTGTGTCAATTTAACAGTAATGCAATATTGAGTGAATTACACTAACTCTCATGAAAAACATATCAAATTCTTACTAGGAAAATGGTGCTTGTAATAGGTCAATTTTCATATGTTCATATTTAAAACATTTTTGTTTGAAAAATTCAAGATGAAACATCAAATGGCAAAACAAGAACTAAAAACTAATGGATAGTTTTGACATTTGGTGTGATATACATACCTATTCAATATGAAAAACGCAACTAAAACAACTTATGGCAACATTTTTGAAATTTGGAATGACATACACATTGCTTCCAAAATGCAATGAAGATACAATATCAATTGGCAAAGAATTGAAAACAAGTGACAACAGTTTTGAAATTTGGTGTAAAATAAATGAATTGACCTCATCAATGGCACTCTCATATCCATCTTTTGGAAAGGCCTCAATATTGTTCTCATTTTTCACAAACTGACTACCAACACAGTTTTCACGAGTCTTTCAATACTAGCTGCCGATAAGGCCATTTTCTTATCCCTCCACAGAAAATGCACCTCTCACCTTCAGCAATTAAATTGGTTTCTGCAACTTCTTCTTTGCAATCAGGGATTTGTGAATGTGTGGGATGACACCTCCTCCTGCAATTGTAGCTTTGATTAGCATGTTGAGTTCCTCATCCCCTCTGATTGCCAGCTGCAGATGCCTGGGAGTGATGCGCTTCACTTGCAAATCCTTGGAGGCGTTTCCAGCCAACTCAAGGATTTCAGCAGTCAAATATTCCAGAATTGCTGCGCTGTATACTGCAGCAGTTGCTCCAGCACGGCATTGGCTTGTTGTTCTGTTTTTCAAAAGTCAATGTATTCTTCCTACTGGAAACTGTATTCCGGCTCTTGCAGATCGAGATACAGATTTAGCCTAGCTTTTCCTGAGTCTTACACTGCTTTACCTCCAGCCATTTTCCAATGTCATATAATATCCAACTCAGAGAACAGCAATAATTACTTGTCTGGCACTTATTTCACGATGCTACCGCCAGCCGAGTAAGGGAAAGCACATTCATAATGGCGGTATCCAGTATACCAACCTGATGGTACTGAGCGGGAAGCAGAGTTGCCCTGCACTTCACAGAATTTCCCACAAACCTGAGATTTTCCCCGCACATTCACCATTGCTTAGAATCAAAAGAAGATGAAAACATTGCACTTGTAGGCATATAAAAGTAACTAAACATAGAAAATATGGCTAAGTCTAGAGAGATCTAATATAGAGCGTCTGAATCCTGAAGCTTCAGACGAGCATTGGTGACCTTGAATGAGCTGCAGTCTGGTCCCTTGGCTTGAAAGCGAGATAAGACAATAATGTGATAATTAGAGCCCGGATTTTTATGTAATTACATATTTTATATCCCGCATAATATTTCTATGAGAAGTAAAAATGTTGGCAAATTATGTCATTTGCGACTCCCTTACAAATTTTTATTTTACATATTTTGCACGTTTGTACATATTTTAAGGATGTTACATAAAACGTACATATTTTTTGGGTTTCGTTACAATTTTGTTATTTTTTAAAAAAATATTGTAGTCACATTGTAAACTACTGTTTTCACAAGTTTCGCTGAAAGCAACAAAAATCAATCTGCGAAATACGATGCAAGTTAAATTAAGAATGCGATAATAACCGCCTCACCTTGTTCTGATTGTTGTCGGTTTATATCAAAGCAGGTGCCACTCGACAATGTTGACCTCCAGTGTCACTTAACAACATTATGTAGAATCCCTGGTTAACCTATGGCCAAAGCAGTACCTTCCAGCATATATATATAATTCTGTCGCTTCATTTTATTTGTGAAGAAACATCTTGAAATAGTAGATCTTAAGCAGAGGAAGGAATTATAGACTTTTTGTCATTTTTAGCACTTCAGCACACACACACACACGCACGCACGCACGCACGCACACACTCAGACTCAGACTCAGACTCACTCATACTCAGACTCACTCACTTACACTGTATCTCTGTCTCTGTCTTTCTTTCTCCCTCCTTCTCTCCCTCCAAATAGCCTTTTACTAAACCAGGGCTTCCATCAAATCTTAACATAGAATTATAACAATTTGGGAAGTGATGGTAAAATGAGCTCACATAAGCATATAATAAAAGACACATGTAACATTTATGAGAGATTTGAACTTATGTCCATCTGCACTTGCTAGGAGAAGAAACTCTCCTATTATATCTCTAATCAGAAAATAATAAAGCTCAGGGCAAAACCATTATGCATCTTTTTTATACTGATGAAGTAAGCAACAGCGCTAACAGTAAATAATTGTGCATCAATTAAGGAAAAGGATCAGGGAATCTAAAAGAAAAATACTTTAATAATCAGCAATTTGAAAGAAGACCATAATTGTTTAAAAAGAAAAAAAATCCCAGATTGGTGAGTTTTTAAGAATTTGTAGAATGAAGATCTAAATATTGTATTATGCCCTGTCCTCATTGGCGCACAGTAAGTATATGTGCTATTCAAAAACAATATATATAACCAAATAAACAAATAAGCTGAAGACTGTTTACAGACTCTTAGGACCACCATTTCAAATAACACTCATCTTTATAAAGACTGAGCTGCACTTTATTTTCAGTTTATTGTAATATTAGTAATCAGATGTATAAATCTTTAAGATAGTAAGGTAGGTCTTTCAGACTAGCTGTATAATGTTTTAATGGAGAAGAGAAAGTAGTACATAATTAAATCTTGAGAGTAAGGAGGACTTGAAATTGATGACCTAATACATGGACGGTCTTGGATAAAATATATGGAGTATGAGCAGTAATCAGTTTGCCACTGTTGCAAACAGTTTATTTGATAAAATATTCAAATCCTAATAAGTCTTGATCACATTTGCCAAAGAATGTCTTGCGACTTCTTTGGCTACATTATCCACAGTTTTAGCTAGCTATACCAATATGTGTTGTGATCCAGGTTATGGTGATATGATTTCCAGTAGAGATAATTCTAAGGTGTAGCATCTGTAAGCTATAAATCATGGAATAATTATTTCTTTGAAGTTCTAACAAGGCACTTAATGAATCTGTAAGTGTAAAAGTGAACCTTGCAAAGTATATTGCATTTTATATGTACAAGGGTAATTCCAAAAGTACAGTCTCCAAAGTGCTGGGGTCGCAGGGAAACTGTGTGCCTTACTGCTTTTTCCTTCCTCCCTCCACTCTCTACAGAAACCACCTTACATCCGCTAGAGCCCTCAGTCTTGGCTTGGCAGCCAGTTGTAACAGAGCTCCCATTAGCCACTACCGCCAGATGCAAAGTTCATGTAGTTATTCGGTTTTTTAGTGCAAAAGGGGCTAAATCAATCGAAATTCATCAATAGTTGATGGAAGTGTATGCATAGTCTTGTATGGATGTCAAAAATGTCTGCAAGTGGTGTAGAGAGTTTGCAAATGGTGGTACACAAATCCATGATGAGGAAAGAAGCAACAGACCGTCAATTCCCAATGAGAAAATCGCAGAGGTTGAACAAATCGTACTTCATGATCAGCGAGTCCTTCTTGATGAGGCTCTGCATTGTTGTTCCTGAGATTTCTCAAAGCACCATTCACTGGACTTTGATTGAAGAGTTGGATTTCAGAAGGTGTGCACAAGAGTGCTGACAGAAGACCACAAAAGGCAACATGCTTGAGCTTCCTGTCAATTTCTTCAACACTGTGCAAATGAAAATGATAACCCTATGGATTCAATAGTCACGGGTGATGAAACCTGGGCTTTCCACTTTACACCTGAGACCAAACAACAACCACGTGAGTGGTGGCATTCTGATTCATCCAAGCCGTGAAAATTCAAAGGAACACAGCCTACCGGTAAAATCATGGTAACTCTGTTTTGGAATCAAAAGGGGATATTGTTGGTCGACTTTATGGATCCTGGAACAACAATAACTGATGACAAATACTTTCAGACATTAGAAAAAACTCATACGGGCAATTCAGAACTGAAGGAGAGGAATGCTGGGCAAGGGCAAAAGCCTTCTCCATGACAATGCTTGACCCCACACTGCCTGTCAAACTGTGGATCTTCTGCAACAGTTTGAATGGGACATCATCACCCATTCACCCTATAGTCCAGACTTAGCACGCAGTGACCACCACTTCTTTCCCAAGTTGAAAGAACACTTGGTTGGAAGACATTTCAGTGATGACGACAAAGTGAAAAATGACGTCCAAAACTTCTTCAGTAGCATGGCGGCAGCTGGTATGACATGGGCATACAAAAACTACCACAGAATTTACAAAAATGCATTGATCGAAATGGCAATTATGTGGAAAAATAGAAAAATGATTAAGCTTCAAAACTATGTGTCATTTGTTGCCAATAAACGTTTCTTTATATTTTTATAAAAAAATTGGACACCTTACTTTTGGGATCACCCTCATAGCACAGAACCTTATAGACCATCACTTGAAAAGATGCAATATTGAATTTATTTTGTGTTTTATTTATTTATTTGTTTGTTTATTTATTTGTTTATTTATTGATTTGTTTATTCGTTCATTTATTTATTCATTTAGTTGTTCATTTAGTTATTCATTTATTTAGTTATTTACTTAGTTATTTACTTACTTACTTGCTCACTCGCTCCCTCGCTCGCTCACTCCCTGACTCACTCACTGACTCACTGACTCACTCACTGGCTCACTGACTGACTCACTCACTGGCTCACTGACTGACTGACTGACTGACTCACTCACTCACTCACTTATACTAAGCACCAATACAAAGAATATGGCTATACATCAGCCCAGGCTGTTATCCTGCCATAGTCCCAACCAAATTTTTGTTAATATCTAGAACATTTATTTTAATCATGGTAATGGTAATAATAATGATGATGATGATGACGACAACAACAAAAATAATGACAATAATAATAATAATAATAGTAATAATAATAATAATAATAATAATAATAATAATAATAATAATAATAATAATAATAATAGTAATAATATTATTAATAATGGTAATAATGGTAATAATAGTAATAATAGTAATAGTAACAAGAACAATTGTAATAATACCCATTACCCATTTTCTAACATTTCCCAAAACAGCCTTAATTAAACTCTTTAGTATGAATAGCAAGAAGGCAGATGAGTATTTGACTAAAGTAAAAAAATAAAAGCTCTGGTCAGTAAAAAGAGAAGTAGATGAAAGATAAGTTTATGGGTTATCTTTCATCCATTTTTCAACCATTTCCCATTTATACACTCTTCCTCCAAAGCTGTGTCCCTTTACATTTGAAAACTATATGTTTCATGTCTTCCTTTGTTCCACATATTGAACATTGATTCTGTTGGAGGACTTTTCTCATACCCTTTAGTCTCAACACACCCGCTTGTACCCAAGCAATACTCTCTCTTTGTTCCTTATTTAATTTATCCACATACATTTCTCTTTCCCATGTATTTTTTATTTGTATATCTGCTTATAATGATATGTTTTTGTATATGTTGCTGAACAATTTTTGTATTTCTATATCTTCAAATATCCTCCTAGCTTTTTTTCAGAAACCATTTACATTGTTTTCCCTCCTTCTCCAAATTTCCCCCAATCCACTATTTTCTAAGTTAGTTTGTATTAAATAACTCCACCCATTTTTCCTCAAATTGTTTTCTTGAAATTCTAAGCATTGCCTTAACAAGTTGCGTTCATCTAGATTTGATATTCTATGCCAATATTTAAGAGGTTTCTTCATAATCACACCTTTCCTTTCCAGTTGTCCCATTTCAATTTGAGCAAATTCCTTTACTGGTGATTTGACAGGCCTAAAACCTCGCTGTAGAACAACCTGTGCACTGTATCCACAATTTCCCAACCACCATCTAGTCCCCATATTTCAATTCCATGTAGCACTTTTGCTTTGACTACCATGTTATATATTTTTTCTAGCCAGTTGACATTTATATCTGGTATTTTATGTTTACACCCTTTAATCACTGTCAATGCTCCTTTCCTTTTTGCTAGAGCTAATTTCTTCTGTTTCTCCCATTTTGCTCCCCCATCACTTTTGACCACTAAATATGTATACTTTCTAGCCACTTTATATTCTATACCCTCTTTCCTCCACTTTTCATACTTGCTCAATTTTGCCCCTTTCTTAAATACAGTAGTTTGAGTCTTTTCCTGGTTTACAATCTAGTTCCATCCATTGCAGTACTTCTCTATTTGCTGCAAGGATTGCTCAAGACCAATTGTTGAGAGAGATCCTATAACTAAATCATTTGCAAATAATAACCCAGGAACTACAACATTGTTTATTACTGCCAAATGTTTATTGCTTTTTACTGTATAAATATATCATCAATGAACAGATTGAATAGTACAGGACTTAGCTTGCACCCTTGCCGTGATCTATTTCTTGATCTATTTCTTTTGTCACCATTCCTGCTCCTACTCTCACATAAACTGTGTTCTTCTTATATAGGGCTTTAAGAATATTCACCATATGTTGACTCTCTTGCTCAACAGTTTATACCACAACAATTTTAACTCAGTGCTGTTGTTAGCTAATGCTGGATTTCTGACAATGAAGTCATTAATCCTCTTGCTCTCCAATATTTTTCACTGATGATATTGAAGAGAGCAATAGCAGTAATAGTAACTGCTTTTTAGAGAGCACCATATTTTTATGTTTTGGCGGTCACATCGCTCTCTCACAACCCCCGGAATGTCTGGAGGACCACACCTGTCGTTGGTTTACGGGTCTCACCGACCTGACCGGGAGAATTATCAAAATAAATTCACCGACCATATCCTCTGATTACCAATCAGAGGACGTATTACATGCCATGACAGGTCAGCATGTTAGGGGTTAACATGAAAGTTAAAACAATTAAAAAAGTAAAAAATTAAAGTGAAAACGCTAAATAGTTTAAATGCTAAAAAGGTAAAACATAAATAAAACATCACACAGCTACAAAGCTTCGAAAGATAGGAGGCATGTTTTTAAACTAAAACATGATATTTTAAGAAAAGTAATAGAAAATCCGGTGCCCACTCAGCATTGAGGAAATTGAGGAGCTTGCGATAGGTAAGTGGCTCTGGTCATGAAAGCCAACTTTCCGACTGGGGGTGTCGAGATGCTGACCACATCTCCTCCCCGTATTGGTTGGATGATTGCCCACCTCTACCTTGCATATGTGGGCATGAGGCCGGCAGTCGAGTTGGCAGGCCCTGGTCCGATATGGATTGTAGTGCTACAGGTTTAACTTTAATAGAAAATGCAAAAATGAAATACAACAGAGAACACAAACATCTGATAACAAAACCAAAACATGGAATATTGTGAATGCAATTCATAAACAAGCTAAAAACAAAAGTACCGAAAATATAGTGATACAAAACAATGACGAGGACATAAAAGATCCAAAGGAAATCTGCGGAATTTTCTATGAGCACTATTTAAATATAGCAACACTACTAAATTTAAAAAAAAAAGTCTACAAACAAAAATACTAACTTAATAAAACAAGTAGGTCAATTAAATAGTATGGCAGTTTTAGAAGTGACGGAAGATGTAATAAATGAAATAAACAAGTTAAAATCAAAGAAGTCCAGTGGTTTGGATGGCGTTTCGAACTACTGAAACATATCAAATATGAAATTGCTGAAATTCTAACACACTAAAAATATAGCAACACTACTAAATTTTAAAAAAAAAGTCTACAAACAAAAATACTAACTTAATAAAACAAGTAGGTCAATTAAATAGTATGGCAGTTTTAGAAGTGACGGAAGATGTAATAAATGAAATAAACAAGTTAAAATCAAAGAAGTCCAGTGGTTTGGATGGCGTTTCGAACTACTGAAACATATCAAATATGAAATTGCTGAAATTCTAACACACATTACAAATACAAATTACAAGGAATATTTCCAAATTCATTAAAAAATGTAGTTGTCAGACCAATTTATAAACAAAAGGGAAATAAAGAAGTAGGAAACTATAAGCCAATTACCCTGTGCTCCACCTTCTCAAAATTGATGGAAGGCTTATATCTAAAACAACAAGAAAACTATGTAAATATATCAGGATGGCAATACGGTTTTCAAAAGCACAAGTCCACAATAAAAGCAGTACAAAAGGCTAATAATGTAATAGTAAAAGTTTTGAATGCCCGGGAATCTGTAATTGCTATCTTTGTACAACTATCAAAAGCGTTTGACTGTACGAGTATTAAAAGATTGATAAATTAGATAGTTCTGCAAATCTCTAAATTAGGACACTTTCAATTTTTAATATATATAAATGAAATATTCAAGTTAATAGAAAAGCAAGGTGGCATAGCAACTGGGTATGCTGATGACACAATTGTTATAATTAGGGGGTAGACAGCTCAAGAGGTAGAAAATAGGGCAAACAAAATTTTAAAAACCAAAAAGCAATATTACTCCAACATAGAAATAACAATTAACATGAAAAAGACAGCATTGATTAATTTTGAAATAAACTGCAAATCAGATTCTAAAGTAAGAACAAATTAGAAACTAAAAACTTCACTTATCTTAGTAATATTGCAAGTTGTTGGTGCAAAGCTGACTAAAGTTTCGATTGGACTCCAACTCATTCTCAAAGCTATTATTAAACTAACCCTAGAAGGTGAAAACATATCTGAAATAAACTGTACAAACTTTCTCGGAATAACTGATAAAAATCTAAACTGGAAATACCACATAGCACATATTACTAAAACAATTAATAAAGGCATCTATGTTATGAAACAGATCACGACAATGGACAACAAAACGATGATACAAGTTAAGTTACTCAGTGCGATCATATGCTTTCACCAAGTCTTCAAATGCCACATACAATTTATCCCTTTTTTCTTTTAGGTACTTGTCTACTAATGTTTTAATTATGAATAAATTATCAGCAGTTCTTCTCCCTCTACGAAAACCCATTTGAAATTTGAAGAGAATGTTATATTCCTGTACCCAATTTTGTAACCTGTTCATTAAGATGCCTGTAAAAATGATTTCCCACATTCAATAACAAAGCTATTTCCCTTTAGTTATTGGATTTATCTACATTCCCCTTGCCTTTATATATGGGATGAATTATTGCTTTCCTCCAATATTCTGGAACATATCCCTTGGCTTTGATTGTATTCAACAAACCTGTAAGCAGCTTTACTCTATTTACATCACTACATTACTCCTTAATAAATTCTGGAGGGATCCCAACTATTCCTGTTGCTGTATTCTTTTTCATTAATTTCATTTGTTTAATTACCTCATCTCTCTCATGTCATTATCCAATATTTCTACATAGCTCATTCCAAAATTCACCAGTGGTTTTACCGTGATATTACAGCCGTCTTCAAATAACATTTTACAGCCTTTTACATGGTAATAAAAACAACAAACACTGACTTTACATGGTTTTATTTTTAACTTCTCTGTACAATTAGTACTTGGTCATATTTCCCTTAACTTGTATCACTTTCATGAGTCTCCTAGGCATGTAGTCTGCTAGATTTTCAAAATAGTTTTTGTCCATTTCCACCCATATCTTCTTCAACACCTCCTGCAGCTCCTTAATATTTGTTGGTTGCAGCTCTTCTATTTTATCTTTCATTTGATCCCAAGCATTTTCTATTGGATTTAGGTCAGGAGAGTTATCAGGCCAGTCAAATGCAAGTATATTATTGTCTTTCAGGAGCTTCTGAACTGTCTTTGTTCTATGAGCAGGGGCACCATCATGCATAAAGTACTGACACTGATGAATTGGCCAAAATGTGACCAAATGCTATTGCAACACTTCTAAATAATTACTTCCCTTCATTGTTACATTCTTACGGAGAAAGTACATGCCACCTCTAGCATAATTACCACTAAAAGCACCGCATACTATCACACTTTCTGGATGTTTAACAGTTTTGACGGTAAACGTTGGATCATACCGTGACACATTTTTTGGCCCTCTTATCTTTTTGGACTTTTCTCTGGCCAATTTGAAAGTGCTTTCATCAGAAAACATTACTTTGTGCCAGTCCTCTGATGTGCAGTGCTGATATGTTTTGCAAAAATGCACTATTTTCTTCATCATAGCTTCAGTTAGAAGAAGCTTCGTGGTAGCACACTGAATTGGTAAACCTAGGTCTAACTGAAGCCAATGCTGAATGGCCTGGATAGCAACACTGTTGAGCAGGTCTGGATGATTCTTCTTTAACCCGGCTGCTGTAATTCATGGATTAGCCATCACTATACAAAAAAAAAATAATCAGTCCTTAGTGAAGTCTTTCTTTTACCACCTGTGTCACATGGCAAAGGTGCTGCTGCTTTTTTTATGTCGTAAATAGCTTTTCTTGAAACCTTTAGATGAGCTGCTACACAAATTGCAGAGGCACCTATCTCTAACAGAGTTAAAGCACAAGTCTTCTCCTCAGAAGTGAGCTTCTTGCATCCCATTTTGTGTACTAGATGCAGAAATACACACCTTCAAAAACAGCATTCAAATTAAAAATCGGATGAAAACAACACACAGGGTACAAATTGCTGTACAGCAAATACCAGAGGCAGACTAAGACCTAAACTGCTAATGTAAGCAAGTTGCTGCTGTGCACTAGAGAATCACATGATTTGCAGCTCTACCTGCCTTTTTGTATAGTGGTGGGAGAAGGGCAAACTGAGTACATTGTCTATATAAAGATTTTCCTTGCATTTAAAAAGTAAAGATTTCCATTGCGGCCACTATGAAGTAATTCAGCCATTCTGCTGGCTTAAATATGTAATGAAACTGAATATTGTTATACTTGTTTGAGGTTATTTTGAGTCACTTATTTACACTCACCTTCACGAATCTGCCAGTGAATTTTTGGGAAAACTCTTATGTAGCTTCAGTCAGTAATTATTCATTCACTGTTACACAACAATCCATGTTGCTGGTTGGAAAAAAGGCAAGCCCTGAATTCTGATGATTCCTTAGAATTTTGTGACTCTTCACAAAATTGTCCAGTAGGAATACAAGCAGTGTCCAAGGAGCATGTCACTTGTTGTGTATTACAAAGCTCTTGCAGTACAGGAGTTCTGCTTCAACATCTGACTTGTTTAAAACATGACACCAGTGGCGGTTCCTGGGTGATCCCATACTCGCAACTGCACACCCACTAATTTTTTCCGCATGTGAATGTGTCTTTACCTGTATAGACATGCATATAAGAAAGTCGAATGTCTAACTTTCTTCTATATGAAATTGCTCGTTTAATTTCCCGTGCCCTCTTTAGCAAATGTCAGCTCATTCCAATTCAGTCAACAAGCTGAGATGCATAAGCCCGATTTTGCGACTGGCGAAGGTAGCTTTTAGGCGAGGGGTACGCGGGTAGAGGTGCAAAGCTTGCATTTAAGAGTACGGCGCGTTATGGCAGCATAATCAACAAGGTCAACACATGCAATTCTTGCCGCACAAGCGCACTATGCTCTCATACAAGTCCCTCCATTTTCCTTGCTACGAGCCTGTGCTACGAGCATTTCCCTCCTGTTGTTTAGCAGAACCTACCAGGCAGCCAACGTGACATTTCTAAATATAATGTAGCCATCTTATATATTAAAATGACAGTTATATTAATGTTATAAACACATCTAATCTTAAGCTATTAAAAATGCATATAATTACTCTTCATGTCGTAATTTACTAAGGCCAATACCTCAGATTCAAATAGTTATTCTGTTAGTCTTTATTACTGTTTGTTATGTTTGTGTTTTGGCAGCAAATTGCATGCAGTTGTGTGTGCATATAGCAGGAAATTTGAATCTATGAAAGAGTGGAAATGAATAACATGGCGAAACTGAAGGAGATAAATCTTTCGGGTTTATTCTTAGAAGAGAAGCTGTTTTTTCGTTCTTATTGTTTGCGAGTGAGAGAAATGGCATCTAGACAAATAATAGTTCTTGGATATTAGTCATTAAAAACAAAACAAAACAGCAAAACATAAGAGCTCAATTGCCCATATGAAATCGAGTTAGAATTGCATGATCTGTGTCAGAGAAAGAAAGGGAGTAAAGGTGGAGAGGATGTAATATACTGCACACCCTCTGCAACAAGTCATGAGCCGCCACTGCATGACACAGTTAGACATCTTTCTTTGAAAACATAGATAAATAAATTAAATTGTATAATTTTATAGTGAGAATAGCTTACCATATAAAAATGACAAATATTTCTTCAACTTATGTTGTCTCAGAAGAACATTTGGCCCAAACAAATGGTATTTCTTCACAACTATACAAGATAAACTGTTTTGTGATTGACAATGGAGAAACAAAAATGCTTCATCATAAAAGCCTACCTTAAGCCCAAACAGCACCTAAACACTTTTCAAGAGGGGTGTAAGGGGTAGTGATGCGCCTCCTATAGCCTCTTCTACCCAATTCCCATCCTCATCCTGCCCGTGGTGCACCCTGCTTTTAACAGATGAGGCTCTGGGGACCGAATCACAGCGGTATAACTGTTTCATCTAAAATGGAGGAAATACCATTTACATATGTGCTGGCCTATCACAGCACAACAGTGTCCCTCAGAGGCACATGAGGGGAAGGTCGGTGGATCTAAATACCACCTATTTAGTCCTCCCGGCTAGGTTCAATGGACCCGTTGACCAACGATAGGTGTGGTCGCCCTTGCAAAATGGGGGTTTAAGTCGGGTGATGTAACTGCCACATTGTAAAACTGGTGCCCGTTAAGAAAACAGTTACATGAAAGCCAGAAATGAACGAAGACCACTTGAAGACCTGTGAAGCATTAAGATCAGAAGAAACTACAGTTCAAAAGTATTGGAAAGCACGAATGCTAATGGCTTCATTGCCAGATGCAAGGCACTAGAAAACAACAACACTTTTCAAGAAAACTTTAGATTAACAAATTTTAATATAAATAGTGCGTGTTCAGTGCTATTTACAATGTGAACCAAAGCCTGATGTCATAGTGCATTCAAAGTGATACTGTTCTTCAACAGTGGTCTTCCTTCACATTAATTAGAACAATTTAGCAGTACGAAGGAGGATTCTAGCCTTGACGACAATAGGCACATAACAGATGATGGCAAAATAATTGTCCAGAGTAATATAATCTAGTAAGTGAAGCTAAAGCATAATAATCCTTGTCATCAACTTAAACTAATTTGACAAAGTTTCACTGTTGTGAACATTTCTATAAATCATATGGAGTAGGGACAATTTTGTTTCAAATTTGTAGACTTATTTCTACATAGAAGTTATTAACAGTTAATTAGAAGTTAAATTACTGAGCTAATTGTGCTGCCACCGGATACTCCAAAACAACCTTCATTCATGCAACATGTGTGGACATTTGTGGAAGCTGAGGATGTGCACCATAAAGCTCAAAATAAGTTAGGTGAACTGTATGTTAAAAAACACATGTCACTAATATTTCGACTCATTGCTATAAAAAAGTAGAGGTAGAGTATTTACAGAGAGGATTCCACACTGAGCGAACTGTTGAGGCTATTGTATGTCAGAACCGGGCAGGAAGGGATGAAGTAAGAGCACTCTATGAGCATATTGTAACCTGGGTTAGTAGCTAAAGCCAGTGAGGGAGTACCTAGCTTCTGATGAAGATTCTTCATCTGAACAACAGGCTTCACTAAGCAGCCATAAATCAGATGACTACAATGCCACCCATCTGCCAAGAACAGTTTGCAGAGTCCTCACACAGCAGTGCCCTTGCTCATCGACAACACCCCCAAATGACCTAGGTGTCGATGGGCCCTTAAACTCCATCCATTGCCAACATTTCCAGTCCTAAAAGACTGGATTGAAATGATGGTAAAAGGAAACGGAGGGATGGGAAATTTGGGGGATATAATTATCCTTCCCAAAATTTGCCTATCGAGCCAGGAAAACCCCACAAAAACCCATGGGTCAAGAAGGTTGCTGGCAGGGTAAGTTTTATGTGGTAATGGATATTGCAGAAAAAAGAAAAAAAAAGAAAAGAAAAAATGTTATTGCTCATAATATTTGCAGAAAGGGCAGTTATAAAAAGCTCAAAGAAATGGGACAAAAACTAGAATTTATGTATGGTATATTCAGTATTCTAATATATTTTCATGAGATTGGCTTCATAAATAGCTTGGAGGTGTAAAATAATGTAAAACTACTGTTGAATTAAACATTATTTTTACAAAATAAGAAATCTGCAACAGTTAAATGACAATAAAATAGCAAAAGTGATGGCCACCATCATTCCCATGAGCTTAGAAAGCTTTGTGATGTAATAGAAGAGAAAAAGCTGAAAAGTGTGTATGGTTAATAAAATAATTAAAAAATGAAATGAGTTATCTGAGATATATACTTTCCTCTATATATGTGTAATAAAGATACATATGAACAAATTTATTCAGGCTTTCTCACGTATCAATGTGTACGTTGAACAACACTGCTGAAGAGTAGCTTTTGTTAGTGTATCTGGCAGCTAATTATATCTGAGGAACTGATGTAGAGAGCAATGGTAAGTGTTTCAGAGGGTGAGGAGTTAAGCTTAGTGCTTCTTTGTACTTCATGTTGTGAGACCCAAGTCTGCATAAAGTGATGCACTAGCCAAGTAAGTATATGTTTGGTTATATTATAGTGTGGATGTTATAAAAGGGCAACATTCCTTAAACTGTTAGTTTTCTTTTTTTTTTTTTTTAATTAGCGTCCTCCAAGGTAGTGTCATATTGGGTGGTTTTTGTTAGATTCTTAAATTGATATATTTTCTTTCAATGAATTTAGAATTTCAGGATGTTTGCGGGAAAGGCTGCAGCATTATTATTATTTGGGGCAGATGGGGGGGGGGGGGGGGAGGAAATTATGAGTCGAAGGCCTATTCTTTGAACAATACCAATGTTTACAAGGTGGAGTCAAATGAAAAGCTTAAAGTTTCTTTTTAATTTTCTTTTATCGAACAAAAGTGAAACACAAGTGTATCATTTTTTGACATGCTTGTGTCTCCCAGTTGTTCGAGACACTTCCCCCAGCACATAAGAAGTGCACAAATTCCTCTGAAAAAAAATTATTTTGAGCACGTGCACAGCCACTTGTGCACAACCTGGTGCACCTCTTCATCGGAACAAAAGTTTCTTTCTTCTCATTGCCTCTTTGAGGGTCCAAACATGTGATAATCCCTCTCAGCAAGGTCTGGTAAGTATGACGGATGTGGAAGAATATTAAGTCATTACCAAGCTGGGGGGGGGGGGGTGTACTTCATACTCACCTTCTGTAATTTTTTAAAATTATTCTTTCTGTCTGTCTTTTAATTTTGTGATGAAAGACATGCAGTTAATAGTTATTGTCAATCACTATTTCTACTACTGAAGTGCATTTGTTTCAGTGATTTCATTGTTGATCTTTTTAAGAAACAATGAAATGACAGGGTGATCATAAAGTACTGGCCCATCGGCATAATGTGATTCGTGTAAAAAAGGGGATTGTTAAACAATGTTAAACATTACCTCTTTAAATATGACAAGATATAATACCCAATTTTAAAATAAATTTGTTTTAAAAATTGCTCAGACATTTTGTTACCAGTGGTGGTCATAAAGTACCCCCCCCCCCCCCCATTGGTAGTATAAGCCCTGTAATAAGGATTGGCATGATATTTAATGTGATTAACGAAAAAAAAAAAAAAATAGTTAATCAGTGTTAAATATTATCTTTATAAACATGACAACATATAATATCCAATTTTAGAATAAATTTGTTTTAAACATTGCTCAGACACCTTGTTACCAGTGGTAGTCACAACACCCCCTACCCTCCCTCCCATTGGTGGCTCAAGTTCTGGAATAAGGTTTGGCATTGCTAGGGTGAAAGTGCAGGTCATCATGGCACCCAACTTGCAGACACTTTGCAAAGCTTAAGCACATGAATGAAGTGATGTGGTAACTAATGTCCAGATTTTTTACTGATCCACTATCACACAGCAACGTTCCATCACAATAGCTTTAACTGCTGCACTATTTAGACTATGGTGCCATTTCTAAACTTCCTACTTCACTTGTTGCAGTAGTAGATGTGCACCACCATATTGGCCATTCATTCACCCATGGATTTCAATAGGTTTCATACTTTCATTGCTCCGAAAGTGTATGACAGAACACTGTTATTCCTTGGTGCATGTCACAAGGGAGGCAATCATTTTGAACTGATATTGTGGCTGCAGTTGCTGGTGTGCAGTATTCTGCCACCAGTTATTATACCATTGATAACAGTACTGCCAACTTGCAGAACAACAGTGTAAAATGTTAATTTTTAATTCGATTTTTTAAGGTTTTCATTTGACTTTCCCTGATAATACAAAAGTAAAATAAAAGCAAAATTGAATGAACCTAATGAAGAAATAATTAAGGAAAAGCTGAATATGACACTTAAAAGAATTTTCATAGCAAATGTAAATAATTACTGTACATTGTTAATAGTTTCCTTTGTCCATGATGCCATATAAATCATAGCTAAAATATAAATTTATAGTTATATGTAAAATAATCAGATATTATAAACTTTATATTTACAATATAATTATATTACAAGTATATAAAATATAATGATTGTGTTATAATAATATAACACTCATATTTGATCATATCCCAAATTCCTAATCTTCTGCCCTTTTTCCTTGCGTTTGTCGTCTTCCAAAAATCACTCCAGTTAGTTTCATTTCCTTGGAGCTTATGAGTAATTGTAGTTTTACATGCAGAGGTTACAAGCTGTTCGCATAACCCCCAACCTGGTGGACCAGGGTTTGTATTCTCGAAGTAAGCAAAGTAATGAAAGTATTCACAAAGAATTAGAAGTAGATGAACTAAATAACATAATTAAGACAAACAAAGAAAATTGGAAGTTACACTTAGACAGAATGCCAAAAAACAGAATACCCAAAGCAGTTATAAATTATAAGCCACAGGATAAAAGGAAACCATGGAGATCAAAGAAACAATGGCATGAGCAATTTGGAGCTGGAACGGGTTGAATGCCCAAGCTGTGAAGCAGAAGAATTATTATATTATTATTATTATTATTATTGTTATTGTTATTGTCGTCGTTGTTGTTGTTGTTATTATTTATTATTATTTATTATTATTATTATTTATTATTATTAATTATGATTTATGATTTATTTATTTATGATTTATTTATTTATGATTTATTTATTTATGATTTACTTATTTATGATTTACTTATTTATGATTTACTTATTTATGATTTACTTATTTATGATTTATTTATTTATGATTTATTTATTTATGATTTATTATTATTGTTATTATTGGTTATTATTGGTTATTGTTATTATTATTATTATTATTATTATTATTATTATTATTATTATTATTATTATTATTATTATTATTGTTGTTATTATTTATTATGCATTATTATTACTAATCCATTGGTGCAAAACTGTAAGTTGCTTTACTCTCAATTTCACTCTTAATTTGTGATAACGGACCAGTAATACCCTTTTAGTGTTTCATCCATTTAGAATACTATATAGAATTATCTTCAATTTTTCATTTTTTTTTAAATAAATGTTTATGTGCAGAAACAGAGGTAATACTTAGGAACTCTTAAAAAAGTAACAAAACCTTGGAGGTAGAAGAGTGAATTGGAATTGAGGAAATCAGAGCCACATTAGACATTCAAGTCATGAACCTTCTGTTCTCTATTCCAATTCTCTTTCCACCTGAGTTACTTTGGCCAAAACTTCACTTGCCTGAAATCAACAAAATGTTTTTAGGAATTAAATAGAAGTTTATTATACCCTGAAGTTATGCATTCCCTTGGTTTTATAAACATTTTTATTTGATTGTAACATTATAACCACATTCACAAACAAAGAAGATGTAATTGAACCTATAAACTGCAAAAGCAACTTTCAGAGCTTAACAATACCTGGAACTATATAGCCTATATTTCTAGACTTAAAATGTGCCTAGAAAAAGAGCAGGAGATGTTTCCCTCTTTTAAGATAAACCATTAGATACCAAAAACCTAGTAGTAAGTTGTAAAATAATATGTTGATCATCCTCATTGTTCACTTTTATCTGTGACAGCCTACATAACAGTTCAGGAGCTAGCTATCAAGTTGTGACAAAAATGAAGGTTTTCTTAACAAATGAAGTTATGTTGAAATTTTTTGAGGCATATGAAAGTAACTAACACCCATTACAACAAAAGTCAAGTAAGTCTTGAAAAGAATTAAAAACGGTATAAATATTGCCATTATTTATGTGCCAACAATTAGACTCTTAGAGCCTTTGGCATACATTAAATGGTTTACTTTATTTGCTTAACAAATTATAAAATAATCTGCAATGGTGGGAATGGGTTATGTGCTTGCCCTCTATCTGCAGCAAAGGTACAATGCCCTGTACCAACAAGTTCAGGACTTTTTCTGAAGTTTCCCTCATCTTTAAAAGAAGAATGTTAAATAATGTTTAGCTTCAGTACCCTGAAATATCTGCACATCATTTATCCTTTAGGTTCAACTGTAGTGATGTCTTAGGAATAAAAGTATAATTCCAGTATCATTTACTTCTTAATAATGTTAATGACCAATTTGTGAGAACTTTTAAGAAATATTTCCATGTTGACATAAATAAACATGAATTTTTTTATGCTTTATTGCACTATTCCAACTGTTAAGGGAAATGATATCTGTGATTAGAAACAGAATTAACTGTAATTTCCTATTTAGAAAAATTATTTTATTTCAAGTCCCTAAGTGGTATAGTTCTTTTTACAGTATAACAGTTTAAAGTAAATAGTATGATTTCCACGCTATTTACCACATTATTTACCTAAAATATTATGGTAAATGACCAATCATTAAAGAGTTAGCTGATGGACCCTTTGTATGTCAAAGAATTAAAAAAAACTTAAAAGGAATGGAGCATTTAATGCTAATGTTCTGCATAGAAAACAAATTTCTTTGTTATGCAGTTTGTATAATTATGCATAAAATACATAGAAGTAATTTATTCACCCTACCCAGGGTGTGACTATCTATTATTATCTATGTGCATTTCATCATGTTTATGGGACCACCTTCTTTAATGATGAAATTATGCTCTATCCTACACACAAAAAGAATGTTGGCTTCAAGTAATAACTCTACTACATATGACTTTGGAAATTTTTAACTCAAAATTATTTAAAGATAATCTAGATACCATAAATCTGAGGTAATATAAACAAATGTATGTTTTAAAATATATCTGAGAAGCATAATTATATATCTTATAAATCAAAAGTATATTATAACTACCCATGAATTCTACTCATTCCACTGCTTAATAAATCAAAATGCACAATTATCAGTTTCCCGTATTTGTAATGCTTTTAATCATCAAGTAATTGCAGTTTAAATTCATGAAAATATCCAACTGAATTAATTTGATAATTTTTTTAAATGAAATGAGTTGAACATCTATCCTTTAATATTCAACAAATTACATGTCTCTTACAATTTAGAGGAACATCTAAAATAAAACGTACACTGCAAACTTAACAACAAGAGGACATATTAAGAGTATGGTTACCACATTCTCCACTATTTCAGCTATAGTGGTGTTTTCCTTTGGCAACATGAAAATAAGCATTTATCTCACTTTGCTTAGGGAACTGCCCAGCAATTGAAAAAGTGGAAAGTTTATGTAAATATATATGCACAATTTATTTTGCTGCTATAGAAATGTATTGTTTTTTTGGGAACATAACATTTTAGCATTATATTTTAATACTTACTTACGAATTGGATCCTGATGCGTTTCAAAACTATTGTTTTATGTAAATCTTGTCTGAACTCAAGCATTTTGTGGTTGTAAACTTGAAGATTAACAGAACCCTATACATTCACATTAACATTGTCAATAATCATCACACATTTGATACTTCATTTTAGCTGAGTACCTAATAAACATATACTAACTTCTTTGATTTTTCAATTGAGAGGTGATTTCTGTTAGCATTATGGATAGAGGACCAGTTGTAAACTATCCTCTCCAATTGCGCAGCCAAAGTTGGAATATTCAGTAATGTTAATGTATTAGCTAAATTTGCTAGTTTTGAATGGTGCCTCTTAACAATACACCAGAAAGTTTTTGGAGAGCTAACACCCTTGCCTAAAGGTTCAGCAAATATTCCTGCATTTTCTCAATACTGTTGAAAGGTGACAAGATCTTCTGCAGCCATTATTTACAATATAAATTTTTCCACTTTGTCATGATGTTCTTCATTTACATTCTGTTTCTGGTATTGTGGATGAAGTACATTTTTTGACGATGTAATTTGTTAGCATAGCTGTCACATAACTGTAGGACTATCCATAGTTCTGCTGCATCAGCAACACTGCTTTTTGACTTCTACAAGCATAGATTAGCTGGCTGACAATACCTAAGAGTGCAGTTCCTTCATTTACTTGTGAAAAAAAAATTGTTCTTCAAGCAGAAGTACTTTTATTAACATTGAAATTGTATTATTAATTATTTATGTCCTGCTTTAATATACATGGATAACATTTTACTCAAAACCTCTATCATTAATTAACAAGGACATTTTGGTTGTCATTCTTAGTTCATTTACCTTTCGCAAATTGCTGTTTTTGTCTTAATAGTAAGTATTACACTATTCAAATGCTGTGTATTTCAATATAAAGTAGCAACTGTTTTATCCTGTATTTGACTTGATTTGGGTACACATTACAGCCTGTTTTTGCTAACTTATTTAATTTCTAATGTACATGTGCATTTACACTTAGATTAATATTTGTCCAGAAAAATCTATCTGTATTCATGCATTAAAACATTGCATCTTTGTTAGCATCTCTTCTGAAAACTGTTGAAGCATTGGCCTGAACATTTTTAATGTTATTTACACTACATCATTGCTAAAAGAAAATGGGTGGGGGAGAATAATTATGTAACTAAGACATTGTGTTGCAGTACTTCTGTACTCAAGGATAGCAACTATGAGTTATGCTGCCATGGCATATACCAGATCCTGCATATATTCTCAACCTTCTCTTTAGACTGTTTACATATTCATGGAAATTTTGTTTCTGACTTGATGGAATTTGTGTACTAATTCAGTTTGAGAAAATAAAACTTAAATGAGTTATGTAAAACCTGTTGTTTTCTTTATAATCCTCATTCCTTATCACTAATAAACAAATATTCCTTTTCTGACAAATAATGAGTTTGAAATTAAATGTGTGGCAGCATTAAGATAATCTTACACTAACAATAAGTACAGGTATGAATCACCAGATCATCTAGTCAGCAGCCCAAATGGCAAATCTTGTAACTCTAGTTCTGGTCAAGTGACCAGAGAAAAAAATCAGCATTTATTTGTTTATTCATGCATTCATTAATTAGGCCTTTTACTGATGTATTCATTTTACAGTGGCCCATATTAAACTGCTACTCTTCTCAGGGCAGTATATATAATAATTTTATGGCAGTAATATTTGCACTACTCAGTTAAATTTATGGTGTACAATATTTTATATGCATTGCACAATGTGTGGTTTGTTACCTGTTGTTATTAGGTATGTTTACAGTTATAATATCCTAAATCATATTTACTTTTTTGAGCTGATATACATTATTTACTATAATGGTAGCATATTATAATATTTGGAACCAATATAAAGTACAGCTGCGATAACCTATTTTGTTGAATTCAGATTATCACTTTCTGCCAAAAGTTAAATGAGATCATTTATTTTAAGATCTGGTTTGTCAAAAGTTAGTTACTATTTGTCCCAAATTTCCTTAATTAGTACCTCTAATTCAGGCCTTTCCAATTCAAGCACTTGGCGCTGGGGTGTGCTGTGGCACTCAACAGCCCCAGTGCCTTCCCCACATAATGGCTACTGTGACTGCATGTATATGACAGTAAGACATATTGTCTCTCTCTCACTCTCTCTTTGTCAATGCAGATGTGGTGTTAAACAGGATATAGCAGATAGCAGAGCAGTTATAGCTTCTCCTTTGTTCCAAAATGTTGTTTAATTCTTCATGGGAAGATTTATATTTTGTTGCCTACACCGGAAAGTCCAATGTTTAGTTTGTGAAAGAAATTAACTATATGGTACCTAAACTAAAAAAGCACCATCAAATTTCCAAACAGAGCCGATAAAACCACAGTGTGGCGCAATCCCAAAAGACAGGTACTACCTCCATAGTGCCAATTTAATTAAATTTTACAAAGGTATTAATCAACTGGAATTTCCCAAAATTCATGCACTGCCTTAAAGTTTCTGTCAACGTTCGGTACAACTTATTCACGTGAACAGATGATTTCAATTATGAATATAAATAAAAGTAAAAACAGGATGCTACCTTAGAGGTGGTACTACAAATTTCTACTGCCAAAACTATTATACCATATATTCATAAATTAGTTGTAACAAAATTATGTCAAAAATCTATCTAAATGGTAAAGGTACACAAGGGTAACCAAAATATATGTAGGGAATAAATGGTAAATGGTGTGTTGGTGTCTTCACAAAATTGTCATTAATAATAATTGTTTTGTTAAGCTGACAGCTGACATGCTGACAGGACAACCTGTCCCATTCAGCAGACAATGGAACATTCACCCCACCACAGGTACTTTGACTACTGCTACCACAATTGATTCTGCTCCTGGCACTTCACCTTCCACCACCTCTCTGGTGACCAGCTCAGCACCAGTGCTACTGTCTGTGCAGGCTAGGGCCCTGGCAGTACCTCATTTGGAAAGACCTGCTCTAATTCCTTAATTAGCAAATTAGATAAATTAACAAACCTCTATCAAAGAAAGAAAAAGAAAATAAACACCAAGAATGAGCATTGGTAACAGTATAATTTATGAATATTATGGTAAACATCCCCTGATGGGCAGTGGCAGCTGCTGTGTACGAACACAGAGCACATGAATACCCTAACTTTTGACACCTTGCAGTATTATTGGTTAATTTTACTTCAAGTTTTATTGAATGCTGTGCAGATGTAATGTAAAACATACAGTGTTTATATATACCACGCTATTCCTCTAAACTGGATGAAGTTTGGCATCATAGTCACTAGCACATCTTCAGTTGCGTATATTTTTAGGAGCCTTTGTACATGTTTAGCTGGCATTATGTCATTGTCTTATGGGCCAAAATAGACACTGAGTATGCACACAAGATGGTGTGAATGCATCAGTCCATACCGTCATCTCATATCTCTCGCTTACACCAATGCCACTAGACAGTAGCACACCACAAAAGACAGTAGAGTTACTGGATGTGTTTAGCTGACATTTCATGCAATTCTGTTTGACATAAATCTTGCTAGGTGGTAGCACACTGATCAGATATGTCAATTCACTCACTATACATTAAATTTTAGCTGACATAAGTAACAGCTGTGACTATGCAAAATGAAAAACCTATTTTGTTGGCTTATGGTTGAGCTATAGTATATTCAGTTATGATTTTATCATACAGACTTCGTTTTGTATTCCTAGCAGGAGAGTGCACCTACTAAGTGGGGTCGTTCTGGGTGACTCAGTTGGTTAGACTCTGGCCTACTGATCACAAGGTCGCAGGTTCAAATCTGGCTCAGACCGATGGTTTATAAGTGTGCTTAAAAAGACAGCTCCATGTCAGAAAATTTACTGGCATATAAAAGAACTCCTTTGGGACAAAGTTCTGATACACCAGTGACGCTGATGTGATCCTGGCAATTGACAGCATCATTAAACAAGAACAAAATACTACTAAGTGGGCTTTCTCTTACCCATAGTCAGGTTATGATGTTGGCAAACACTTACACCGCTGTTTGAGTTTAACCAATTCCTCAATTGGCAGTTTGAAGGTAATTGCTTACATGTGATAAAAATTGAGATTCGGTATTTGGCTATAGTCTCAACATGAACTCGGCGGCGCCGTGGCCGAGCGGTTAGCGCGCTCGCCTACCACCTAGGCGGCCCGGGTTCGATCCCAGGGACCCGCATGTGGTATTCGTGGTGGACGAAGCGGCGTCTGGGCGGGTTTTCTCCGGGTTCTCCGGTTTCCCCCGCCATCTCATTCCACCGGTGCTCCATCTTCATTCCATGTATCATCAGTGTCACCGCCTGTGGTGCCGTAGTAGTAAAAGCGGGCGTTAAACACTACACACACCTCAACATGAACTCTGTGAACTCTGCCGCAAAAGAGCTAGGGCCGCCTTTCATAAGAAGAGGTTATGCTGTTTTCCTGCTTCAGAAAATGAGATTAGGTAAGTGAAAACAAATTAGTAATATTAATGCTTGGCTGATGAAACAGTGCACCAGCCCACCTCAGTAGCATGATGGTTAGCATGTCTGCCTCACGTCCAAGAGGTCGCGAGTTCGAATCTCGCTTAGGGTAAGTTATCTGGGTAAGGTTTTTTTCCAAGGTTTTCCCATATCCTGAGAGACAAATGTCGGGGAACTTAAAGCTCCATGAACCTTGGGCTCATTTGAGCATCATTTCACCAATTTCATTCATTCACCGTCCAATATGACATTAGGTTGGAGGACATTAATAAAAAAATAACACCACCACCGCCACCACGACCACCGCCGCCGCCGCCGCCACCGCCACCGCCACCACCATAACCATAATAGCGTGTCTGCCTCAAGTTCAAGAGGTCGCGAGTTCGAATCTCGCTCAGGGTAAGTTATCCGGGTAAGGTTTTTTTCCGAGGTTTTCCCTACCCTGAGAAGACGAATGCCAGGTAACTTAAAGCTCCATGGACCTTGGGCTCATTTGAGCATCATTTCACCCATTTCATTTCATTCATTTGTCCGATATGACACAATGTTGAAGGACGTTAATTCAAAAAAAAAAAAAAAAAAAAAAAAAAAAAACACCACCACCACTTATTATTATTATTATTATTATTATTATTATTATTATTATTATTATTATTATTATTATTATTATTATTATTATTATTATTATTAGCATTATCATTATCACTATCATTATTATTATTATTATTATCATCACTATCATTATTATTATTATCATTATTATCCACCACCATCACCATCATCATCATAATTATGAGCGTCTACATTTGTATTAATTTTTATAATCGTATCTATTATACACCAGGCTATTATAAAGCATACTATTTCACATTTTCAGGGCAGTCTAAATCTAAAATTTGTGAACACCCAAAGTATATACTCTGAACCACCATTGCTGATGGGTCTCTTTTCTCTCATTCTAACGATAATTTCTTCTTTATTTTCTCACCAAATTCCAAAAAAGCGAAAAGTAACTTAAGGTCATCATTAGCAGAAGAATACATATTGTCTCTTAGTTGCAGTTGGCATTGAGAGGCTTTTAAATATTCACGAAAATAAAATTGTAGATGAACCTACAACCTAAGATTAGAGAACTTATGTGATTAAAATAAGCAATGCTTACATTAAATGCTATTTGATTTGGCTGATCACTAAATAATGATGATAGGAATAGTCAACACCCCCATCCTTACCCTTCTCCTGCCTCTTCCTATTCTTCTAGTTCAAAATAACATTCTACATTTTACATAGGGTTTATCTTGCCCCTTTCTACTGCTGTTTAGCAGTGGATAACTGGATTAACCAGTGTAGTTTTTTCATGTTTCAAGTTTATTTAACAATACTTTGCATAAAGCTCTATCCTATTTTGCTATTGATATTTAATTGTGGGCTGTTCACCACTTTTCTGTCACTTTGGACAATTAGTGATAGCATGGTACTGAGTAAGCCACTATGGCATGTTTTCTTATATGCTGAGTGCCTTCTGCATGATTTGAGACTACACAGTTATAAACTTTTCTCCTTTATAGTTGCTGACAAGTCTGCTAGCTCTGTTGAATATTGACATGGTTTCTGTAACATTCTGTAAATGCAGTCCAAGAGAGGATGTGCACTGCTCAGTATCAACAGGAGTCGTATCAACTTTCAAGCTGCTAGCAGGATATTGCAAGTATTGAGGCAACTAATACCTATAAAATAGAATAAACCAATAAATAATTATAAATAGTGGTACTTTACATGTAAACAGGAAAAATCCAAAATAATATTCATAACAAAAGCAAAAGTCAAAAATTGAGGCCAAAAGTCATAAACACTTAGCACCCAGAGCCAGAACACAAATATCATCAAAGGGAAAGAAGTGAAGATGCTGACTGTGCAGAGAGAGTGATCCAATGGACATATCCATCATTAGCATTGAAAGAATTGAGAGAAATGGTAAGTATCCCTAACTCCCTCTAAAATCTCATAACTCACCTAGATAAGCAATACATTCCTATCCTTTCTTCGTACAACATGGAACATTTCTAGTCTGGTCAAAAACTGATAAACAATGTTACAGGGGTAGTCCAACATACACATTCTACAGATGCTTGGGGTAAAACCTAGGTAAAATTTAAGAAACAATGACTAAGGAGAGCTGACCCCACAGCTCTGTCAGTAGAGCACCTGCCTGCTGTGAGGGGTGTCTCAGGTTTGATTCCTAACTGGGGAGTGGGAATTTTTCTCTAGTCAAGATTATTCCCTAGCCTTGCCAGAGTCTAGAAATATGAATGAGAGTATGATTGAGTGTAATCTGTTGTATACTAAACTAAACTAAACCCTGGCGCGACAGCCCATGAAGGACCAAGGCCTACCGCCCAGCCGCTGCGTCCCCCACCTCTGCCCACTACAGGCGTCATTGGTGGGGTGCAGTACTGGAGGGTGGGACGTGGTCAGCGCCCCGAGCCCTCCCGACCAGTTATGCGGTCTTCTCGACCTGGTAATCTGTTGTATAAAGACCCAAAACCCACAGTATATGTGTTAGCACCATTGCCTATAGGCAATATGTTGCAAAAGGAAAGGTTGCCAATATGACCATTGAAGTTAAAGCTGGAGATAAATGGAACACTTAAACAAATGACCAAGTAGTAAATATAAGTTATCTAGGAAGGAAAGTTTCTTTTCTTTTTTGTTTTGTTTGTTTATATCTAACACCATGCTCCATAAAATAACATATTACAAGGTTTATAGAGATATGACAATTTAGTTATTTAGCCCTAGCAATACCAACAGGGGTGTGCTTTATGTCCACCTTCTGTAATTTTTTAAATTCTGTATTTTAATTTTTTGATTAAAGGCATGCAGTTAACACTTATTGTCAATCTCTGTTTTCATTACTCAATTGCATGGTTATTTCATGTCAAGGTAGCTCATAAAGTACCACCCCGTGATTATAATGTAATTCATGTAAAAAAAGAACAGTTAAATAATTCTCGAACACGTACAGAAAATTAAATTTTTAGGACTAATGTTAGATAAAAATTTGTCATTTGCACCTCATATAGACTTAATCTGTGGTAGAGTAAGCTCAGGCTTATATCTACTAAGGAGGCTTTCCAAATACCTCGATACTGAGGTTCTAAAAATTGTATATTTTGGGGTAATATATCATAACTTTCAATATGGGATCGAGGTTTGGGGAAATGTTAGTAAACAAAATTTAAATAGGTTGTTAATATTGCAGAAGAATTGTATAAGAACAGTGTATAAACTTAATAACAGGACTTCGTGCCGCAGTATTTATAAAAATAATAACTTGTTCACTATTATTTCATTATATGTATATAAAGTAATAATACATATTGTAAGTAAAAATGTACATATTATTAGTAGTAATAATATTATAGTTACAAAACACGAGGTATGAATAATATACATAGAATTAATGTTAATAAAAGAACAAGTGAATCTGATCCATATATCAGTGGTGTCAAACTATATAACAAATTGCCACATACTATTAAAGCTAAGCAAGGAGAAAGTTTTAAAAAAGAACTAAGGAAATATCTTATAGGAAAATGTTTATACTGTATAGAGGAATTGTAAATATGCTGTATATAACTCTACTTAGTGGTATTTCATAGAATATGATTATGTTAAGTCTTATTTTGTAATTTTTGTTTTGTTGTATTTGTAGTTTGACGATGCTCGAAACAATTTGTATAATTGTCTATGGGCTAATAAACATATTATATTATAAACATATTATTATAATGTTAAATATTACCTTTATAGACATGACAAGATATAATACCCAATTTTAAAATAAATTTTTTTTTAAAAACTGCTCAGAATTTTGTTACCAGTGTTCACAAAGTACCTCCCCATTCCATTAGTAGTATTAGCTCTATATTAATTTTGGTTTGGTTTGGTTTAAGGGCACTATACTTCTAGGTCATCAGCGCCCTTTAAAGATTCATGGCAATAGCCAGATATAAATTTCACTCAAAAATAAAAAAAAGGATTGGCATAGTATCTAATGGGATTCATATAAAAAAGTAAGAAAGGAATGGGTAAGCAATGTCAAATATTACCTTTATAAACATAACAGGCTATAATACCCAATTTAAAAAAAAAAAAAATTGCTCAGACATTTTGTTACCAGTGGTGATCACAAAGTACGGAGGGCCCAGTATGTAAGTGCAAATTGAGCATTGGTATATACATTGCTATATCATTACTCTGTCAACATTCCATGACAACAAGAAAATAAACAAGTAACAAAGGTAATTATAGTTCTATTTGTTTGATACAAAGATTATTATAATACTGGATTTATTAACAATGTGTTCACAACCATGGACGTTGAAAAGGGGTGGGGGGCTGCAGCCCTGTCTTGGAAATTAACGAATTTAATGTGAATCAATTATTGACTATTGGACTATAGTTTTAATTTTGATGTAAAGAACAATTGTCCTCAGGATACTCTTACAGAAGAGATGCTCAATTGTTTCATAGCACTTGTGTTACAAATGAGCTCGCCAGTGATGTTATTCAAATTTGTAATGTAAATAAGGAACGCATTAGTTTCAGTTAGTAGCATCATACCTTTTATAATTATTGCCATCTCAACAATAATTCCCTACAGACAGTTATAAACGTTTAATTTATTGTGGTCAACAGTGGTTCCACACCACAATGATAGTTATAAGATTTTTATTTGTGTACAAATTTCCACAGTCGATGAAAATTCATAACAACAGAGCTTGAAAACAAAAGCGTGTAATATAATTATGTAATCAGATCAGTAATTTTTATTTAGCAGAAATTAATACGGTTATCTGCCACAAATACTCTAACTCATCTGTTACAATTTTTGACAACAGAATAATAAATTAATACTGTTTGATGGCAAAGTTCCAACATGTGGCCCCCCTCTGAAAATAAATCTGCCAACACCCTAGTTCAGAACTTTTAAAATACATTCTTTTGCAAACAGAGAGTACTTTTTCTTTCTTCTGTCTTTGAATACTGTTGAACAGCCATTTATACTGCATACGGCACCTTAGGTGGTGGACACTGATGATCAGGCAGCAAAACATGGACACCAATGAAACAGGTTAGGTCTAACTATACCATAGGTTGTCAGAGTTGCAGTCAAGAGGTCAAAGTCAAAACAAACCAATATGAATGCAATGCAACACTCAACATCCTACTTCACTGTTCAAGTTTTGAAATGTGTCAAAAATAAAGATGGCAAATTTACCATGGTTGGATATTTTGTTCATCCAGAGAAATAATGTATAGATAATTAATTGATGAATAATAAATATACACTTTTTACGCTTAAAAATTGCATATGTTTATTTTAAAATCAAAATACTTCCATTTTATGACACTTTTACAACAAATTTATATCTATGGTATTCATCACAGAATACTACATTCATTGTACAGAAGTTCATTGTGAAACACAGTGTGTTCATTGATCTAAGATTTTTTATTCACCCATTTCTTCTTCATAATATACTTTTATTGTTGCAAAATTAACATTACAGTGCACTACAGTATATTTTCTAAACGTCTCAAATGTAAATCTCCTGCAGTTTCCACTTAAATATTGTCTGTATTGCAAGAAGTTAGGGTTGAGATTACATTATGTGATGGGGATAAAGCATAAATACTTGATGTGCAATTCGTGTACTTTGTTATTCTCAGGTGGAGTGACCTTCAAAGATCATTGATTGCACACAATATGGCATTTTCAGGATTTTTATCCAGAACTGTAATGAGACAGCGTCTACCACCCTAATCAGAGGTCATCTGTCTCTCTTCCATTACTGTGTAAGTTTTACTGCATGCTGGTGACACAAGAAATGGAATTATGAATGGGAAAGAAAATTTGAAGAATAAGTAGTCCAGACCTTAGTTTAATGTGCCTCCCTGATATTAGCCAGTCATGAGGGCTGAGGAAAATCTGGGAAAGCTCATGGAGAACAGTCCTGGCAAAACTTGAAACATGGACCTCTCATTCATGAGGTCAGACTACCCATGTTGGTACAAGAAGAATATCTTGAAGCCTCTCCACACTTAAGAGACTCTGAAAACAATGTACAGAGGTTGCCATGGCAGAGTAGCAACATCAGTTGTATGCTATGCAAGGTAATTTAAAACCAATGTAGATAATTGAAAATAATATAAGATTTAATGATTGTAACTAATGTGATTAAGTGTAAGTACAAAGTTAAACATTACCAAAATTAACTGTCATGGAAATGTTGGGTATGACAGTTATAGTGGGTCATATGCCATTTTTTAAAAAAATGGATAAAAATAAGACTAACCAAAGCTTAGTTAATTTCTAGCTATAATTCTGACTCCAGCTGTAAAAGCTTCCGACTACTCATAATTTCACAATGTGTTGAATAATTTGCACCATAATGTAGCATGAACATGTTATTGACACCATAGTAATCTACTCTTAGAAAATATGTATTAATGATTACTTGACATTAAAGTGTATTGTTTATTTACTTTAGTGTCAACAACTTTCCATTTTTCTACAACGTGAAGCCATAGAAATTTACAAACACCCCAATAATTTTAACAGGAAGGAAGAAACTCTAAAATTGAACAAAACCTGGCATCTGATACTCGAACATAAAAAAGAAGCACTAACGCAGAAAAGTCTTGTAAACCAATCAGCAACCAGAACAGAGAAGCCCCGTCCATTTAACACACACCTCCCGCTCAAGCCTAGCCAATCCCCTGTGAGCGACCAACATATAAATACGGCACCTCCAGTCATAAACGATTCTGTTGTAACTGAACCTTCACCGAGAAGGCTCAGACTGCACCACCGATGATGTCCACCGCAGGTGTGGACGAAACGTCTGGACCTCAAAACTCCAGCAGACCACGGCTTTTAAGCCCGGAAGAAATCTCTAGCCTTAACTTTCTATTTGGCCTATTTTTTGTGGTATGAGAGCAGTAAATGAAGCTGATAGATCCTTTAGTGGTGGTATTGAAGATAAAACTTTTACTGGCCACCTACCTCTATGTGTTGGGGAAATGTCAACAATATTCCATGCTTCCATCACATTCAATGTGCAACAGAATTTGAACTTTATTGCATTATTGCATTCAAATTGAAACTGTTTAATTTTTAGCTATTGTACTTTCATTCCTTCAATTGTTTTCTTAGGTATGAAAAAATGTTTTGCAGATTCTTTTACATTGATAAACTGGGATTGTTCAATTTTAGTAACTATGAAACATTTGTTTTTTCGGCTCTTGTATATTAAATTATAATGGTCATCTATCATGAACAGTGATTTAGCTTTTTGTTTTGCTAGTTCTATAGTACTGAAGTGATGCGAAAAAAAATTATGCTGTTGGTTCACGTTGGATCGCCATTTGTAGCGGAATATATGATGGTCACGTTGTGTCACCCTTTTGTTGTGGAATGGATGTCGTTTCCTCCGGCTAGTTCAGCATGAAATCTCTTTCATCCCGGGTATGCGTAGGTGTGTTTTACAGATTACCCCAGAAGAACTTTTGTATATTATTTATCTTTTTTACTCTTTGACACTTTCAGGAGTTATGCCGACTTTCGATACATAGAGATACTCGCAGAGGAATCGCACTCACGGGTGTACACCACAACGTCCACCACCGGTCTGGGGCGAGTGGTGACGCTTTCTGGCGTACCCACGCTAGAAAAACGTTCTCTCCAATTTTAAATGTCATGACGTCATCCAAAAGAACGCCTCGTATCCAAAATGCTATTTCATTCCTTTTCCCAATTTAGAAATGTCCCTTTCTATTATAACATGTTCTTTTTTGAATTCCAAATATATATAGTTACCTTTTTATGATTAAACGATGTTTTCTTTATATTCTATTAAACATATCGCGCGACTTTTAAGGTTGGCAGACCTGAATTTTGACTGATTTCAAACTATGTGGTATGACGTCATGACTCGTTAATTTCAAACCAATAATGTGTTTATCCTACAAATTTAACGACTATTATTTACTCATATCTTGCTCACCTTACAACACTTCCTACTCTATTATCTACCTATGTTATTACTCAACACTTATCGCAAATCTCATATCCGGCAATTAAATTAAAACGTGTCTTTATCAAGCCCATTCGATTTGAAATCTAAATTTCGGTATCAGAAGTCTGTCATTTGGTAAGTATGAATGACCAGACTCTAAAACTTTACGGTCTATTGCTTTGAACTGTATATAATGAAACAAGCATCCCAGAGAGCTTCAATGTATTAGTTGCGATTTTGGCCTCCATGTGTGTCTGAATAAGCAACAAGGTGATCATATTTGCATTAATGTTTATGTTCTTTAAATAGGGTAAGATACATGATCCTACTGTGTTTGAATACCTTTGAGCTACGTTTTGTCCCAAAATATGTATATAACCTAGGACTTGTTCACAGTAGTGTACTCTTAAGTTGTAAACCCAAAACTTCTGCTTGTAAAAATATACACTACTTATTGTTAATAATAAAGGAAGTAGGAGAGTTTTTTGCATATCAAAAGTAATACTATGCACTTTCCCCAGCTTTGACATTTTTGCATCATGTTTCAGTTTTATTTGTGCTTTATTGGCTCTACACCAGGCCTTTCCAACTAGAACACAGCCCTGGGACATGCCGGTGCTGCATTCTGTGGCCCCAGTGCCTTCCCTACATAGCAGACACCGCAACTCCATGTGTGTAACAGACAATAAGACTTAACATTTTCTCTCTCTCACTCTCTCTTCTCAACACAGAGATGGTGTTAAATAGGATATAGCAGATAGAATAGCAGTTATAGTTTCTCTTTCATTACAAAATGTTGTTTAATTCATTATGAGAAGATTTATATTTTGTTATCAATACAGAAGGGAAAACCCAATACTTAATTTGTCAAAGAAATTAATGATATGGCACCTAAACTTGAAATTTTTATGACTCTATTTTCAGTGCATCCTGAAAAAGCACCATCAAATTTCCAGAGCTGATAAAACTACAGTGCAACACAATCCTAAAATGCAGCTACCACCAATATAGTGGTGATTTATATTTGGCACCAAACAAGAAGGGGATTGACAGTTGCTCACCATGTGGTGGAAAGGTCAAAATGAGCAGGAGGGGATGGATGCGTCATGGCGATCGTCATAGCAACGGAAAGAAGAACCAATTAGAACTAAGACGTTTCCATAGCAACGCTGAACACTAAACCAGTGTTGTCGATATTTGACACGTAATTAGCATGTGCCTGACCTGCAACCCAGCAGTAACATAAACTGTGCGTCTTATCTTCTGTTTTCCCAGCAATATACATATACAATGCCTCCCTCCAGCTGCAGCTTGTATCGATTACAGATTGCCTGTGTGCTGACAAGTTTGTTTGCATCATTCTGTTTATGTGGTTATTTGCCTTGTATTAGCGTGTGTCTGAATCTGTGTATCTGTGCGTATGTTGTGAGCATTTAGAATTGTCTCTTTTAAGGGGAGGCATCTGTGAAAATGACAAAAATCCACAATTTTTGTCACAATGATGTGAAAATTTGTATATATGTGTGCTAAAGCAGAACTAGAAGGTTTACCAAGTTTCACTTTTCTATGCCTGATAGTTTTTGCAAAAAAAAGTTTTTATTGGTTTTGTGCTGCAATTTTAGGGTAGTATAGCAAACGCTTCTTATAAAATATTATTTGTTCTAATTAAACTAAACTCTGGTCATATGTTTCCCTAGGTTATGCCTACAAAACCTGGTATTTTTATTTGGCTATGTCAAACGGTTTTGGAGAAAAAAATATTGAATACCTCAATGTCCATTTTTTTTCAAATTATTAATAATTTTCAAAATGAAAATTCAATAACAATTAAACTACTCCATCTACAGCATTTAAAATACCAAGTTTTATGAAGCAACTATCTAAGAACATGTGTGCAAAATTTAAAAGAAATCTATTCAGAACTGTATTAGAAGATGCATTTTGAAGATTGAAAAATGTGAAAAAATAGAAAGCAGAGAAAAATGACTTTAAAGTTTTAAGATATGACAACATACATTTACTGCTTTAGAATTCCCCTGGACCATATGAAGGTCCTTCAGCTGTTTGGCTTCTTCTTTAAGTTTCGCTACTCTTAACTGTTTTTTTGCTGATTTGAATGTATTTAATGTACTCAGTGCACTCTGCTTTAATCTTCCCTTATCCCTAACACTACTAATTCTTTTGCTTACTGGACTTACATTACTAGCTGTGGCTCTTTCCTTTACATAGAGCGTAGCCTCACAACTCATATTAAATTCACTGATAGCTGAAGTTACTGCAATTCTTTACTACTTGAACCTGCTCCTTCAAGATCTACTGTAGATCTAGTTATGCTTGTTTCCCCCTGAGATTTGCCAGTTTGCCATCTAGGCATTATATTTTTTCTTGCTGCAAGAGATTTCTTTGTTTGCTTTTGCTTACCCACTTTTACAATATTTTTATACCAGTTAATAATCATTTAATAAAAGTCTGGTCCACTTAATGCACAATCTTTACAACTTTACAATAAATTATAATAGGGAGAAGAGTATTAGCTGCTTGTGTGTTTACAAACAGCTAAATAAAGAATTTAGATTTTCACTTAGGTACAGCAAGAAGACACTTATTTAGTATTCCCTGCCTTATCTTATTCTATATTATACTTATTCTTATTCTAAACTCTACTTATCTAAATGTACACCACAATAAAGATAACTTCTCTCTTCTTCAAGCTGTGTAATCTTGAATAAAATTCAGAGAAATACAACCATGTGGTACACATATGTTAAAACAGAAAACATTCGTTTGTTTCACCGGCATGAATCTTTGCAGAAAATCCCACAAGATTTCTCTGCTTACATCCACCAGAACTGAATCAGACCGCCCAATTTAAACTTCAAAATTATACGCAATTTTGCTGCAATGGGGTAATGAATGCATTTCAGCAGCCACGCCCACCCGCACATGAGCATTTAAATCATGGCGTAACGGCCTTTTAAATGGTGATGAGGAGTAAACGATGGTAGATTCTGAAAGTACAAGGTACAGACATAATTTTAAGGCAAAAAACGAAAAATCAAATTTTTCGTCATTTTTGTCCAAATTTCACCGATGCCTCCCCTTAAAACAGACAATTTATGTCCAAATGAATTTTTACTTTCATTTTAATTTCAATTTCAATTTCAATTCAATTTTCATTTTAAATGAATTTCTATGTAGAGTAAGTACAGGAAGTATAGTATTCCACCCAAAAATTTTATGTCGAGATTTCACCAGAAATATTATGTTTTGAGGCCCCCTGAATCCAAAAGAGGCATTTTTAGAAAAAGCCCCCCCCCCCCCCGAATCTCAAAGCTTTAAAAGAGTTGACTATTTGACTATTACTCAAAGCCTACTGTATTTCCATATTTCCCTTGCACCTACAAGGAAATAAGCAAAAAGATAATTTCTGCAAATATTTATCTTACCTAACACAAAGAAGATAGAGTAATAAGAGTTTGTAAGAATGGTTAGTGACCACCTCCGTAGCGCAGTTGGTAGCGCGCTTGCCTCTGGCACGGAGGACCCGGGTTCAATCCCCGGTACCAGCAGGGGGATTTTATCCCCTCTGGGAGGTCTGGCACGGGGTGCACTCAGCTTCGTTAGGTCCCGGGGGGACCAATTGAGGAGCTACTTGATGAAGAAGTAGCGGCCCCAGGTCTAGAAAATCGCATAACTGGCCGGGAGGGCTCGGGGCGCTGACCACGTCCCACCCTCCAGTACTGCACCTCACCAATGACGCCTGTAGTGGGCAGAGGTGGGGGACGCAGCGGCTGGGCGGTAGGCCTTGGCCCTTCGTGGGCTGTCGCGCGGGGTTTACATTTACAAGAATGGTTAGTACAAGAGTAGAGAAAGTCATGTGAGTGCAACACATCAGATTGTTTACTCTGATCATGAACACGGTAATTCCAAAAAATATGTACTATTCCGCTTGGCCAGTATTATTCCAAGCTTGCAAACAAGAGCTTTAGGATGATCATTGTTTCTGACACAGAAATAGATAATATTTATTGGCTTCATCTGCTATGTGTTGCCTGATGTGAAATGGAAAGAATAATTGAAAAACATCCAATACAGTGCAGTCATCATTTATGCTTGCCAAAATACTTGAATTTTGGTCCCTAAATTGGTGCAAATGTGGGCTGAAGTTGCCCTGGTGCCACTGGAACAAAGGGTCAGTGCATCTTCTCTTTGTTTGCAGCACACCTTGCTGATCAAGATCACTTTCTTCACTTGCACTGTCACTAAAATCAACAGTTGCACCTTCACAAGTTGTTTCAGCATTAACCTGATCATTTTCACTATCAGTCATATCTGAAAAATTGGTTGGTAATTCATTAAAATTCTGTAAAGATTCATCACGAAAGCACTTCCTATTGTGCCTGGCTTCCATTTTATGCAGCCTTGAAATCTGGTAATTCCCTGCATCACATGATACAAGACTTGCATCACATGGCATAGCAAAACATGCATCGTGCAGACCTTAAAATATTTTGTTCAAGAGCATGGCACAAGACAGGTTACCACTCAAAGACACTTCATTCTCACTGCAATAGATGGCATGAGATTACAATGTGTTAAAACCACCTTCAGAAATCTTTGTGTAGGTATTATACCTTTGATTCTTACTGCAACGCACATAATGTGTATTCACATTATTTGCACAAGGTGAGTTTAAATTGCTAATGGACATACATGTTATTAGCAGCAAAAGGGTTAAACCTCTGTTTATAATTTCGGACCTAAATGTATTATATATTGTTGTTGTTAGCTAATGCTGGATTTCTGACAATGAAGTCATTAATCCTCTTGTTCCCCAAAATTTTTCAATAAATATTGAAGAGACTTAGCAATAAATGTAACTGCTTTTTAGAGAGCACCATATGTTTATGTTTTGGTGGTCACATCGCTCTCTCACAACCCCCAGAATGTCTGGAGGACCACACCTGTCGTTGGTTTACGGGTCTCACCGACCTGACCGGGAGAGTTACCAAAATAAATTCACCGACCATATCCTCTGATTACCAATCAGAGGACGTATTACATGCCATGACAGGTCAGCATGTTAGGGTTAAGGTTTTATAGAGAAATTAGAGAAATTATATATAAATATATGTAAATGTATATTTGATGAAGAAGAAATAAACTCATTCAGTAATATTGTTTATTACATAAGAGAATGGCAATGTATATAAACATTTCATGTTTAGTGAATTTGTGGAAAAAACAAGTTCAACTTGGAAAGAAAACACTTCATTTACAAATCTTTGTATATAAAACATTTTTTAATATTATAAATTCTTGTCTTAAACATTTTAAAATCCATACAGTATCTGTTTATAGTCAACACTGAAAGAACCTGAGGATTCCATTGAAATGAACATGTGCTTATGAGATACCATGTTCACTGCTTATGATATATAAGAAGCTTGCTATCAAATGCATACACTTGCACATTTTTAATTCTCATATAAGTAAGGTCTGTAATGTGATTTCAACAATTTTCTTTAAGAACCAATCTCAGTTAGGTCCAAAACAAACATTGTAGTGCATGGTATGCCATTCTCAACCTGGAAAAAACAAAACAAAATCAAGGGTAAAACAACATTATAATTTTATTTAAAACATTACACTTATGAAATGAATTTCTTTCCATGAAGAAATGGTTAACTGTAGCACAATGGATGTGCAACAGTTCAATGACTATCTAGAAAGTTAACTTCAATACTGTAAAGGTAGTATCACGAAAAGGTCAAGTAGTCACCTTACAGTGAGGGGAGGCGCCGTACTGACCACCACCACCACCCCTATTCTGCATTCCTATATAACCTTGGCTGCAGTTGCTAGATGCAGAGCCCAGGCGTTAAGGTTATCCTGTATAGGGGAGAAGCCTTTGGGATTGAACTTCAATACCCACAGGGTTTTCTCCAGTTGTTGCTAATAAATATTACAAACTATAATTGAAATAAAGTATCTTCAATTTAGTTGCTTTCCTGCCATGTGTGTTCCAGCTATGCCACATGCAAAACTGTGGTGTTGTTGGCCCATCCGTCCACCAGTCAGTCATTCATACAGAGTGGAAGAGGACAGTTAAACAAAGATAAAAATTGTCATTGTTTTATTTGATTTATCAGTTATTATCATGGTATTGCAGCATGGTATTTTAAAGTTTAAGCATACTACTATCTTAAATTAGTAAACTATACAATTGCATACTACAATCTATCATGTGGTGGTGGTGGTGGTGGTGGTGGCGGTGGCGGTGGTGGTGATACAGTTTTAAGGGCGTTCAACTACTTGGTCATCAACACCCTATCTAGCATGTGGCAAATTACCTCGAAGCTAGGGCAAATGGTGTGGAGGGATCTTAAATGGTGATTGGCTATTTCAAGATCAGCCCTGGTTTTCATGACAACTGACCCACATGCCCATGCAGTAGGCATTCTGAGCAAGATGTTGGAATTGAGAAGTAACATTAATTTACCAGGTGGTACTGTGGCCTAATGGTCAAACCATTCCGCTATCACCAAGGCAGCCTAGGTTCGATTCCAGGCACCAGTACGTGGTATTTGTGGTGGATGAAGTGGCATTGGAGCACGTTTTCTCAGAGTTTTCCAGTTTCCCCCACCACTCATTCCACCATTGCTCCACCATCACATGGTTAGACGCTGGTCTGCTGATCCCAAGGTCGCGGGTTCAAACCCGGCCCAGGCTGATGGTTTTTAAGTGTACTTAAAAACGACAGCTCCATGTCAGTAGATTTACTGGCATGTAAAAGAACTCCTGCGGGACGAAATTCCGGCACACCGGCGACGCTGATGAGATCCTGGCAATTGACAGCGTTGTTAAACAACAAAAAATATTTAAAAATATTTCCACCATCACCCTTCCAATCATTTATTTCACCTACATTTCATATCATCCTCTTCCTCACTCTCATACCTGTTGCTGGGCTGACCACCCGCTTCAGGTGTCACTCTGTCCAGTCTCTAGATTTGTCTGTTCCCCGACAGGCATCTGACCTTAGACACAGGCTTGTAAGTCTCAGAGAGTGTAAGTGCTCCATATGGAAAGGGTAATTACAAGAACATTAATTTACCCACAGCAAAAAGAAGCAGTAGCCACTATTTGTTTCCTTTGCTACCAAGTCAGTTGCCTCCATTAATGAGAGTACCTGAAATCATAAGTACTGGTATTATTAAATACCGTTGAAAGCTGCAGGAGTTTACCTCTTAATATAAAAATCCTACTATATTTGGATCAATAATAGTTTCTCGGACTAACAGCCAGGTCAAACTTGGGTAACTGCCCCAAATCATTAATATATTTGAATCTTTAATTTATGCAAAATAATAAAATCCTCAGTGTGCTCAGGTGTATCATTCCTGAGTGGTATATATTTTAAAAGCCCAAATTTAAATGTTCTATCTCATTTTTGGTATTTTCTTAATACTTCCTTTCGATTGCATTGTAATCATATTTTTTGACATGCATATTTCTGCTGACAGGTGTCTGTGAATCAGCCAGTTCTGTTTAATTTTCTTTCCATGTGTTTTATTAACACTAGAAGCTTCTGTTTCAACTGGCTCCTGCAATTTTTCATGTGTTGCTTCCCTGCACTTTATGAAAACTTAATGAAAATGGAAAGTGACAAATAATTGAATAAATTGAATTTAATGTTGGTGAAAATGGTACTACTTTAAGGTTCACAATTGCTGTGGACATTAGTGTCCTGAGTATTTAGTGTTGCAGTTCATTTCACACAAATTAAAAAAAATGTTAAAGCACACCATGAGAATACTCAGGATTTTAATTTAGGGGATATTCAGTGATCAAAATGCCCATTGCTAAGCTCCTTAAAATGAGTTTCATTGTTACTCATTTATTTTAAATGAATACCTCATTTTCACAATAAAAACAAAGGTGAAAGAAACAAAATATCATTTTGTAAATAATCTTTACGTTAAGACGTTAAGATGCAAATTTTGTAAATTAAATTGAAACTTGGAGTTGAATTGGTAACACAATTACTTCATTTGTTTTAAAAACAGGACATGTTTTACCTTCATCCTCAGCTCAACTGCATTGTTGTAGTCACTGTGAATTCTCCTGTTTAAAAATAAGGAAATGAGGCAAGTGTGTCACAAATTCAACTCCATGTTTCAATAATTCGTTTATTAACTTTAAAGATGAATTGGTAGTTGAGAAACACAAAATCACATCATCATCATTACTACTATTATTACTAACTTAACATGTTTCGAGAGCCTCTTGCTCCCATCATCAGACTGACTACTTTGTGGTGGTGATGTTGAAGGTGGCTTTTTCTTCTTCATGTTCATCTGATTACTCTCCTCATATGGAAGACTTACAAGCCTGTACCTAGAGTCAGACTGTTGGGAAGCAAACCTATAGACCAAACACAGTGAAGACTTGGAAGTGGGCAGTCAGCCGAGCACCAGGTATGGGAATGAGTAAGAATATGACATGAAATGCATGATGGAGCAATTAGTGGAATGAATGGCAGGGGAAACTGGAGAAAAACTGCCCAGACACTGCTTCGCCCACCAAGAATACCAGATGTGGGTCCCTGGAATTGAATTGCCTTGGTGATAGGCAAATGGTCTAACCCTCAGTCACAGTGCCACCTGTGGCATCATCCTGTGGTGTTAAAATATAGTTCTCAAGTGAGCTTGGTGACAGCAAATTGAAATACATTGACACTGGTGTTTTAAGCTGGAAGATCTTTCATCAAGTACCAGTGGCGGCTCGTGACTTGTCACAGTGGATGTGCAGTATATTACATCCTCTCCACCTTTACTCTCTTTCTTTCTCTGAAACACGCCACACAATTCTAATTCCCAATTCATATGGGCAATTGAGCTCTTTTGTTTTGCTATTTTATGTTTTAAATAACCAATATCACAAGAACTATTATTTGCCCAGATGCCATTTCTTTCACTCGCAAACAATAAGCTCGGAAAACAGCTTCTCTCCTAAGAGTAAACCCAAAAGATTTATCTCCTTCAGTTTCGCCATGTTATTCATTTCCACACTTTCATATATTCAAATTTCCCCCTATGAACAGACACAACTGCATGCAACTTGCTGCTAGAAACACAAACATAACAAACAGTAATAAACACTGTAACAAAATAACTATTCCAAAGCGAAGTATTGGCCTTCATAAATTACGACATGAAGAGTAATTATATGCATTTATAATCGCTTAATAAAACTATATGTAATTGTGTTTATAACATTAATATAACTGTAATTTTAAAATAGAAAATGGCTACATTATATTTAGAACAGTCATGTTGGCTGCCTAGTAGGTTCTACTAAACAACGGGAGGGAAATGCTCGTAGCAAGAAAAACTTCTACGAGAACGTAGTGCGCTTGCGCAGTAAGAATCGCATGTGTTGGCCCTGTCAATTATGCTGCCTTAACTCGCCATACTCTTAAATGCAAGCTTTGCACCGCTCCCCGCGTACCCCTCGCCTAAAAGCTACCTTCGCCAGTCGCAAAATTGGGTTTATGTGTCTCAGGTTGCTGACTGAATGCGCTGACATTTGGTAAAGAGGGTACAGGAAAATTAAACGAGCAAGTTCATATAGAAGAAAGTTAGACATTTGACTTTCTCATATGCATGCCTATAAAGGTAAATACACATTCACATGCGGAAAAAATTAGTGGGTGTGCAGTTGCAAGTATGCGATCACCCAGGAACCACCACTGCCAAGTACCCAATACTGATAATATTTGGTTGGCTCTCAAAATTGTTTAACTTATAACACTAAGTGATAATTAGGGCTCAGGTTTTTAGGTGCTAAAAACTTGGAAAATATTTATTTGTTATGTGCTAAAATGTCGAAAATACGTGCTAAAAAGTAAAAAATATGCGCTAAAAGAAATAAAATATTTTTAAGATCTGATTGGGGTAACTACCCAATATAAATGTACCTATTACTCACCAGACATTATTCTTGGAAGAGATCACCAAGTACTGTAGAATTACAGTATAGATCGCATGATTCCTCAAATTTTCTATCTCGAAAAATTTGATGATTGTCACGAAAAATTGTCTTGAATTTCAAAAATGATCACTCTTCATGTTACCCAACCACCACATTTGAAATTTTATAGACTGTTAAATCTACTATTATTTTCAAACACTTCCTTGCATTTTCTTTTTAGGGTTTGTGCTGTAGGATCAAAAAGAACCTTAAGTTTTCTTTCCACATCCTGTACTACTTGAACTGCTTCTCCCAAAGACATTCCTACTGATTCCAGTTTTTTTTATGTAACCACAGAGGAAACCAAGATTTGCGTAAAAGTATGCAAAGTTATTTCTTAACACAGTGTCTTTTAATTTTGCAGCATTTTGTGGAAATTGCACAACTTTTCACTTCAGACATCTTTAATCCACTGTGAACTCATAACTGTCGATATGTAATTTCTCAACATAACACAACTAGAATGTGGTATCACAAATGACTAAATTTGACTATACAGTTTCAGCCGGATTGTGAAGTGATAACAGGTTCAGTGGAGGAATTCCCTGTTCTTATGTTGCAGGCTCATGTAACTAGAGTAATCTGGATGTTTCTTAATCACTTGAAATGATTATTCATAGCTTTTTAAATAGGATATTCATCTGTATTTGGCAAAGTAGCACTTTTTTATTTCTTAAATATTTTAAATACTTGAGTTGTTTAAAAAAAACAACATAGTCATAGTATTGATTTACCTCTTATACACCTGTATTTGATCCAGGAAATAGCTGGGTTTTGACATATGCAGTAATAAATATATTCATTAAAGTATTTATTGCTGTATATTTTGTATGATGCAATGCTGTAGTTAATTATAGAAAAATAGTAAATAATGATTATGTTTGAGTAGCTGAGAGATGAGGTGGTATATTGCATATTATTTTATAATAGAAAGGGTTTTACATTTCAGCTTATATATATATTACTCAGGGGTCTCCGTCTAGGGGATATGTGAATAGCGACCACAAGGTACCCAAGCTGAGCAGAACATTACTTCCACGTACTGGTGTTTTGCTCCTCACTGTAACTTTTCTATCTGACCTTACCTTGGTCAACTCTTGTTCTCTTCCGACCCCGATGCTATTAGGGTTCCTGAGGGCAGGGAGTCTTTATTTTTCCAACCTCTCCATTTCTCTAATTTCTCTATAAAACCTTAACCCTAACATGCTGACCTGTCATGGCATGTATACGTCCTCTGATTGGTAATCAGAGGATATGGTCGGTGAATTTATTTTGATAACTCTCCCAGTCAGGTCGTTGAGACCCGTAAACCAACGACAGGTGTGGTCCTCCAGACATTCTGGGGGTTGTGAGAGAGTGATGTGACCGCCAAAACATAAAAATATGGTGCTCTCTAAAAAGCAGTTACATTTATTGCTAAGTCTCTTCAATATTTATGCAATATGACTCGAGGGGTAAAATGTTCCGGAGTTAAAATAGTCCCCCATTCGGATCTCCAGGCGGGGACTACTTCTCGAGAACCAAAACATTATATTAATAGAAGATCTAACATCAGACTTCTACAATGGAATGCGGGTGGTCTCACACAAACAAAAAGAGTAGAACTAAATAAAATTGTATTTGACTATAATATCAATATATTTTTCATACAGGAAGCAAATCTAACAAATGACCAACTTAAATACTTCAATTTTACTAGTTTTCTACTACACCTACTACCCAAAAATAGACAGATAAGTAGTGGAATATTAGTTGGAGTCAAAAAGGATATTAAATCCTCCTTTGAAATTGTTAAAGAAATGGATAACACAGATAAAAGTGAATTAATAAAGCTAAATTTTTGGGATAACAAAACACATCTACATGTATACAGTATTTACAATCCTCCCAGGAATGAACCAGATCTCTCTCTTATTGACCAATTAAATAAAACAATCGTAATTGGGGATTTCAATGCTCATTCCAAAAGATGGGGTTATGAAAAAGTGGATTCTACAGGGAAGATAGTGGAAGAATTTTTGAATACCACAACTTTTGAACTGGTTTATAGTAAAGAAGATCCCACAACCTTCATACATTACTCTGGAGCAGGCAGTAACCCAGACCTCTTGTTAGCTACAACAGATATTGTTTCAAAAATTAAAAAACAAGTTATAGAGGATCCAAGTTCTGGTCACAGAGCAGTAATTGCTGATATAAAACTAGATAATACAAATAACAGTCAATGTCACACGAATCTGTATTGGAACTTCAAAAAAGCAGATTGGATCAAATACAAAATTGAACTGGAACATAAATTTAAAGAACAAACAAACTCACAGCTACATGACCAACCAGATCATTTGAACAAAAATTTCTGTAAAGTCATCCTAGAAACCGCAAAAAAACATATTCCTCGGGGAAGAATTAAAAATTTCAAACCCTTTTGGAACTCCCAGTTAGAAGAACTGAAAAAGCAAAGGGATATAGCTAGAAATACAGCTGAACAAACAAAAAACATCGGATACACAAATATGGCGGAAGAAATGTGCCTCACTAAAAAAAGAAATTAATACTGCTAAAAAGAATTACTTTAATAATTTCTTAGAAAAATGGATTATAGGACAGATGGTAACAAAGCTCATAAGTTCATAAAAAATGTCAAGGGTAGGAAAGAAAACAACAGCACACCTATCATACACAACAATAAAATATTAACAAATGATGCAGCCATAGCCGAAACATTCAATAAATATTATGCTAATTCACATAAAGTAACAAGAAATAATAAAAAGGAACGTAAAGAATTTAAGAAAGATTTGAAACAAGAAAGAGAATGTGATCCTAACACTCAGTGCAATATCTTTTTTCAAAATTTTAATATGCTAGAACTGAACATTGCAATAAATAATCTAAAAAACAAAAAGTCTCCTGGACCTGATCACATACATCCAGAGTTCATAAAAAACCTTGGAAAAACAGCAAAACAACAACCACTAAAACTCTACAATCTATCCTGGAAAACCACTGTACCTGCTGAATGGCGAAAGGCAATAATTGTCCCACTCTTGAAGAAAGACAAAACAGCGTCAGAAATAAAAAATTATAGACCAATAGCTCTTACTAGCATAATAGCAAAAGTGATGGAAAGAATGGTGTCAAACAGGTTAAATTGGTTTCTAGAATAAAAAAATTTAATTTCCCCATGTCAAGCTGGATTTAGAGAGTTCCACTCTACAAATGAACAAGTCTTACTTCTCAGTCAAGAAATCAAAGACTCCTTCAATAGAAAAGAAGATAATTTATCAGCTTTTATTGATTTCCAAAGTCTATATGCAGAACAAAACTACTAAAGAAAGTTAAAAAATAGGGATACAAGGTCCAATGTTTCCATGGCTATGTCATTCCCTAACACAACGCTTTATTGCAACCAGATATGGAAGAAACATATCTAAATACAAACAACTACACCGTGGCCTACCACAAGGTGCAGTGCTCAGCACAACACTTTTTAATACATTTATTAATGATCTGCCACAACAAATACAAGAATCAGGTGTGAAGTGTGCACTATTTGCTGATGAATTAGTAATGTGGACTTCAAAACCAAAAAGCAAAAGTACAGAACTAGAAAAAACCATGCAACAATCCTTAACCAAATTACAAAGGTGGACCAAAGAAACTTTAATGACTGTTAATACAACAAAATCAAACTACCAAATCTTTTTACTAAGAAAAAAGCCACTAAAAATAAAACTAAATTTTGAGGGTCAACAATTACCAGAAACAAAGGAAGCAAAGTATTTAGGAGTTACATTTGATACTAAACTTACATGGACCAAACAAATAGAAAATATGATATGAAGCTTTCCTGGCGACAAACATATTCAAGATGCTCTCGGGCTTCGAGCCAGGTGTAGTGATGATAAGACATCGACGTTTCGGGAGTGTACATCTCTCCCATCTTCAGGATGAAACGTCGATGTCTTTTCATCACTACACCTGGCTCGAAGCCCGAGAGCATCTTGAATATAAATAGAAAATGTAATACAAAGAGCAGAGAGGCGCCTTTCACTGCTAAAACGTCTAACAGGAATGAAGTGGGGATTTTCCAGAGCAACTCTTAACACAACATACAATGTATATATAAAGCCATTATTTACCTACTGCAGCGAAGTTCTTGTAACAGCAAACACAAAAAAGATTCAAATCTTTCAAAACCAAAGTCTGAGATTAATTACAGGTGCTATCAAAACCACACCAATAGCAGCTATGGAAATACTAATCAACCAATGCCCCATTGAATATGAAATAGAAAAAGCGGCTCTTATTCAACACGAAAAGTTGATCAGACTCCCATTCAATACATGGCACAAGAAAAATTTTACACATAAACTAAAGACTCAGGAGAGCTTTCTTTCCAAAATTCAAGACATCAAGAAGAATGTATACCTTACTAATTCAAAGGAAAACTTCATATCTAAAGTCAATCCGACACAAACATTAGACATCACATATTATTTACACCTGACAGAAGAAGTTAAGAAAAGTGTTACTCCAACTAGTGTTCTAAAATTATTGGCATTAGAGACAATCCATACTAGATTTCCAGAACACGAATGGCTCCATATTTATACTGATAGATCATTTATATCAAACCAAGATGGAGCAGGTGCTGGAGTCACATGTCACCTCTTTTCCTATTACAAATCTTTAAGTTATGGAACTACAAACTTTGATGGAGAAATTGAAGCAATTCGAATGGCCCTACAAAATCTTTTGTACAGAATTTCACATTTTCAGCAAGCGGTTATTCTCTCAGATTCCAGGGCAGCAATTATAGCAATTACTTCCAAGTTGTCACCAAAAAACCAAACAATTATAGAATGTTGGAAAATCCTTACCCATCTAACATCACTTCAAAAACACCTAGTCTTCCAATGGATACCAGCTCACTGTGGACTGAGTGGTAATGAGAAAGCTGATTTTCTTGCAAAAAAGGGTACCGGCAATGTGCAGAAATCAATAGTTAATCTACCATTTTATGGAGCTAAAAGATTAGTCAACTCTGAATTCAAAAAAATTATTGCAAAATATTACTATGAAAAATCAAAAAATAAAAGATGGGAACTACCAAACATTCAAACAGTAATTCCTGAATATCCTCGAAAAACAGCAGTTGCAACCTTCAGGTTGATTACAGGACATGATTGTCTGGCAAAACATTTAAACAGAATTGGGATATATTCTTCACCACTCTGTCCTCTATGTGATCTGCAAGAGGAAATGGATCGAGACCACCTTCAAATATGCCCGACCACTTCTAATGCCCCATCCATCAGTGAAAAATATTGGAGAGCAAGAGGATTAATGACTTCATTGTCAGAAATCCAGCATTTGCTAACAACAACAACGTATTTTCTTCCAACTGAAGGGATATTATAGCTATCTTATCAGTTCTCTCAATAATGAATAACAAATTGCGACATCCAACCCGCGTAATTGAGCATTAAAGAAGTGGACAGTGACTTGTTAAAAATACGAGGGTTGTTCAAGCATTTGTTTTCTCTGAACATATTTATTGTTAAGAGTTAGAATTTGGTGACAATAGACCTCAATGTCTTGTCCATGTCCTATTTTTCTACATAGCCTCCATCACATTCTATGGCCTTGATGCCAACGTAGTGGGAGAGCATGTATTCCCTGCTAGTAAAAGTTCTTGTCCTGTAGGCATGGCCATGTTGTCACTGCATGAATGACACTCTCGTCATCTTCAAAGTGTGTCCCCTGTAGAGAATCTTTAAGTAGCCCAAAGAGATGGAAGTCAAAGGGTGCCAGGTCTGGACTGTAGGGTGGATGAGGCAATGATGTCCAACCCAATTTGCAGATGTGTTCCCAGGTTCTCAGATAGTGTGTGGGTGTGCATTATAATGTTGGAGTAAGATTTCTGCTGGATTCTTGTCAGATCGAACACATCAGAAATGTTTCTTGAGTTTATTCAGAGTCTTCACGTATGCCTCTGAGTTAATGGTTGACCCTCTTGGTGTCACATCCATGAGAATGATGCCATCACAACCCCAGAAGACTGTTACTATGACTTTTCCAACAAAGGGGGTTGTCTTGAATTTCTTCTTTTGTGGTGAATGAGGATGACACCACTCCTTGGACTGCCTTTTTGTTTCTGGCGCAAAGTGGTGCACCCAGCTTTTGTCCCCCGTAATGATCCGAGACAGAAAGATATTCGTCGGTCTCAAAATGCCCAATATCTCAGATGAAATGGCCTTTCTTTGAATCCTGTGGTGTGCTGTGAGCATTCGTGGAACCCATTGTGAGCACGTCTTTGAATACCTGAGAGCCTCGATCATTGCAGGCGTACTTTCAGTGTTGACCGACAACAGTAGAGCCAATTGTCGAGTTGCAATGTGTTGGTCGGCACGAATAATGTCATCCACACAATTCAGCATGTCTGGAGCAGTGGCTTAGACAGGACGTCCTGAGAGTGGCTGATCATGGATCTCTGTTTCTGCATTTCCTGAGGCTTTAACTTTCTTTACCCATCACCCAACAGTACTTCTATCAACTGCATCATTGCCATACACAGCACACAAATGTTTATGGATGCTCACCATGGTTTCTTTTTCTGCACACAAGAATTCAATAACAGCATGCTGCTTGTAACATGAGTCATGTGTACACGCCATTTTGACGCTGTACTACGACTCTTGTCATCTGCTGCAATGGTTCAAAACTCAACCGGCGCACAGAAGAAACATCAAATGTGAAGCACCTACAAGGACGTTTGTCTATATATATTAATGGATTTTTAAACAAATGTGGGGCATTACATATTGAACAACCCTCGTAATTTGCTGCTGCTTTTATATGATTTATGTGAAAATTATTTTAAAAATGTTCCCTTTATGTGATTTTTTTGTAATTTATGTGAATATCCAAAAGTATTTATTTATATAAAAAATCAGAAAATATGCTCCGGTGTAAATATCCAGAATATTAGACTAGATGTCCAGTTCATACTTGGATGTAAACAAAATATGTATTTACCTAAAAATCCGAGTCCTAGTGATAATTGTGATCCTTAACTGCCAACTCATCTATGACGTTAATAATTTAAAATACATCACTCTTTCTAGCTTCAAGTTAATTTTGTGCATTGTTTAGTACATCCATACACATCAATAGATTACCAAACTACATCTATCACACAGAAATAATGTAATCCACCAACCAAAAGCAGACTGGTGCTATAATGACCACAATATGTTTGATATGGTTTTGTTTCTTTAAAATATAGCTATGTTATCTATCTTCTGCCTTTTTAAATTTCATTTGTGATTTAGTTTTCTCTTTTTTTTTTGTTAGTTATTACCATAATAATTATTTAAGCATATTTTAAAATAAATGTTGGACTATAATATCTTTAAGGAGTTGGTTTTGTAATACATCACTGAGCGGGATCGTTCAGGTGGTAACATCTGTAACTCGCATTCGGTAGGTCGTGGGTTTGACCCCTGTGAACGACCATCCTGACCAGAGGTTTCCCCAGGTCACAGGTGAATGCTGGAAAGGATTTCCATATCCTCCAAATTTCTTATCCTTCCATTTTGTTACATTAATCATTTCATTTCACCCTTCATCCTGTTCGGTTTCTTTCAGGGTTGGAAACATCGGCACGCTTTGCGGCAGCAGCACGGCAGGGGGAACAAATGCACTTGGGAAATCTCACTCCCAGATTGGAAAGTAGGCCTGGTGGTTTGTTGGTCCCTCATGGGATGGTACAAGTCCAAGAGGGGGAGGGGAGCCGATCTTTTGAGTCCCATGCTCCCCCTTGGGAGTACAAACCCAAAGGGGTGAGAGGAATCAGGCTGAGCCAGCCTCTGCCTGAGTGCTTCTACCTGGGAATATGTAGGGACCCTGTCTTCAGCTCTGTCATGGAAACATTGTGGTCACCCTTCAGATCCATTTGCCTCATCCATCCTACTGGGGGCTGTCCTGTCAGGGGCACAGGCACAAAAGATTGCCTTTTGGTCAGGGTGCTAAGTCCTGCAAGTTGTCACTAAGTCAATACTAGATCACTTATACTTTGATTTGTAACCAAAACCAAAGAACACTTCAGAAATGTTAAGTTAAAACAAAAGGACAAGTCAGCAGTAACATTTCATTTTTGGAATGAAAACTATTATCTGGATCTAAATCCAAAATTATTAAAGAGCATGACACGCAACAATGAACTCACAACGTGAGAAAACATTTTAATATGAAAACACAAAGACCATCCAATAAATTTCAAAATTTCTGCCAGTTGACACCACCAGAGAGAAGACTGCAGTCAACTACAACTAACAATGGCAGTCAGACCCTCAAGGTTGAAAATGGAAGCAATGGCTCCTAGAACTAGTCCTTCATAAATTAAAGTATGAGTGACATATGTTACAAATCAGCTCCATAAATATACAAGAATTTGGACTTTACTGTTACTTAATTCCCCTAAACACCAACTACTCAATTAGTGGGGTACAAGCTGCCCAAGAGGTGAGCATGAATGCTACATGGTTTTAAAGCCACAGTTAGGCCACTTCAGCAAACGAAAACTATATAGCATAAATTAAGCGAGACAAAACTCCATGCTGAAGCTTATTCCAAAACCTGACATAAACAAATTTCCAAAGTAAGCATGTCAAGGAAAGTAATTCAATATTGTCAATTATAAAATACTGGGTTTCTCTTGAATGACAGGACTGGTCTGCTGCTCCCACAACATGGTATGAGGGTCATCCTGAAAGTTGTGTGCAACAATTTGAAATCTCTGAAGAAGGTTTTGGGTGATGGTGCTTCTCTGAAGTTCATAGCCTTTGGTTGATAAATGTGGGATCCAGTGGGCACAAACTCTTCCTTAAACTAAGCTTTCAATCATTTCTTATACTGCCCTATGTCCTACAAATTTTGCAGCAATTTCATCCACAGTCTTTTCCAATGAGTTCATCAACTCTTTCCTTGTGTTCTGTGGAGGCAGTTCCAGCATGACTGGTAGGAGGCTCATCTTGGATATTCGAGTTCGCATCTTTGAAATGTTAACCCATCCTCTAATACTGCTGGGAGACATGTAGACATCCCTATACGCGTAAGTCTAAGCTGAATCTCAGCAGCAGATATTTCCTCTTTACCCCTTAAATACAATGCTTTGTAAATTTGCAAAGCACACATTAAGAAGCTATTTTCAGATTATTTTAAGTGTTTTTGTTATGTTCAAATTATACTGATCTTTAACAATAAATTTGATGTATTTCTAGCTGTTATATCATAAATATAGTTATTTATTTCAATATTATTGTCTTTTTTCTAACAAAAAGCAAAATCCATGCAACTGCAGTTAAATGTCTGACTCAGGGGTCTCCGTCTAGGGGATATGTGAATAGTGACCACAAGGTACCCAAGCTGAGCAGAACATTACTTCCACTTACTGGTGTTTTGCTCCTCACTGTAACTTTTCTATCTGACCTTACCTTGGTCATCTCTTGTTCTCTTCCGACCCCGATGCTATTAGGGTTCCCGAGGGCTCGGGAGTCTTTATTTTTCCAACCTCTCCATTTCTCTAAAATATTAACCCCTAACATGCTGACCTGTCATGGCATGTAATACATCCTCTGATTGGTAATCAGAGGATATGGTCGGTGAATTTATTTTGAAAATTCTCCCGGTCAGGTCGGTGAGACCCGTAAACCAACGACAGGTGTGGTCCTCCAGACATTCTGGGGGTTGTGAGAGAGCGATGTGACCACCAAAACATAAAAATATGGTGCTCTCTAAAAAGCGGTTACTATTACTGCTATTGCTCTCTTCAATATCAAAAAATATAATTGGAGAGCAAGAGGATTAATGACTTCATTGTCAGAAATCCAGCATTAGCTAACAACAGCAGTTAAATGTAACCCCATCATCATATATGCCATCACACCACTTATTTTACACGGGCCCTCCCCATTCTTTACCACAGGCACATCTGACTGCAGTTGCTGGGACACAAGCTCACAACTTTCAGCTTCAAATGGATAGCCAGTCCATTGTGTAGTGATCATGGCCATTCGAATCACCTACATCAAGGTACCTGTGAAAGGGATATAAAAACCAATTTAGGAATTAGAGTAGGCTATGCAGCAAAATAACCTGTGCATTTAAGTTTTAACAAGGAATTCAATAACGACACAATGTCAAAATGAAACATTGATGTCTGCCATTTTGGAGGCACTGCCTGTGGTCATGTGAGAAAAGCTGATAACATCACAACGTAACATGTGGTGTTAAGTCTGTAGATTACAATACTGCAGTTGTTTTTGTTGCACTGTCAGAATTTGAGTTTTAACAATTGGTTGCTCATGGCTTTCAGTATGACCTTCATGTATGAACATTGGTGCATTAGTGGCAGACCTGCCTGCCATTTCTTTCCTATATAACACTAATGATGCATAATGTTATGCGTATCTTTCACTATAGAAACTGTTGTAGATGATGCTCTCCTGCATCTACATAAGCCTGGAAAATTGTTGAAGATAATATTGAAGATCTGACAAATTTGTGCTGTTGAAATATTGAAAAATGCACAGAATATACTGTCTTCTAATTCTTTAAGTGTATGCTGACTTTTTTCATAACCCGTTTACTTATGCATTTCCATAACAATCATGTAGATTTAGAATTGAAGAGCAAGAAGGCCAGTCAGTTATTCTGTTATCAGAAACATGTCATATGAGCCAATGATTTTCTGCAACTTCTTTTCATGATGTCCTATCATTAAATTTGTCCTTGGTTATAACTGGTGAGTGATTCTTTTGAATAACATGGACCCAGTCATTCAAACTGTATTTCTAACAACCTATAAATTGTGCACTTGTTAGGAACAACAACAACAACAACAACAACAACAACAAGGAATTCTTTTATAAATTCAAGCTGACAGCCTACTGTGACTCCAAGCAAAACTTAACACAATAAACACGCTGTTCTGTAGTATACACCATGATAAGTACACACAGGGAACACAATCAGCAGACAGTGTCATATGTTATTTCCAACACATACTGTGCAAAACATTACTGAACTGCATATGCTGTTACCCTCTGTAGGTTCATGAGCTAGGCTATTCCATGGCAAGGTCATTAAACCCAGCACTTGCTATGAGTCAGATCCGGTGACCACCGGCTGTGTCATTCAAGATATATCTGCTATATTACCTATAGGTTTTTGCTTGGTTGCAAAATATATTTGTTTATATTAGGGATTAAAAGGGAGAACAAAATCAGCACAGTGACCAATGTTGGGTTTATTATGCCTAACAAATCTCCAGGAGGAAGGGGTGAAGTGAAACAGTATGAAGATGGCCAAATCTGATGGACCAACATGGGTAGGTGAATTCATTAAGGCACAAACCCGTAAATAAGTGGTCTGCAGTTCAAATCCTACCAGGACTGTCTAGGTTTTTCAGGTTTTCCTTGGTTCTCATCACTGGCAAATGCTGGGAAGGTTACCCTAAACTTAATGCTGGGAAGGTTACCCTAAACTTAGATCTGGAATGTCTTCTTCCTGAATTTCCTTTCCCAAATTTTATTTCATTTCATGTATCACCAGTATCCCTGCCTAACATGCTACATGAAGTACAAATGGGCATTAGACATTATTAAGAAAAGATCAGCTGGCAGCAGGTTTAGTTCAGTGGGGTCTCTAATGCTTCCAGATTGAATATCGCTGGCTGACCATTTGATGGCCTCTCTATTCACATGGACAGTTCCATTTTAGGGTGGAAGCAGTTCTCTCCTCAAAGCAGTTCTCTCTATTACACTTGGCCCTGTAACCTGAGAGATGAAGTGGGAAATGAAATGAGACAGGACAATTTGCTGCAATATGTAATTAACCCATTGATGCCCAGCGGTCTACTTATAGACCGTCCAGCCTTATAGACCATTGTAGATATTGTTTTACTTAGTTTACATGAATTTTCAAGAGTCATTTTCACCGTGTATATCATTGATGTTATCTGATTATGTGAAGACATTATCATCTTTTAAAATTAGAATGTTGTGTAGTTTATTAATTTACAATTTTAAGGTGCAAATGACTGCAGTGACTGTAAAAGCATATTGTTTTTTCCTTGTTATATTTCCCTCCCCACTTTCTATCGATAAAGGTTCTTATTACTGCGTCATACAAAGAACGTGCAGCTGTAAGCAATTTCAATGCTGAATATGAGCTTAAAAACAAGTGATCTATTTATTAGATCACTGGGTACAAGACATGACATAGAGTGATTAGTCGTCCGATATGACATAATGTTGGAGGACGTTAATCAAAAAAAAAAAAAATAGAGTGATTAGAAAGGCAAACAAAATATACTGTTGACATGCTGTATATGGTGATACTGTGGCCGGGTGGTTAGAACATACACCTATCACCAAGGGGGCCCAGGTTCAATCCCAGGGACCTGCATGTGATATTCATAGTGGACAAAGTAGCATCTGGGTAGGTTTTTCCAGGTCCACTAGTTTATCCCGCCACTCAGTCCACCAACTGTTTCGTCATCACCTTTTTGATCATCCATTTTACCTTCATTTCATATCATCCTCTTCCTCACTCCCATACTTGTGCTGGGCTTCATCCACTTCTAAGTCTTCACTCTGTCCAGTCCATACATTTGTCTGCTCTCCAACAGGTATCTGATCCTAGTCACAGGCTTGTAAGTCCTACATACAGGAAGGGTAATCAGAAGAAGACATACTGTATGCTGAGCTGTTTTCTTTATTTCTTAATTTTTGAAAAAAAAAAAAAAAAAAAAAAAAAAAAATAAATAAATAAATAAAAAAATAAAAAAAAAAAAAATATATATATATAAGTAGGATGTTATTCGTGTAACTGACCAGCAAAAACCACAAAAAAAGTATTGAAATGCAGGGTGGCCTATTCAACTGAAATCAAATCCAAGAACTCTCATTTGCAGGTCTCAGATGCTGTGCCTGAGGCGTACCTCTTGGTATTTTCTGTATCACCTTTACATAATCCTTTTTCATTATGATTAAAACCGACTGCATACTGTCATAAATTAGTGAATACATGAAGCAATCTAACACTATAAAAAAAGGATTTATCTGCATAAAACAAAGATAATACTCACTTTAAAGCATATTTTTATTATTTGATTTTCAAATGCTTATTTTCAAGTTCTTTAAATTTCCAGTTCTATGCCATGCATTATTTACAAAATCATTAATATTACTTACCTTCAGAGTTAATCCAATACATTCATCTGGCAGTAGTGTCTTCATACAGGTCTTTGGACTGATAAAAGTGTGCCCATGCTTTTTCTTGTTCATGAATTTTGCAAACATAGATCCTGTTGCTGGATCAAGTATGGCATCAGGCTTGTCAATAAAAAGAAATGGTGTACGTTTGTACCTAATATGTAAACAAAAAGTTTCAATGAACAATGTAGAGTACAACTATATTTAATATTATTCCAAATAAAACTTATGAGGGAAACAGGTGAAAATATGGCCAAAATTAATAAAATTTCACATTTTCTGTCTTTTGCACCAAAAAATACAAGGGGGTTTGAAGTACACATATGCAAAGTTTTAAAGCACTATAGTACCTGGAAGTTGATCTAATTACATTATATTTAAAGGTCTCAGCTCTTTAAATGTCTCCAAGGAGGGCATGGCAGATGGTGAAATCACTGCATAAAGTAAAAATTACTGTTTTTTTTACCTATTTTCGTTGGATTTTTTGCATGGTGGTTTGTCATTGGGGCACTGTGATCATTATAATATAGTAACAACTGCTCAGCTGATAAGTGTCATGTAACACACATAAGATCTGCTTTCTGCCAAATAAGTTGGGAAGATAGAGAAACTTTTGTTTAAATTTTTTGACTTCATCCATAAAGAATGACTTCCTGTTTTAGTTTTAGCAACCATGTGCTGTGTTACAAAGTACTTTCACACTATTTCTTATGATGTGATTAACTAAGTAGTTTCACATCACATTGTAAGCACAGTCTAGTGTAAATATTTTAGTATAGCCCTTCTTCAGTGTAAATATTTTAGCACAGTTCAGGTACAGTGTAAATAATTACACACTTTATATATAATGTTATCATATATAACATAGTTTTGTATATTTGTGAAAATGGTGAGGCAAAAGAGCACTGTGAATCATTGTGGCTTATAAAACTGGATACTTCTAGGAAGGTCTGTAAGTCATTATTTCCGCTTAAGTAGCACCCAAAGTTTTAAACCATTTTTCTTCACTATACATTTTGCTACACTTTTATTTATTCAAAATGAAATAACATCCACAAATCAGGCACTTGAAGGCTGAAATTTTTACTGTACATTCTATTAACCTCTTGAGCGCTATGGACGTGAAATCACGTCCATTTAAAATGACGGATAAGCGTTATAGGCGTGTATACACGTCCTGTTTGTTTGTGCATTTAACCCTTATTTATCCCTGATCTAACTCAACTTATTTTAATTTTCCCTTTATGACACATTTAAGTAAAGTCTATATACTTTACTGGCTTACCTTTATATGTTCCTTGTATAGTGATATGCCTCAAAACAGGGATAAACACACAAGGGTACATCTCCACATTCGCAAATTGCCTTCTTGCAGCACACGAAATGCTTTCGAGATGGGTGGGACTTCTTTGTTGTTGGTGGTATCCTTTTAGGATAATGTTTTCCTTGAAGTCTGAGGGGTGCAGGGGTTCTGGATTTTCTACCCCCAACGTGGTATTGTTCAATTAGGCTGCGAGCTATTGATAGTCGGAAGTTCAGGTAGGTCATTGTCCTGTGTGGGATTAGAGCTCTCCAAATTACCAAACAATTGTATATGGTTATATCCAGTTAGTGCAAAAATACCTTTTTATACCACTTCTCCCTTCAGCTACAAGCAGGAAAGTATACTATGTATTTCAAGAAAGAAAGAAACGGAGTCTACTAAGTTACGAAACACGCCAAGCAAAAGTTGCAAACATGATGTATTCTGATGACTCAGAGACCATGCATACACAAATGCTTTATGTCACATTATGCCTTGTTTTTGCTGACGCATAAGCCACACATACAATGGGTCGACTACTGTTTCTTTCAGAGAACTTATATTAGATGGGTTCGGCAGAGCAAAGTTAACGTTTCACCACAGTGAAACAAAATAGTGCCATTTCAACGTTTTGTAAATGCAACTCAACTTTGCTGATGACGTACATGTATACTGCATATAACGAGTTTTATACCAGTTTTTGTTTCATTAAAATAACTTAATATTTACGCAAAATACAGCTGTGTATATACGAAGCACTTTTAGCGCATTTAACAATTTAAATGCTAGCAGTTCTCAGCTCGCGGACGTTTTAAATGGCCATCGCTCAAGAGGTTAAGTAAAGTCTATATACTTTGCTGGCTTACCTTTATATGTTCCTTCTGCAGTGATATGCCTCAAAACAGGGATAAATACACAAGGTACATCTCCACATTTGCAAATTCCCTACTTGCGGCACACGAAACACTTTCGAGATGGGTGGGACTTCTTTGCTAGTCGTGGTATCCTTTTAGGATAACGTTTTTCTTGAAGTCTGAGGGGTGCAGGGGTTCTGAATTTTCTATCCCCAACGTGGTATTGTTCAATTAGACTCCAAGCTATTGATAGTCGGAAGTCCAGGTATGTCATTGTCCTGTGTGGGTTTAGAGCTCTCCAAATTACCAAACAATTGTATATGGTTATATCCAGCTGGTGCAAAAATACCTTTTTATACCACTTCGACAGAGCAAAGTTAACTATTTACCACAGTGAAACAAAATAGTGCCATTTCAACATTTTGTAAATGCAGCTCAACTTTGCTGATGATGTACATGTATACTGCATATAACGAGTTTTATACTAGTTTTTGTTTCATTAAAATAACTTAATATTTACGTTATGCATGTAAATACAGCTGTGTATATATGAAGCACTTTTAGCACATTTAACAATTTAAATGCCCTGTGCTGGATATTGGGTAGCAGTTCTCGGCTCACGGACGTTTTAAATGGCCAGCACTCAAGAGGTTAAGCATGATAAAGAAACTCGCCCATGCGCTTCAGGAAATATTTAACCCCTTTTGAAATAAAAAATAAAATGTTTATAGACATTGCAAAATTTTGAAATTTTGACTGTGCAGTTCATATTTTTTTAATTTTCCTTACAGTTAAGCTATTACAAAACCCATGCATAAAGCTTTTTTGAATGTAAAAAAAATTCAAACTTTTTTTCAAAAGAGTGTGGAGTGTATTCAATTTTGAAATTTGCAAATTTTTTGCAAGAAAATTTTCAATTTAAAAACTAAATGACATACAAAAATGAAACTGTACCAAATAGTTACATATAACACCTCAAATGTTTGTACAAAAAATGAAGCAAGTAGCTTTAAAATGGTGCAAAATAGAAATTTCACCCATCCTTGTCCTTTAAATTACAGTAAATTTCTAAGGTTATGCATATTAGTGAATTCTACTGCATGAATAAGCTTCAAGTGAGGAAATACAGGATTGTATTCATGTATGAGAAATGTCTGCAGGTGTACATGACAACATGAATAACAAAGAGATGAAATGTATACCTGGATATACAGAAAATCAAGGTTTTATCCTGATTCAGTTACAATGGTTGACCTGCAATTCTTGATAACTGAAATGACTGGTGCGGTTGGCCCAGTAGCGCAGTTGGTAGAGCACCTGCCTGCTGTGCAAGGGTTCCTAGGTTCGATTCCCGGCAGGAATTTTATTCCAGCAGGATTATTCCTCATCCTTCCCTGAGTGTGGAAGTATAATGGCAGCACCATGGCTGAGTGTTTAGACCGCTCGCCTACCACCTAGGCGAGACCCGCCTATGGTGTTCATGGTGGACGAAGCGGCATCTGGGCGGATTTTCTCTGAGTTCTCCAGTTTCCCCAATGCCACCAATTGCTCCATTATCACTCTTCTAATCATCCATTTTGCCTGCATTTCATATCCTCTTCCTCACTATACCTGGTGCTTGGCTGACCACCTGCTTCCAGGTCTTCACTCTATCTGGTCCAGAGGTCCCTCTGCTCCCCGATAGGCGTCTGACCCTTGGCTGGCTTGTAAGTCCTACATAAGGGGAGGGTAATCAGGGAAAGAAAGAGAGAGATGGAGGGAGAGGGAGAGGGAGAGGAGAGGGAGAGGAGATGGAGGGGGAGAGGGAGAGAGAGAAAGAGAGATGACTGGTGCCACCATTAATAATCATGCTATGTTCTTATTCAAATACATGAGGGAACGAAACTGTTGAAAGATGCATTACAAGCCTACTGGTCATTGACTCAGGAGAATATCTTTGTCCTTGAATGTGCAAACGTGCGTGGAGTGAGAGAGCTGCTTGGAAAGAAGCAGAGTAGTACCAGCAGTTCAAAATTACTGTTTACAATGCATTTGAACTGTAAGCAGTGCCAATGTTGCTAGAATGTATTGTATGGTTTCTTGAGTCTCCAATATACATAACTCATTAGTGATATTATTGAATCTGTGATCATAATTGTTTTGTTCTATGCAGTAATATAATGTATTAGAGATGCTACTTCACATAATATTTATTGTCCCCGGAAAGAAAGAATAAGTCATTTTTGAAGCAGGGTGTAACACATCAGAGTGAGAGAAAAAACAATAGAGTGCTATCTCAGGTTCCTTTGTGCCAATCACAAGGTCACAGCTAAACTCCTAAGTCAAATACACTACAATTTCCATTGATATGGTTGCTTTAATACCATGCTCATTACATCAGGTTAACAAAAACATGTGTTAAGTTTATTATACATAGTGGAAGAGCATAGATGTCCATAGTTGAAGGGGAGTGATTCTACTGGAATGAAACACTGTAGTTATAATCTTTACCCTTTGGCACTAGATTTACCATAAAAAATTAACTGTCACAAATTCATCAAGCCTTAAAGCTGTGATGCCTTTGAATAACAAAATAGATTTGGGCTATGGAAAGTTTAAAAGAAACAATAGATTCCCTCTGCAACATTTTTGTACAATCAATTGGCTTCGCACAACTTGCAATGGAAGTTTCACGTGTTATATATTCCTGAACTCCATCAAGCAGGTCAACTGTAGCTAAGTCAAGCTTATAAGGGCACTGTAGTGAGGAGATGATAATAATAAATGATAAAGAGTGGCATAAAGAATTGAACTGCAGAGTTTTCACATAATCAGACCAGTAAAAGCCAATTTTAATTCACTAGTAACTAAACTGCAACTGAAAATTTTTCAAGCTAAATCTGCAAACAAAAACTTTCCATTTTTGGATGGCTATTGTTCAAGGAAGCAGTTTATATAATACTGAATACCAAGGGCAGAATCCCAAAGTGCATCCAAAATCTTCAAAGCAGAATATATTCTGTAGTCAAAGGAATAAGAAATGAAAAAAATGTCTAAAATGATGGGAGTTATCACTATTTGTTTTACACATTAAAAAACTAGTTGTCAACCAATACTGTATCATTGTTTATGGTTCAGATCAAATTGAAAGGGATTTTGAACCACACATAGAGTATTGTCCGAGGGTGCTACACCACCACATGAACCAGATATGATGGTGATGTGACAGTTTAAGCATGTTTTGCAATACCGATTTATTTATTTGCTAAGCTGTGAACAGGTGAACATGACTGATGTTCAGCCCTGGCTCTTTACCAGTCACACCCATATATTAACAATATATTCGTTTCTTAAACCTAGTTTACTTCTCTATTTCTATTTTCTAGCATGCCTCTGCTTACTGTCCACAACCATTGCTTTTTCCCTTTATTTAAAATTTGTCCTATTTTATTACAATCTTTTTGTAGCTTTTCTATAATAACTATATTTCTATCTACCTTCAACCATTTCTTACTGGCATACTCTTTTCTCCACATTTCTGTTCCTTTATCTTCGTTTCTACCACATATAGGACATTGATTTTGTGAATACCTTTCCTTAAACCCTTTAATCTCCAAATTTCTACTGTCATTCAAGCAATACCTTTTCTCTCCTCTTTGTTTGTCATGTCTATGTATTTGCAATACTTATAGAGGAACTAAACACAAAAATAAATATTTCATTCACCACATTAGTTGGTATGTTGTTGAGAACAGATATCAACACAGGCAGTTTCACCATCCCAAAGTGAGTGGTTCTCATGTTACTAGCAGTTGACTAATTGATGAGTGATGTCATTTGTTCGGTTGAACTTAGACAAGACAAGTTTGTCTAACATGGTTCACACGTTAATAGCTACTATGTGAGAAACACATTGCATTGCATTGAAAATGAGTGAACATGGTATCTATCCTTATCAGTTTGAACCAAAATAGTGTGATTTTGAAGATTTAAACCTTTCTGATAGAGATTCTGAGATAGTGTGAACACAAAAAACCATGCTGGTTTCATCCATTTATGTAATTGTATGGAATGTGTACCAATGAATAATGATGAGGAAAGTGTGTGTTGTTTGGACTATAATAATAACTGGTCCTGCTGAGTTTCGAATGGTTTTATTGAATGTAGGCCTTGTAAACATTGCCAAACTCAGTGATCTGCATAAGGACATAAATTGCTGAAACAATATATCAGATAATAACAAAGAACTTGCTATTAAAGTATTTGCTTCTAGTTTCTTTCCTGATACATTTTGTTAGTTCCAAGTGAATGTATTAAATGTATTACCGCAATAACACACTGTATTAACACTTAGCATTGTCCCTTTAATGTAATGAGAAACTGTTTTGACTTCATTTATACATAAAACATACCCTGAAAAATTAAAGTAGAGAAGTCCAAGCAACAATGAAGTATTCCACAGTGTCTTCATTACCATGTATGGTGAAATTCTCCTCCTCTTCTTCTTCTTGTTCCTCATTACCACATGTATCAAAATCAGGTTCATAAGTTTCCATTCAGCTTATGCTGATCTTCTTCATTGCTTGTTTCGTAGATATTTTCAGGTTACAACAATATATATTTCCTTATGATCTCAGCACATAGTTCACATTGTACTTCTAAATACTTGTTTCTTTTTTTTTTTTTCCCCATCATCTTCCATTCTGAAATCTGTTTTACTACTTTTATCATCATTGTCAGTTTTATTGGAACTAACACCGTCACATAACTAAGAAACAATGTGTTTACGATTTCTAGCTTCATATCGTCTTGTTCTTTGTCGTTTGCTCTTGGATGAAGGTGGTGAAGGATCAATTGTTTTACTAGAACTTGATATCTGGAAAGTATCTTCTTTTGGCATAAGCTGCTATTTTAGTAACTGTGTCCTCAAAATGGAAGGAACATAAATGAGTACTGGCACTGGGCAAAGGATATTTTCTTTAGCAAAATTCTACCCATATCCTGTGTCTCTCCGGAGATTTGTTTCTGTTTCGAAACGAGTGAAAATGAGTTCCCTTGTGTGTTTCGCTTCATTGCAGCCATATGCACAACACTGAGGCATTTTATTTTCAAAGTATTATGCTGTTTATATAATACTAAACATCTCAGTAACACCATAATAAAATACATTCCTGCTAAACTTATTCACCAACAAGAATAATTTAAACATATTAGTGCACAAGCAGCAGTAACCAAGTGGTGAAATTCTATGTGCATGCAGTGCACGGATGGAGCTGATGACGTAAGATGTGTTTACTATTTTGCTTGCACAGCGATAATGGTATTGCACAGTTAAAAAAAAAAAAAACAGAAAAATCTTACCTCTGCCTTTTAAAAGCTGTACCCTTCATTTACGTAGAAGCATGATTTTTGTGTTTCGTTCCTCTTTGTATTTTGTTCCAAAAACAAACACATGTGGCCAGAATATGTGAACATCAAATAGTATTTGCACTTTAAGGAATGATTTGTTGAAAGATTCATTTTATGTAACTTTTTCCTTCTTTATCTTTGTATTAATAACCTTAAACATAAAGGCTTGTTTTTAATTGTTGCACATTTGCATTGAGATTCTCATTTGTGTGACAAATGACAAGTCCAGTTACTTTTTGTCACTTTATTTCTTCTAAAACTGAATCGCTTTTCACAATTCAAGATCTTACAACTCTCAACTGTTCCGCTGTATCATAACCTTGTCATAAACCTCACAAATGCTGCTCAGCTGTACACACTGACAAACATCTCATTAACTAACATTAACTGACTTCTCGATCTGTGCTGGCTGCTTACATAGTCAAGAATTACTGGTAACTTTTCTGGAAATGAAAGTTTCTTGAAGGTTCTGATGTGAACAAGTCCCCGCATGGTAAAAGCTTCCAGAACTGTATACAACAGCATTTATTCAAAGCTGCCCATTGCTGAAAGTTGCACTGCAGTGATTACTAAGGCAGTGTGTGAGGAAACTGTCATTTAATCCTCCTCTGCCCACAGCCACCGTAACATTATTTTATTCAACAATGTACGGAAAAGGTATAAACACTTTGTATTCACAGGCATCCTTCAGATCTGGCAGAGCAGACAAAACAACGATGCAATCATAAAAATATGCATAACAATGGCAATGTTTACTATTCTTGTTGCCATGGAAGTGTCACAGTACGGAATGCTGTCACTGTCACATATTCCTCTTGACACACCTGTTTGTCTTGTGCTCCCTCCATTACGAGAGAGAGAGTAAACAAAACAATGTAGCAGTCAGAAACATATGCATAACATTGGCAATGTTTATTACTGTTGCTCCCATTGGAAGTGCTATAATAGCAAATGCTGTCATGTTACACATACTTCACAGTGTGCTTCTTTGCCTTATGAAATAGTACTGTGCAGTGGTGGCTCGTGGATTTAAGGGATAGTGTGCTGCATACTCATACAGTGGTAATGTAAATGTACTCACCTCTTTCTGATTATAGTAGTAAATCAGCCAGACAATTATTCGTGCTGGCAAACATGTTGATGACCTTGGTGTTGAAGTCTGATGCTCGAAACTAGATTCTGTTCTATAGAGAGCATGATGAGTGCCGAGAGTTGGTCCTGCTTCATTGTGTTCCTTCGGAAACACTAGATCTGCTTTGGTGAAGATAAGCAACGTTCAGGTTCTGCAGCAGTCATAGGGATCGTGACAATAATCCTCAGGAGATTTGCTATGTCAATAAAAGCTTCAACCAGATTGTTTGACTAGAGCATCTTAAGTAGTGGTAATGCTCTACTCCCATGATGAAATTCTGACCTTTCATAAATGACTGAAAGCTCTGATTTTAGTCTGTTCTTATTTAGTATGGGATATGTCATTACAGTCAAGTCTAGAATATGCTCTGGAAAATTTCTCGAATGCTATTTGAAATTTTCTGTGTCTAAGAGCTTACAAACATCAAAATGAGATATTGGCTCAAACCGGTATTTCATCTCTATTGTGATGTGAACACACACCTCTTTAGTGTCACTGATTTTGTTACAGTCCCATCACTTCCACTTAATCCCATGTTGATCTTCTTTGGTAGAGGCAGTATCCAAGTACTTGTGTAGTCCTCGATCATCTGCACAAAGTTTTTCACCGAATGGCTAACTTTAATACAATCAGTTTTTGTCTGCAGTTGGTTGTAGAGGATATTAATATGAGGCACAAGCAGTGAAACAACTCTAACCAGAACAGAAATTCACTGTCTTGCAAGTTGTGTCTTAGCCCTCTTGCTTCTCTTCCTGTGTCTTTTGAAAATTAAGCTAATGTTCAATAAAAACATTCAATAAGTGCTTCTCTATTTTCAAAAATACAGCTCACTGCCTGGGTCTTAAAATTCCATCTAGTGGCAGAACCGGCAGCAATATGACATTCACAGATTTTTTCGAGAACTGCCGGCAAGCAGGAATACCTGACAGGGCAGAGAAAAACAATCTTACTGATTTGTTTTGTGAAGCGGCTTTCTCCATTAAGAGATTTAACTGATGGGTATAACAGTGTACATAGTGTGCCAGAGGATAATGTACTCTTATTTTAGATTGTACACCATTTGTTATTCCCCTCATGACAGCAGCACCATCAAATGTTTGTGCAATGATTTTGTTTGGTGTTGACTGAAATGGCTGTTTAACTCTGTAAGCAGACACTCGGATAATTCTATGGCAGTCTGTCCTTTAGGCTCAGAAAAACCCCAAAACCTTTAGTAGATGTCACTGTTAATCTCATATCGATACATGACAACCAACAGTTCATGTTAACACATCTGTAGTCTCATGTGCTATTACGGTTACAAATTTTGTCTCCTTCAGTTCTTCATTAACTTTGTTCTGGCAGACATCCAGCATATATTGTAACAGTTTGTTTTGTGTTGTTTTTGACATCCATTTTAGAAACTTGTCGCCATGTGATTTTTTTACAGCACCATCGACACTAGCTAGTAAGTTAGTAAGTCCTAAAAATATTCCAGAATTTTCAGATTCTTTTGTCCTGTTGTGTCCACTTAATGCCAATTCCAAAGCACCACACATCTTAATGCAATCTATTATTTTCAACAACATACACCTATTTCTTTTGATTTCCTCATTTTTTAGTTAAGAGACTTGCTATATGCGGAACTGAGCTGTGCTGCACCAAGAGTAGTGAGATCCAGAACTTACTCAAGTGCTTCCTACTCGATATACGCTTATTTGCATATATCATTTAAATGGCCTAGGTCCTTTATGCCACTTTTTGTCACTCATTGCAAATCACTTATTTTTAGAACAATATTTGAAAATACCATAGTTTGTTCCTTTCAGAAGTTTTCTTAGGAGTTCAACAATATCCCTTTCACACTGTATCTATAATTTCTGATGAGATTATTTCAGTCTACATTATGTCTATAACAATATTTAAATTATTAGAACGGAATTTTGAAGTGATCTAATTTGTTACATTTCTCTTTTGACATACTTATTTATAAACTTATAATTGCTCTGTACTTTTTTAACCATCACATTTTTATCTTTCCTGTGGTTGTGTTTAATTTTTGCAGATGGTAATACTACTTGCAATTATGCTCCATAGCTGAAGGATGGGGGAGGGGGGGGGGGTATTAAAAATTACCTTACATGGACAAATTTGAAAATATTACCATTGTTGTAGGCTTTTGCCGAAACCTGTCGGACAAATTTGAAAATACCACCATTGTTGTAGGCTTTTGCCGAAACCTGTCATTTCATGGCATATCATGAACAGCTGGCATATGCTGAAAACATGCACTCCGCCATGGTTCTTCATGGAATGATGGAGCTTCTTAGGCATATAGTGTAACTCTAATCTAAACTACTTAACCCAGGAACAACCAACTCCCAAGCATTCTGTATCTGTGCTGAAGGTTGCTGGTTTGTGCTGGCAAGGTATACGCTTATGCTTTACGCAGTGGCATCCGATGTAGACACTCTTACTTTCTTACATCTTTTGGCATTCAAAATATTCGCCACATTTGGAGACAATGAAACATAATTCTGAACCCTTAATACTCACCTTAATCGCTGACATTGGCTCTCTGAGGTCCTTTATTAAATTTCATAACTGAAAATAAGACTTCATAGATAAAGGTCAAACCAAACATTGCAATCATAGATGCCATATACCTGCATAAATGAAGGAAACTTGATTTAGGAGACTGACTGTAGAAGTCTAGCAAACATTCTTTGTTTCTGCAACTGTCAGCTAACTCAATGTCACATTTCAAGGTGATAAGCTCCAATTGAACATTTTGGGATTATCATGAATATTCATGCTAAATGGTGTAGCAAATAAATAATATTCGATTTTAAGCCCATCAGACTGTGAAATCTTTCTTCAAATGCACAACAAAGCAAGTGCAGATTTTCAACATAACATTCTACCTCTAGGGAATCAGTATCGCAAATCACACTTTCTAACCTGGGAAAATTGTCAAGGATCACTATTTGACAGTGATGTTCCCATAATGACAGCATACTTTGGAAAGTTTTGATTTTACAGAACATTGATGATAGTTTCTCGGGCTAACAACCAGGTCAGATTAGGGTAACTACCCAAGCTTTCAGCGACTAACTCTGCCGCCATCCTCAGGGGAACTGAATCTAGGCTACTGATGTTGCGATATTTATACCTAGAGCGCAGCCGATAAGAACCACCCACTTTTTTACCATTGGCCGAGCTCCGGCCGATGGAGGCACGTGCGGAACCAATCAGGTGATTGCCGATGCTTCTCTGCACTGTGGAGGAGAGATATGCTGAATGACTGGTGTCCATGCTTTGCTGATTTGAAGGCCTTCATCCCTGTTGAAGTTGTTTTTATTCGCTTTAATGTATAGAGCTTCTTTAATCACCCTATCGTAGTACCTAGAGGACTTTTCAAGAATTTTTGTAGAGGCAAATTTGATTTTATGATCTGTATTATATGTGTGCTCAGCCACTGCGGATTTTTCTGGGTATCCTAGTCTAATACAACGTTGATGTTCTTTGATGCGATCTTCTACAGTTCTACCTGTTTGTCCTATGTAAACTTTGCCGTAACTGCATGGGATTTCATAAATGCCTGGTGAACGAAGACCTAAATTATCTTTAGCAGAACCTAAAAACTGTTTTATTTTGGTTGGGGGTTTGAATACGGTTTTTATTTGATATTTCATGAGCAATCTTCCAATTTTCCCCGACAGGGTGCCACAATAAGGGATGACTGCTAAGCCTGCATGTTCTTTCTTTGTATTAGGTTCACGGTTTCGTTTGGAGTGCATTTTCTTAAAACAGTACTTTTAAGAAAATGCATTCCAAATGAATCCGTGAACCTAATACAAAGAAAGAACATGCAGGCTTAGCAGTCATCCCTTATTGTGGCACCCTGTCGGGGAAAATTGGAAGATTGCTCATGAAATATCAAATAAAAACCGTATTCAAACCCCCAACCAAAATAAAACAGTTTTTAGGTTCTGCTAAAGATAATTTAGGTCTTCGTGCACCAGGCATTTATGAAATCCCATGCAGTTGCGGCAAAGTTTACATAGGACAAACAGGTAGAACTGTAGAAGATCGCATCAAAGAACATCAACGTTGTATTAGACTAGGATACCCAGAAAAATCCGCAGTGGCTGAGCACACATATAATACAGATCATAAAATCAAATTCGCCTCTACAAAAATTCTTGAAAAGTCCTCTAGGTACTACGATAGGGTGATTAAAGAAACTCTATACATTAAAGCGAATAAAAACAACTTCAACAGGGATGAAGGCCTTCAAATCAGCAAAGCATGGACACCAGTCATTCAGCATATCTCTCCTCCACAGTGCAGAGAAGCATCGGCAATCACCTGATTGGTTCCGCACGTGCCTCCATCGGCCGGAGCTTAGCCAATGGTAAAAAAGTGGGTGGTTCTTATCGGCCGCGCTCTAGGTATAAATATCACAACATCAGTAGCTTAGATTCAGTTCCCCTGAGGATGGCGGCAGAGTTAGTCGCTGAAAGCTTGGGTAGTTACCCTAATCTGACCTGGTTGTTAGCCCGAGAAACTATCATCAATAATCAACGCCGGGAAAGCTTCAAGTCATTAATTTACAGAACATATCTGTGATTAATTTATTATTCCCTTGAAAAGACACATTCAAATGTTCACTTATATTGGCCATGAATGCACGTTCAGATTTCCACTTAACGTTTGTGGACTCTGCAATAGTTCTTCACATATGTTCAAGAACAAATGTATCTCCTCCAATAATTCAAAGAATCTACTTAAAACTTTGCCTTGACTGAGTCATATAGCTTCTATATAATGAAAGTTTATCCTTTGGAAATGCCTGACCCTGCTGCTGTGCCTTTCATTGGCACCAGGTCTAGCATTTCTTCCTCAACTTATAAGTTGTCATTCACTCCACAAATAAAAATACATAACTGAGCCGCATTTAATGTGTCAGTGCTCTCATCAGTGGTAATAAAGAATGCAACAAATTCCCTTGCTCTTTCAATAGGTTGTCCATAAAGATTGTCTGCCAGATCTTAAATTCTACATTATATAGTAGGAGGTTAAAATACCAGGTAATATCTGGTACTATCTCGTAATTAACATATACTGAGGTTTCTGCCATGATGCCATCCCTTCTTTCTGTTTCTCTTCTTGTGATGTGATCTTTTCTCTGAATTTTGGAATCTCTGCAGTGTGTTCTTCATTTTAAAGAGCTGAATAATCATTAGTATGCAGTGTATTAAAATTACTCTAAAGATTAAATTGTTTCAGTACTTGCAATTTTTTGTAACAAATACAACAAATGGCACCACAGCTACATTCCATGAAGTATTCAGCTTCCCATTCAGGATTGAAATAATTTGTTGGCATGGGTGCCCTTTGCTTTAATGAGTGCCCTTTAATTATACCATATCTCAGGCTAGTTCAATCCTGCTGTAAACAACAAGGCAGAGCTGACTCAACTCGCCACGTGCTAGACCTACATGCACGCACATAAGTTTTGCAACACTAGCAGTAGGTATATATAGCAGCGCTAACTTCTAGACAATAAATAGAGTTGGGTTACACATTAACTTATTAAATCTATGAGTTGGAATATTAATAGAATCATGCAGTAACATAATGGTTACCTTTAATTGGATTCCTTCTTCTCTGTCCACTATAACTGACTTCCGCCCTCGCTTTTGACATTTCAATCCAATATCTATCAGCAACCGGTGGAGAGTGCTTCATGAAAAATTCGGCAAGTCTGTGTCAGAATTTACCCCATGCAAAATTTTATTTAGAGTCGGCGGTTCATTTCTGAAAAAATAATCATGAACTTTACTGCATATAGCACTTTTCGTAAAATCATCATATTTCTCCACACGCTGTTTGCATTTACACGATTTTCCCGGTGTTCTTAGAGTTCCAGATGCTTGCTGTTCCATTCTAACACTATGTACACTACTTGCGGAAACACTAAGGAGATCACCAGTTTCTTTCTCAATGTTTTTTATAGACGATTTCAGGTTTCTTTCTTAAAGCATTGTGAAAGAATGCACGATCATTCGCCTCTTGCCAATTTTTAAAACTTTGCCTCCATTGTGTTTCATTTCGGCTGAAGCACCAGCCTGCTCCATAATGAAAAGCTTACTGATTTGAAATTGCATATACATAAGTGTCCTTGGGCTTGTGAGGTACGTGAGATGTACAGGAAATAGTGTTGAATATCCAAAGCAACTCCACACTATAAACAATAACATCTTAATCAGCATTCAACTCGATACAGACCTCATTGCGAGAGAGCTGCCTGGTATAGGAATGCAAAAATATTATATAATAGCAGTGTCCTTTAGTAATTGTTAAGTAAAATGCAGCTTAATTTAACATAATAAGTTAATAGTGTGTATAATTTCACCTGTCTTCTGTCTAATCTGTATATAGTATACTATTATTTATGTATCTGTTGCATAATTTCCTTTCAGAATTCATGAACCCAGAACACATCTATGGGGTATGTGAAGCAGAAAGATAAAATGTGGGGCTATTTACGTTTATAAGAATCAAAACATTTGCATACTTTTCTCTCTCCAAAATTAGCTCGCGCAGAGCAGTGATCAGAAAACTACTTACAGTACTGTACTTAAAGGAGGGGTTTATTGTACATATGCAAATAAAAGAAAACGCCCATAAACTTCGCTAAACCAATCAACAGCTTAACCTTTTTCTGGCCCAATATCTCTGTCTCTGTCTCTCTTCCCTCCCAGATGTTTACAGCAGGATTAAACTAGGTTGAGACGGATTATACAAAATGGTGCTGATGTATTGACCATCGCTCCTATGGAGGACGAATCAGCTACTCATACTGCACAGTATGCATTGTCAACACTGTGCCATATTCAAGCTGGTTGATTGTAGCTGACCTAACATAACCTTTCACTATCTGCTGCATTTTGCAGTCCCCATTAGATCGTGTATAGAATGAAGTTACACTATATGCTGAATTTTCATGGTCTGCCTTGGATCTTCCCAAAATGACAGATTCCAGCCAAAGCCTATAACATATCTATATAGGACAATGATAAATAAAATACAAAAACTGCAGGGCAGTTTAAGAACAATTCACCATCATGCAGGAAATATTCATCTAATTAAACTGTAGCCAATAGTAAGAAATTGTATCACAAAAATTAATACAAAAAGTACATACTTATTTAGAGCTATAATGGCAATGCAGCTTGCCAAATTAGTTTCTTGAGGTGTAAGACAATCCATGGCCACACAAGACTTCCCTGGAACTTTTACAATGTAATTCACTCCATCAAGGTAAGGTTCATCCTTATTCTGAAGTGTGAGTGCTGCAAAGCAGTCTTGTGATTGGTAAAGCTCCTGTGAACATATACATACCCCAAACTGGAAGTAGTATACAGATTTTCTAATTTAGGAATTCTAATTGTATAGAATAAACAGTTAAATTGCTTCAAAAAATCTATAACTTACAAAGGGCATGTCTCATAGATGTGTATATTACATCTGAGCTATTTTTGACTAATTTAAATTCTGCTCTTAGTAACTTAATGGTTGAGTTACTTCATTTCCAGTTATACAATTAGATGGAACAAATAAACTGAAGTTGACAAGAAATTGGGGAAGTAGATAAATAAAATACATTTTAAATCATTCATAACAACACATGGCTCTGTGATTGCTATTAGTAGCACAGAGAGTGCTGTGAAATTAGTTGTGTGGAAGATGGAAGTAACTCATGTTGAGCAGTGTGCATACATAAAAATAGCTGCTCTCTGAGGGAGAAATGCGAGAAACTGTGACTGAATTTGTGGAAGCCCTAGGGAATAAAGCTGTCGCATACCTTACAGTAGCATGGTGTGTAGGTAAGTTTCAGTGAGGACATTGGCAATCTGTGATCAGCAAAACCCGGGATGACCTGTCAGTGTGTGAACCAAGGTGGCATGTAATGTTATCAAGCATCTCCTGGAGAAATATCGATGATGGACACTAATGAAGTTAGAGAGAACAAGTGCAATGATAAATACACCATCCAGAGGATATTGTGGATAGAGCTGCAACTATGCAAAGTCGTATCATAATGGGTACAGAAATGGAACAGTGGATGCAGAGTGCAACGTGCTTCGACCACCTCACATGCTGGCAACAGGACAGCAAACACGGATACCAGAGTGTGTGCAGCAACTGCGGTGCTGGGGATGGGAAGAATTGGAGCACCTGACATACCCTCCCAATCTTTCACCCTGTGACTTTCATGTCAAATGAAAGGTAAACAGGCCATTACATGGTAGGCAGTGTGCGACATGAGAGGATACTGCCAATACTATGCAACAACAGATGATCTGATTCACATATGGTGCAGCAAATGCTGACGCATATTGTTAGCAGCATGTGGTGAGCATTGCAGGGCCTTGAGGGCCTTTAGATCCAGTTTTACAATAGCAGCACTTTCTTGATAACCTCTGTTGAAAGGACTATCTTCATATGTGTGTTGTCCTGCTTCAATATCTGTTCTCCTATGGTAATAGCACAATTAATATACGAAATGTCACATGTGTCAAAGTTTTTCATTTAGCTTAATGAAAATGGTTAGGTGTATAATATGTAAATAAAGAATTTCACATTCCCCTTTTATTATAAATGCTCATGTTCTGAAAATTATATGATGTTAAAGCATACAAAAGTATTTGAGGTAACATAAGAAAAAAATTAGAACAAATTCTAAAAGAATATTCTCAAAAAATAAGAATGTGGGACTTTTTATAGTACAGTGTACTAGTCAAAAACAAAAACTCATCTTTAAAAATTTAAACCTTTTGTCACATAGAACACTCTATATGGCAAGTAAATTTTATAATATTTTAACACAAAATAATTATTAAGTAATGAAATATTTGGTATAGCAGCTTGAAAATTTGGCAGTTAATTTACACTAATGTTCTGATTGTGAGGTTAAATTTTCATAGTGATAGGTTGATTATTAAAGAAGTTGGAATCTTCAGTGCAGCCTTACAGGGCATTTAAACGTCAACAACCACCTGCACGTGTCTCCTTAACTGGTCATATAATGACCTAAAGTGGTACAAATGATAAAAATAGCACATCCTTTATTTCTGCACACCCTAAGCTACCAAAAAATGCCAAACAAGAAAATTTTAATATTTTAAACATTTTGACCAAATTTTTCAGTGTAGCCTTGCCTTAAACCAGAAGTCAGTCAATGGTATTATTTTAGTTTAAAAGAGCAATGTTTTTTGACCTTGGAGTATTTGCATGGGGATGGATCTATGACACTGCAATTTTTGGGCAATGATATTGTCCAATTACTCTTTATTTCACTTTATTTCTTCTAAAACCGAATCACAATTCACAATTCATGACTCACAGCTGTTCGTAACCTTGATACAAACTTTACAAACACTGTTCAACTATTTACAACTCACTCTGACAATTAATAAACGCCTTGGTTCATGTCGACTGCTTATATAAACCCTGCACTACTGGCGACCTCTCTGGAAATCGATATTTCTCAAAGCTTCTAGCATAAACAAGTTCCTGCACATCAAAAGCTTCTAGAAATGTGTGCAACAGCATTTGTTCTGGACCGCCCATTGTTTGATAGCTGATGCTTACAAAGGCTGTCATTTAATTCTCCTTTGCCTGTGGCTGTCATGACGATATATTATGACTACAAAAAGAAGTTAAATACAGAAGAATGCTACTCTTCTCTATTACATGCTTTTGGTACGTCTGCCCTTTCTAGAGCCACCCTTGGAAATTCCTTTTATGAATTTTTGAGGAGTTGAGAGTCTCTTGAGGATGAACCTCAACCCAGTTGTCCAGCAATGGTAGTGACCCAAGTAAACATTGATGCTGGAGGAAAATGATTGAAGATGAACCTCATCTCACATTTTGTGACATTGAAGGGACCCTAAATATTGGGTCAACTGAGGCAGAGACTATTGTTCACAATCATTTAGGCCTAAACAAGTGATTGGCTTGTTAGATGCCACATTCTGTGGCATGTTAGAAGCCCCAAAGGACACAACAGTGTATGAGTGTTGTTTTATGCTTGATAAATTCAACAAATGACAGTCTAAAGACACATACAGTGTCGTCACAGGGAACAAAACATAGGTGTACCATTATGACCCTGAAACAAAGAGGCAATCTTCAATATGGTGCTTTCTAGGTGAGAAACCACTCAAGAAAATTCGGAGAACTAGGAGATCTAGAGAGAAGATGGTGGCCACTTTCTTTGCCAAGATGGGTTATCTCACCTCTGTGTCCTTGAACACACGCTGCATGGACAATGCAGACTGGTATGTGAGTGAATGTCTGCCGAACATCATTGCCATATGGAGGTCACAGCTCCTTAAGTCAAAGAGTGAGCACCTTCTTCTGCATAACAGCAATACCTTAAAACACACAACTGCCACAACAATGGACTTCTCGGAGGGGGGAAAAGTGTGACTCTTACCACATCTACCCTGTTCACCTAATCTGACCCCATGTGTCTTCTTCCTGTTCTTAAAGATGAAGGAAAAAATACATGGTCAGTACTTTTCACTAGATGAAAAGGCTGTCACAGCATACGACAGTGCTCTAAGTGACATCCCTACAGAAGCTTGGACTGAGACATTTTTTAAGTGGTCTCAAAGGATGGGAAGGTGTATAAGTGCTCATGGAGAGTATTTCGAAAAGTTGTAATAGTTATATTTTATATAAATAATTTATGAATTTCCCCTAGATGCTTTTAGCATAATCCTTATACTTACACTTAAATTATACAATTGAAATATGAGGTGTAGTTGATAAAAGCCACATGGATAATTATTAATTCAACAAAAGAAATGTATAAGGATAATATTTGGTTTAAAAGCAAGGGAACTTTATAGGGAGATATTCATTAATCAAAAAATATTTACTGTTTATTCCTTGTATAGGTATCTACAAAACTGTATTTTTCATAGCACATAAACTGCTGTTGATAATAAGCAATGAAATTCATAATTATAACACAAGAAACAATTATGACTACCATAGATACAATACTAGTAAGTGTGTATTAACAAGGATATTAATAGCAGAGGGACTGAACTGTACAACAGGCTACCAAAATCAATCAAAGCCTTCTCTTCAGAAGTATTCTGCAAATGAGATTCAAACACAAATTAACACAGTTTTGTTGAGTAGATGTATACTGGGTGATCAGCATTGAGTACAGAAGGTTTCATGGCTCTTAACAGCCGACGGTGCTGCTTGCTTTGCACGATGAGCAAGTGACAGCTCATCTGCAGTAAATATACTACAGTTTGTTGCATGTTATTTCTAATACAGAAACAAAAAGACTTCAAAATAAAAGTACTTAAATATATCAAGCCAGATGTTTGAAGTGTGCCCTTCATTGTTCAAGCATTTCTGGTACTTGCTTAGGACATTAGCTATTACATGTTGCAGTTTCATCTGAAAAATGCCAGAAATTTCTTGACAAATGTTACTTTTAAGTTCCTCTGAGGTGAGTGGATTTATTTTGTAAACTCTCTCTTTTAATCCCCCCAGAGATAATAATTGCAGGGGGTTAATTTGCGGGACTCTGTACGGATGTATGAATCATGAATTACTACTTTTCGGGGAACAGAATACAGGTATCAGAATAATTTCGTTTGTTATGCACTGTACTGCATCTACTTACAAACACGTACCATGTTTGCTAGAGCTTAACTCACACTTAAGTCTCACACTTTACCACTGGCCTACAGAAAGCTGTGAAACCTATTCTGCTCTATGGTGATCACCCAGTACATAGTCTACATGAATTGTAAGTCAATATCTAAATATTCTTTTATATAAATACTGATACATGAATTATTTTTTTAATTTTGATGTATAGCTGACATACTGGACTAATAAATTATTATTATTATTGTTATCATCATTGTCATCATCATCATCATCGTCGTTACCACCGCCGCCGACGCCACCACCACCACCATCATCATGGCGCTGATGACCTCGAAGTTCATCACCCTTAAACCAAGCCCTCCTCCTCTATCATCAGCGTCATCATCATCATCGTCGTCATCATCTTCGTCCGATATGACACAACGTTGGAGGACGTTAAATTAAAAAAAAAATCATCATTATCATATGATTGAGACCGGAAGATCTGTTGTTCAAATCCTGGCTATGGCATTGAATGTTTCAGTCTCACTCTACCTCTTTACAACCTTGTACACATGGCTAGTGTGAAAGAACAATTAATTTCCAGCATAGTAATTGTACTGTATACCTAGGTAACCTTTTGTATTGCAGATGATGTTATAAGAGTGCAATGGCCCACCAAGACATGTTACAGTGAGCAAGTAGACTGGAATGGTTGTTGATAAGTTATAATGTCTGCTTGAAGGCAGCACAACAAAATAGTTGTTGTTTTCTAGTGCCTTGCATCTGGCAATGAAGCCATTAGCATACAACAAAATAGTTCAAGCCAACAAAATTTGTCATACAATAATAAATGCGTTATGGTATTTTAAAGTTAGGAAACACGAAAACTACTGATCTGAATATCTGAACTTATTTGAGTACGTTACTTTCTCTATAGCATCCTAGCAGGCACCACATTCCACTTAAAGCATTTCTACCTATATTTCACCAAAAATACATGTTTTCAGGTTTCCTGAATAAAATAAATAAATAAATTAATTAATTTAAAAAATTGGAGCATAGGTACAGACCTTTTCTGAAATTGTTTTTTTAATTCAGAAAGCCTCAAAGCATGCATTTCTAGTGAAAATCGACATAAGTTTTTTGGGTAAAATGCTATACTTCAGCTTACCTACAATAGGTAGTTAGTAGAGAAAGTAAAAAAGGCACACCAATGCAACAAACAGATATGGCCTGTTATGCAATGGCCTAGACGATAATCTTTCATATGTGCATTCCCCTCACCTCAAACCCACAAATTTTGATGTTTATTTCATTTCACGGAGTATTTGGAAAGTATATGTTGCAAATGAAGCGTAATATGTTGTTTTTGAAGGTGAATATTTTGAAAATACATTGTCTTGTATTAGAAATGTATCTTGGTGATGAAGAAGAGTTGCAACAATTTAGAAATTTTGCTCTTACCTTATAATATTTATCAACATGCTTCTCCAAAAACCTAAGACAATCCATAAACTTATGTTCCCTTGTTTCATGTAGATTCTTTATTTCATTATTCAAAGACAATCTCCTCTTCTTTAAATCATTTAATGTATTGATGTTCTCCTGTATGGATTGCTTCAACCTCTGTTCTCCACCATTCTACAAAAATAATTTAGAATGTAAACTTAATTACACTTGAAGTTCATGCACCTAAAAGAGCATAGATAATGTATGCCCTTTGGGCTAAAGAGGTCAAAATATGCCATAAAAGCAACAAACATATGTGCTGAAAATATAATATTCTTCAATCAGAATGTAAAAAACTCAAACTATGTATTCTGTAACACAAAATTAAGGCTGGTTCACAATAACACAAGAATGGAAACCACAAAAGAAACAAGCACAGGAAGCTGAATAGCACACAAGAGTTTGGGTCATGGGTCTTGCTCCACCTATTTGTTCTGTTGATCTTTTTTTTCTATTGGAATATGGCCTTTTGTTGTTCCAACACCTACATGAACACTGGCACCACTACCTAAATGAACACTGACACTACTACCTACATTAACATTGACACCACTACCTACATGAACATTGACACTACTACTTACATGAACATTGATACCACTACTTACATGAACATTGACGCTACCAACTACATGAACACTGACACTACTACTTACATGAACATTGAAACACTACTACTTACATGAACATTGATGCTACCACCTGCATGAACATTGACACCACTACCTACACGAACATTGATGCTACCACCTACATGAACATTGACACCACTACCTACATGAACATTGACACCACTACCTACATGAACATTGACACCACTACCTACATGAGCATTGACGCTACCACCTACATGAACATTGACACTACTACTTACATGAACATTGAAACACTACTTACATGAACATTGATGCTACCACCTGCATGAACATTGACGGTACCACCTACATGAACATTGACACCACTACCTACACGAACATTGACACCACTACCTACATGAACATTGATGCTACCACCTACATGAACATTGACGGTACCACCTACATGAACATTGACACCACTACCTACATAAACATTGATGCTACCACCTACATGACATTTAAAACTGCTACTTACATGAACATTGACACCACTACCTACATGAACACTGACACTACTACCTACATGAACATTGACACCATTACCTACATGAACATTGACACCACTACCTACACGAACACTGACACTCCTACCTACATTAACATTAATGCTACCACCTACATGAACATTGACACCACTACCTACATGAACATTGACACTACTACCTACATGAACATTGACACCATTACCTACATGAACATTGACACCACTACCTACATGAACATTGACACCACTACCTACATGAACACTGACACTACTACCTACATGAACATTGACACCATTACCTACATGAACATTGACACCATTACCTACATGAACATTGACACCACTACCTACATGAACACTGACACTACTACCTACATGAACATTGACACCATTACCTACATGAACATTGACACCACTACCTACACGAACACTGACACTCCTACCTACATTAACATTAATGCTACCACCTACATGAACATTGACACCACTACCTACACGAACATTGACACCACAACCTACACGAACACTGACACTACTACCTACATTAACATTGAAAGTAAACAGCCCTTCCTAGGTCTTATAATAGATCAAAAGCTTACATGGTCGGAACACATTCAATATATCAATGGAAAAATCAGTAAATCTTTGTATTTACTTAGGCACTTTTCCAGTCTTCTTGAAGAGAAAGAATTAAAAATGATCTACTATGGTGTCTTATACCCTCATTTGCTGTATGGAATTGAGATTTGGGGTTGCAGTGCAAAAATATATATGGAGAGAATATTGAAACTGCAAAAGAAGGCAATTAGAATAATATATAAATTAAACCATACAGACTCATGTAAGCAATACTTTAGGGAAAAGCAAATATTTACAGTATTCTCATTATATGTATATAGGGTAGTTATTTATGTGTGGAGGAAGGATAATCTAAGGAACAGTGACATACATCACTATAACACTCGAAACAATAGTGATTTTTTCAGACAGGATTTTAGAATGAATTGTAGCATTAAAGATCCAAATGTAATGGGAATAACACTGTACAATAAGAGGTAGAACTGGAACTTAAAAATTCAATGCCACAACTGGGATTTGAACCACAGACCTTCCGCTTGCCGGGCGGACGCTCTACCACTGAGCTATTGTGACAAACTGCCAGAATGACATTAAATTCTCAAGCCAGTTCGTATTTCTCCTGGTAAACCACAAAGGCAGTCTCACATCAGAAACAATTACCCCAATGGTGACTTACTATTGCAAGTACTTTATATCCCAGGATTAAATAACCTTCACATGGTAATTATTATTTATTTATGCCAACAAACTTACTGTTGGTGTTTTTAAACACACAAGCCGTGTGTGGGCAAAGTTTAAGAGGTAGAACTGGAACTTAAAAATTCAATGCCACAACTGGGATTTGAACCACAGGTCTTCCGCTTGCCGGGCGGACGCTCTACCACTGAGCTATTGTGACAAACTGCCAGAATGACATTAAATTCTCAAGCCAGTTCGTATTTCTCCTGGTAAACCACAAAGGCAGTCTCACATCAGAAACAATTACCCCAATGGTGACTTACTATTGCAAGTACTTTATATCCCAGGATTAAATAACCTTCACATGGTAATTATTATTTATTTATGCCAACAAACTTACTGTTGGTGTTTTTAAACACACAAGCCGTGTGTGGGCAAAGTTTAAGAGGTAGAACTGGAACTTAAAAATTCAATGCCACAACTGGGATTTGAACCACAGGCCTTCCGCTTGCCGGGCGGACGCTCTACCACTGAGCTATTGTGACAAACTGCCAGAATGACATTAAATTCTCAAGCCAGTTCGTATTTCTCCTGGTAAACCACAAAGGCAGTCTCACATCAGAAACAATTACCCCAATGGTGACTTACTATTGCAAGTACTTTATATCCCAGGATTAAATAACCTTCACATGGTAATTATTATTTATTTATGCCAACAAACTTACTGTTGGTGTTTTTAAACACACAAGCCGTGTGTGGGCAAAGTTTAAGAGGTAGAACTGGAACTTAAAAATTCAATGCCACAACTGGGATTTGAACCACAGACCTTCCGCTTGCCGGGCGGACGCTCTACCACTGAGCTATTGTGACAAACTGCCAGAATGACATTAAATTCTCAAGCCAGTTCGTATTTCTCCTGGTAAACCACAAAGGCAGTCTCACATCAGAAACAATTACCCCAATGGTGACTTACTATTGCAAGTACTTTATATCCCAGGATTAAATAACCTTCACATGGTAATTATTATTTATTTATGCCAACAAACTTACTGTTGGTGTTTTTGAACACACAAGCCGTGTGTGGGCAAAGTTTAAGAGGTAGAACTGGAACTTAAAAATTCAATGCCACAACTGGGATTTGAACCACAGACCTTCCGCGGAACATTGCATGAACATTGACACCACTACCTACACGAACATTGATACTACCACCTACATGAACATTGATGCTACTACCTACATGAACATTGATGCTACCACCTACATGAACATTGATGCTACCACCTACATGAACATTGACACCACTACCTACACGAACACTGACACTACTACCTACATGAACATTGACACCACTACCTACACAAACACTGACACTACTACCTACACAAATATTGACGCTACCGCCTACATGAACATTGACACTACTACCTACATGAACACTGACACTACTACCTGCATGAACATTGATGCTACTACCTACATGAACATTGACACCAGTACCTACTTGAACATTGATGCTACTACCTACACGAACACTGACACTACTACCTACACAAATATTGACGCTACCGCCTACATGAACATTGACACTACTACCTACATGAACACTGACACTACTACCTACACGAACATTGATGCTACTACCTACATGAACATTGACACCAGTACCTACTTGAACATTGATGCTACTACCTACACGAACACTGACAGTACTACCTACATTAACATTGACACTACTACCTACATGAAAATTGACACCACTACCTACACGAACACTGACACTACTACCTACATTAACATTGATGCTACCACCTACATGAACATTGATGCTACCACCTACATGAACATTGACACCATTACCTACATCAACATTGACACTACTACCTACACGAACACTGACACTACTACCTACCCGAACATTGATGCTACCACCTACATGAACATTGACACCACTACCTACATGAACATTGACACCACTACCTACATGAACATTGACACCACTACCTACACGAACACTGACACTACCACCTACATGAACATTGGCACCTCTACCTACATGAACATTGACACCACTACCTACACGAACACTGACGCTACTACCTACATGAACATTGACACCTCTACCTACATGAACATTGACACTACCACCTACATGAACATTGACACCTCTACCTACATGAACATTGACACCACTACCTACACGAACACTGACACTACCACCTACATGAACATTGACACCTCTACCTACATGAACATTGACACCACTACCTGCACGAACACTGACACTACTACCTACATGAACATTGACACCTCTACCTACATGAACATTGACACCTCTACCTACATGAACATTGACACCACTACCTGCACGAACACTGACACTACTACCTACATGAACTACAAGTACCTACAAGTAAAACCAAAAGTGGCAATATACGGCTGAAAATTAAGGGAAAGGAAATTGAAAGCCGGCAGGCTTTCAGGAAGCAGCTAACAACGAAATTAGATAAAGTTGCATAGATTGATTTAAAGACAGAAACAAAGACCGTCATGATTTTGGACATAGATGAAACAATAGAACAGGAAGATGTGAAAGCAACCATAATGAGAGAGGTAAAGAAAACCGATGATGTAATTCAAATAAAGCTATCAGAAAGGGTAGATAGAAAGAGATTAAAGTATGCTTTTGTAACGCTTGATAAAAATGCTGCTCAACAACTCCTGACTAAGAAAAGGATAGGAGAAGGATGGGACAATTGGAGAGTAAGAGAAGTAGACACCCTACCCAGATGTTATTGCTGCTATAGAGTAGAGCACATAACGAGAGAATGTGTTGTGAACCATGAAGAAAAATTATGTTATAAATGTAACCAGCCAGGGCATCAAGTAAAAGAGTGTAAAAGTGAACAGTTTTGCTACTTATGCAAGATTAATGGACATAAAGCGGATACAATGTGTTGTCCCATTTACAGGGAATTAGTAAAAAGGAGAAATATAGAAAAGAGGGGTAGGATACATAACACAGAATGAAAATAATACAAGTAAATTTAGATAGAAGCAAAAGGGCTACTGATCTCTTAAGACAGAAATGCGAGGGAAATAAACCTGATTTTGCAATTATTGCTGAACCCAATAGAAATATGGTGGAGAATAGCCGAAAATGGGTGACAGATAATTACCTAGACACAGCTACCTATATTTCACAAGATAAGATAAAAACTCGAAATAGCGGAGGAGGAAATGGGTATGTATGGATCGAGTCTGATGATACTGTCTTATATTCATGCTATATATCACCTGCTAAAAATGTGGAAGATTTTCAGTGTTTTATATCTGAAATAAATACTTCTATTCGACAACATAGGGGGAAAAAGCTATTAATAGGAGGAGACTTTAACGCAAAATCATTATCATGGGGCTCACCTATAGAAGATAGGAAAGGCAGTATCCTGGCGGAATGGGTAAGTGAAAACGACTTCATCATTTTAAATGATGGAAAAATACCTACTTTTGACAGAAACGGAGGTACGTCCTTTATAGATGTTTCTATATGCACGTCAGATATTAGTAGACAAGTAAGTAACTGGTACGTGAGTGAGGAAGAGAATTTGAGTTACCATAGGAATATCTATATAGAGATCAAAGATGATAGGAGAGGAGTTCAAAGAAAAAATCAACATAAGGGATGTATATATAAAGAAGAAAAGAAACAAGAGATACTTGAGAAAGTCGAAGACCTTATAAAGAATCCATATTATACTAATGAGGTACATGAATTAGATGAGGTCTTGGAAAAGGTTTGTAACCTAACACTAAAAAGGAAAAAGCCTCATGCCGAACGCAGATGTACTTATTGGTGGAACAATGAAATTGCAGCACTAAGGCAAAACTGCACTAAAGCAAAGAGAATTGTAACCAGAATAAACAAGAAGAACGTTACTGATGATGAAAAGGAAATAGCACGAAATAACTATTGGCTTTGCCGGGATTCTCTAAAAAGTGAAATAACAAAGGCCAAAGTTGAAGCATGGAAGCAACTATGCATAGAAGTAGACAATGACATATGGGGCATTTGGCTATAAAATAGTTACCAGCAAGCTGGGGCTGAGATCACCAATAGTAGCTACTGATGACGAGCAAATGAATATAGCGAGAGGACTGTTCCCGAAATGTAAAATGATAATATGGCCGGAAATGACCGATGTAGGCAATATTCCAGTCTGCACGAAAGAGGAAATCAGAGTGGCCGGAAAAAAAATTAGATCAGGTAAAGCTGCGGGTCCAGATGGTATACCATCGGAGATTATTAAGCTTATTGCAACACACAAACCTGAACTCCTGACTGAAACGATAAATAAATTAATTGTGACAGGGGACTTCCCTAAAAAATGGAAAGAAGGAAAACTAATTCTTATCGAAAAACCTAGTAAAATAGAAGAAAGGAAGTCATACAGGCCAATATGTCTGCTAAATGTCATTAGTAAAATGTTTGAGCAGATAATTAATAAAAGATTAATTGAAGAGCTACAGAAAGGGGAAGGACTGTCAGCAAACCAGTTTGGTTTCCGTAAAGGAATGTCTACCATAGACGCAGTGCAGGTAGTTCAAAATATTGCAGAAGAGGCAAAGCTAAATGCAAAGAAATATGTAGCATTGGTAACACTGGACGTTAAAAACGCATTTAATTCAGTCCCCTGGAAGGGTATAGTGGATAATTAAGACGACAACGGATAGCACCTTATCTTATTAAACTTATATGCAGCTATCTACAGAACAGAGTAATCATGATTGGAGAGAAGAGTACAATGGATATGACCTGCGGAGTACCACAGGGCTCTGTTCTAGGCCCCACACTGTGGAATGCCTATTATGATGATGTATGGAAGCAAGAGGTCCCAGAAGGAACAAGAGTTGTGGGATATGCTGACGACTTAGCTCTAGTAATCGGTGGTGATAGCAGAGAAGAGATAGAAGACCAGATAGAATGGACTGTAGGGAAAGTAGAATCATGGATGCTGAGAAAAGGTCTGCAGTTAGCTTCACATAAAACTGAAATAGTTGTCCTTGTAGGGAGAAGAACTGTAAGAGAAATTGAAGTGACTATAGGAACTACACAAATAAAATCTGTGAGAAGCTTAAAATACCTTGGCATCAGAATAGGACATAACTTTGGTATGGGCCCACACATCCAAAATGTAACTGCAAAAGCAGAAAAACTAATTGCGGCTCTGAGCCGACTGATGACAAACATAGGAGGTCCTAGGCCATCTAAAAGATGAATATTGGCTAGTGTTGTCAACTAAATTATACTATACGGAGCGCCTGTATGGAAAGAGTGGATCGATAAAGCCACATACAGTAAGCTGGTTGAAAAACCGCAAAGGAAGATGGCCATAAGAATTGCCAGTGCGTACAGGACCGTTTCCACCAAAGCGATCCAAGTTATAGCCGGAATTGTGCCCATACGTCTGTTAATTGCGGAAAGAACGTACCAACAAGAGGCAAATCGATACCAACAAAAGTGGGTAGCAAGAGAACGTTCCTATGAGAGGGGGCAACAGGAATGGAATGAGGAGCAGGTAACATCACAATGGACCAAAAGACTGATCCCAGAAATAAAACCATGGTTACATAGACAACATGGAGAAGTGGGTTACTATGTAACACAGTTTCTCTCAGGACATGGCTGTTTTAAGAGTTATTTGTACTCCATGAAACTGGCACAGTATGACAGATGCCCATACTGCGGCGATATCGACACAGCAGAGCATGTGGTGCTGGTCTGTCCAAGATGGATCTCTGCTAGACAAACTGTAAATCAACATATAGGTGCAGCTATTAATACAGATAATATTGTAGGCTATATGCTCCAAACAAAAGAGAAATGGGAACTGATTTAAAAAATGATTTCCTACATTCTAAAAACAAAATACGACGAAGCAAAATAATATAATTACCCCTGGGAACATAATATGACATAACATGATGAGACAAGATCAAGAAATACAGGTAGGCATCTTTTGATGTCATGTTCTTACAGTTCCAAAAGTCGTCAGATAAAAAAAAAAAAAAAAAAAAAAAAAACACTACCTACATGAACACTGACACCACTACCTACACGAACACTGACACTACTACCTAAATTAACATTGACACCACTACCTACATGAACATTGACACCACTACTTACACGAACACTGACACTACTACCTACATTAACATTGACACCACTACCTACATGAACATTGACACCACTACCTACATTAACATTGACACCACTACCTACATGAACATTGACACCACTACCTACATTAACATTGACACCACTACCTACACGAACACTGACACTACTACCTACATGAACATTGACACCACTACCTACATTAACATTGACACCACTACCTACATGAACATTGACACCACTACTTACACGAACATTGACACCACTACCTACATGAACATTGACACCACTACCTACATTAACATTGATGCTACCACCTACACGAACACTGACACTACTACCTACATGAACATTGACACCACTACCTACATTAACATTGACACCACTACCTACATGAACATTGACACCACTACCTACACGAACATTGACACTACTACCTACATGAACATTGACACCACTACCTACATTAACATTGACACCACTACCTACATGAACATTGACACCACTACTTACACGAACACTGACACTACTACTTACACGAACACTGACACTACTACCTACATGAACATTGACACCACTACCTACATGAACATTGACACTACCACCTACACGAACACTGACACTACTACCTACATTAACATTGACACCACTACCTACATGAACATTGACACTACCACCTACACGAACACTGACACTACTACCTACATTAACACTGACACCATTACCTACATGAACATTGACACTACTACCTACATGAACATTGACACCACTACCTACATGAACATTGACACCACTACCTACACGAACACTGACACTACTACCTACATGAACACTGACACCACTACCTACATGAACATTGACACCACTACCTACATGAACACTGACAATACTACCTACATGAACATTGACACCACTACCTACACGAACACTGACACTACTACCTACATGAACATTGACACCACTACCTACATGAACATTGATGCTACCACCTACATGAACATTGATGCTACCGCCTACTTGAACATTGACACCTCTACCTACATGAACATTGATGCTACCACGTATATGAACATTAACGATACCACCTACATGAACATTGACACTACTACTTACATGAACATTGATACCAATACCTACATGAACATTGACACTACTACTTACATTAACATTGACACTACTACTTAGATTAACATTGACACTACTACCTACACGAACACTGACACTACCACCTACATGAACAATGTTAGAAGTGCTACCAACAGATAACACAATTCTTATGGAAGCTTCTTTTCCCTATCTTGCAAACACTTCAGAACTTCCTGCATTTGTATACAAGTGAACATGTTCACAAATGAACCAGTTAGCCAGAGTTAACAGAGGTTGTTGCTTTTGATCTGACAAAGTGTTGATTATTCAGTGCAATCTCCAAGTAATGTTGCGATTTAAGTTGTGATGTATAGAAAGTGCTGCTACTATGAGAGATTAGAGAGGTCTGTGTTCAACACCCCAGGGAGTGAAGTAGGAGTAATAAGGGGCTGCTTTGCACATAATTCATCGTGCTGCTACATTGTGAAGAAAAGTGAAGTGACAGGGACGACTGAATTTTAATTTACTTCAGTGAAGTGACAGTGAAGAGTGAATTAGATTACCTTAATGATGTGACAGTGAGAACTTAGAGAATTGGACAAAGTTACAGTGTCAATTTCTATAATGCTACCAATGAACAAATCATTTAACAATATAAACATATGCTCCTAGGTCCAGCTGTGGACTACTTGTTTCTGGAGCATTTATCATGTTGCACCCTACTCAAAATCATTTGTTTGTTCCCCCTATGCTTCAAGAAATGGTATTTCAAAAAATATCGATTCCATGTATTCAAACACATATGCAAGTGAAATACCCCGTGGTACTCAACTTAACTTACAATGAACAAGTTTAAGAAATTTTACATTTTAAGTGTAACAATCTCTGTTAAACCAATTAATGTCATGGGGTCTTAGTAATAATTGTAAATACATAGTATATCTAGAATAGATTGAAAAAATTAATATATCAAAATAATAATTCAAGGAGGATTTAATTATTCACATTACCTGATACATTTTCAAATATATAAATGCTATTACCTCTCTTTTCAACCTGTTGCTAGCAATTTTCTCTTCTAACCTGTTAACTTTGCTTTCTTCTAAACCCAAATCAATCTCCTCTTGCTCAGAAATGGTATAGAAAACCACATACCTAAAAAGAAACAAAAACATTGTCTCAAAAATTAAGCTGAATGTGATCTCATTATCTTAACTTCAGATTTGTGGTGTGAAATTATAAATCAATTGCCTCATACTCTAAAAGCCAAACAAGGAGTACATTTTAGAACAAATTAAGGAAATATGTAATAGGAAAATGTTTATATTATACTGTAACAAATCAGAAACACCAGTTACTGCTAATCACACTTAATTTACCTTCAAGTCAGTTAGTGTAGTGCTAACGTTACACTTAGATCACTTTCATACACTTTCATACACATACAAATTGAATCACAATATAGAACTGTCAGATTACAACTCGTACTGAACTGCACTTGGCACGATTCACAGTCACTGTCCACTGATTGCTTCATAAATGTTTAACTAATTCTGCTACAGTCCACTACAACAACAATAACACTGCAAGAACAACTCCACTCTGGGCACGAGCGAGTAGCTTATATGTTGCTCATTCACAATGTCAAAGCTCTAGAAGTGGATTGCTCGAGAATGCCGAAAAGGAACAGTCTGGATGTCAGAACAGACACAATAGCTATTGAATGATTACGTAGACTTCCATGGCCTTTATCCATTAATAAAATAATAAAACAGAAAGAAAGTGCATCTAATAGCAATGATGCTGGAAGAGAACGTGATACGATAGTGTTGCTTCAAAAGGTCATTGAAATAATGAAGGACTTGAATCATGCACACTGTGAAATATAAAGATTGAAAGAAGAAAACTACAAGCTGGGAACAAGAATAAATAACAGCGATAAACAGTGTGAATTCTACGTGGAGTGCAACACTGTACTTAGATAAAAGCAGTGTGCGGCTAGCAGCAAGTGCAGTACTTATCAGCAATAAGATTCCTACAGCAGCTATACCAGATATATGCCTTTAGCACCAGATTCTGAATCCAAAAAAGATGATTTGAATGTGAAGCTTAACTTGGCAAATCCAGTAAATGCAGGTAAGAAACAGATTTGAAATTGTGTATTATTGTTAGTCGATAGTCACAGAAGGACTTGTCCAGAAAATAAATCACCTGGAACAAAATACGCTGATGGCAAGTGCTACTGGATGCTGAAATTGATGAGGCTTGCAGAAATGTGTGGCAAAAACGTTCTGATTTTACAAAGGACGACTGTGTAGTACTCATCACAGGCACAAATGACCTAGGCAACAGTGAACCTGAGAACATCATTCCAAAATTAGAACACATGATAAATGAGTTGCAAAATACCAATTTGATCGTTGTCAAACTACTTACGCGATACAACATGCACTCAAATTCCGGGTAAATAAGAAAACTCTTTCTGTAAACTCACACATAATGGAGGTGTGTAGAAAATATGAACATGTAAAGCTAGTCAACACCAACATAAGTCAGGAACTTCACACAAGACATGGGACGCATCTCAATAAATTGGGGAAGAGGATTTTGAGTGTAACACTAATGAAAGTGATTTCGGTTTGTGTGAACAATGAACCAAGAGGTGAAGTAGAACAAAGTGATGCAAATAGAATAAACTTATCATGTAGTCCAAAAAACTAGCCATCTTTTCAACAGTAAAGCATAAGGGTAAGTCATTGAAATTAATTCATCAAAATATGCAAATGCTTTCTAATAAAATTGATCAGCTGAATATATTCATATCAGAAGAAAATCGTGATATACTAGTCCAACTAAACATGGTTTAAAGTATCCAGAATGTAGTTATAACCTCATTCCATATGAATTTAACAGAAAAATTCTGCAGAAAAAATTAAAATTGGGGTGGGTGGGAATCTTTACAAGGGTAGATATATCAGAATACCTAGGGGCGACATTGCAACCAGCTGCCAAATGGTTCACAAAACATACAACGGAAAGTGCAGCCCAAGCAATAATAGCAATACAGGACATCAAAAACCTGCCCCTACTCAGTCTAGAAACGGCCGTGAAATTATTCAATTCTAAAATCTTGCCAATCCTGGCCTACAGGATGGAGGTTATATGGGACCACCTGACAGAAAAGTATCTAGAAACACTAGAAAAGATAAAATTGGCTTATCTAAAAAGGGCACTTGGTCTCTCAAAGACAACAAGATCTAGACTAGTGTACCTGCTAGCGAGAGAGACATTCCTAATTGAAGACATCAAACTTCGATATATGCTGCCACATACCAAAGCTTCCAGAAATCAACTGAACATCATGGAGGATAAACAAGAAAAAGCCGGCAAAATGCTGGGCCAAACCTAACTTTCTTCACTTCATACACTTTTGCACTTAATAAAAAGTTATAAAGCGTGTAGTGCCAAAGAGCCATACCAGTCATGAACTCTGCAATAAAGCAGCTCATATCCTGAGAACCACGCAAAGCGTCACATAATGCCATCAGGAGAAATTAAGCTTTAGTGACATTGTGACCTGAATGCCAGTGTAATCTGTTAAAAAATGCAATGTGAATAAAATTATCATTTAACCCTTCACCACTCCCATGGTTGGAGGTCTGTGACCATCTAGTACAATGATTATAGACAGGGCCCACGTTCTACAATGAGCATCTCTACAAGTAGTCACAAAAAATCTATAGCATATTACAACCAACTGCTGATGAAGGGTCATCATCCAGAGGACCTCACAACAGGTACAGAGATTATCTCGCTTTCATCCTCCACTTGTTAAGGACTTCCGCACATCTCTGTGACCCATCTGCCTGCAACCCTGAGGTTTCCTGTGATTACCTCACTTCATCTCATCCTGCTACGAGATGTCAGTCAAAATTGACCTCCAATGTGTGGAGATCACAATGTGAGGTGTCCCCCACTGTCCCACTGTGTATACCCTTTATCCTTTTTATCCATTTTCATCCTTCCTGAGCCTGTGAGGAAAGTAGTAGTCTCATTGTGACTCACTGGGCAATTGTATCTACAGAAATCAATCATGCATAAATGTTGAAGGAGCACACTTTCAGCACTTTCTGTAAGAGATAGTACAATACACTTTCTTTCACGCCAGCCTACCAGCCCAGAGCTAGTAACGCTAGGTACCAGCTGAGCTACAACAGACTCAGCTGCTGGTTGGTAGCTTCTGAAATATTGAAGGCATTGTCAAAATTTAGCATATATGAATATCATATATTTATTTGTATATTCTAACTATACTAAATGTTCACAAGGCTCCTGTTGATTTTCTATGAATGTATAACTTTTACCCTGCTCTGCATTTATTAAAGGCCAATGGAGGTTTTGTTAATATTCAGCACCAGCAGGCTTACCAGCAAATGTAAGTGAGAGGAGCTCACAGTCTCAAAAAAAGAAAGTGCCAGATAATTTTAGACAATAAAGACTGAGCTCATTTGCATCACCATTTTACACATTTTAGTGTTGCCAAGTATCTTTAGATTTGGCAATTAATTAAACTATGTAGCAAAACCAACAACATACCTATAGTCTTCCTCAATTTCTGATACATCATCAGGAAAGCTCATTATGTCTACTGGCATTTTTGTCTTCACCTCTATACCCTTAATCTGCAACAAAATGGAGCTTTTAGATGCATTCCAAGGCCAACTGAAGTTGCTCTCCTGTTAATCTGAAGAAATTCTAAATACTAAATAGATTAATTTTCCTATGTCTATAGTCAACAAGTTTTAAAGTTTGTAATAGCTTTATTGTAAATTTTTATCAGATGTTCATCAAGCCACAAGTCAGTTGACCAGTACCTGAGTAACAGTTCTTGAAACATGCTCTTTATTGATTGGCATAAACAAGATTTGTTTCTGGAAGGGGCTCAAGCCCCCATTCACAATACAGTTATTGCACAGTGGGCCAGATGGCAAACAAAATGGGACAAAAGTATTTTTATGGAATGACTGATCTCAATAAAGTTAAAATTAATATTAGCAGATATAAAACACATATCAATGCACAAGTGTGATATAGTTTGCTATTTAGTGGTTTTATCTCGAATAAATGGATGCATTTCATGAACTATCATACTCCATATTAGTGTCTGAATGCTGCTGTTCATTGTCCATGCTTGCTCCCTCTTCTTCTCCTTGCAAACCAGTTCTTTCACTCAAATAAAGCAACTTTTGTGCTTCTTCACAGAGAAGATTCTTTAGTTTTTCATACAGCTTTTGTAAATTCGAAATTAAAGGATCCGACACCAACAAATTGTTCAGTGGATCAGTCACTGTATTATGGCAAGAACTTCTTGTATGCTGCTGTTGGAACCATTTATCTTTGTTATGTGCCTCTTCAGACAGTTGACCAATGGCTATCATTGCTGAATTTATGAACTGAAATCCATGAATTAGCACTTTATAAACACTAGCAGAGATAAAACTAGGGGTATTTCTTTACAAAAAGTCATGCAGTTTCAAGCGCATGTACTCATAAATCAAATGCGCTACAGTTTATCTCCCTTCCAAAAGTATCACTAAAAAACTTGTCTCATGCATGAATTTAATGTTGTTAGGTCTACAGGAGTTTGTTGATGATGCTTGTGAATTTAGCCGCAACACTGTTTTTGTATTGTCATCTTCACCATATAACAAAAGCAGAACAAAGGAGATTAAAAAAATGTCTACATCAGATAAGTAACTCTCATCAGTATATGTCTGCTTAAATTCTTGATGACCTGTACTACCATCACACCCACATTTGCTGAATAATTTAGGTTACCCTGATTAAAAAAAATTTGTTAGAATTGATTCCAAGTACTGTGTAGTCCGTCCATCCATCCATCCATCCACCCACCCACCCACCCTCCCGTCCGCCCGCCCCCCCGCCTGCCCACCCACCCATTCACCCACCCGCCTGCCCGCCCGCCCGCCCGCCCGCCCGCCCGCCCGCCAGTGCTCACACACACGCAAAATATCTGGGTCATATTGCTGCATAAATACTTCCATTACATCTGTTTTATTTCCTAAGCACTGAACATTTACATGAATTATTTTTAGCTGACTAGCATAATTATTGACATCTCTTATATCATTCTTTACCAGACCTTGATTATAAAAAGATAACCTGCCATTTAATTTCTTAAAGGTACCAACACAAGGTTGTCTTTGTGACATTTACTACTCTTTTTAAAAAATACCTTGTTACAAGTGTGCCCATTGTCCATAATTTAGTGTCCAACGCTTTATCCCGATTATCACTATCAATGGTAACCTTAAAAGAGGAATAACATTCAGGGTATTTAGATTTGATAGATTCACACACTGCTTCACTGAAAATACCTTTTACATATATTTCTAACATCTCCAATGTAGTTGCTGGATCTAACCTAGACACAAAAAGATAAGATTTCTTGGGTAGTGTCTTTATACCACTGTCCTTATTCACACTTTTGTTACCAACTATTATTTGTTTCTGTCTTACTGGTTTCCTAGCTTTTCTTATTACTTCAGTCCATGTTTCTGCTGTTACATTTGCCACTGATTCATTTTGATTAGAAATAGCAGGCTCTTGCACTCCACCCAATAACCCATTTCTTGTCATAGAGGAGTTACACATTACATAGCTGTCATCACACATATCACTACGAACACCTGGTTTTAAAAGGCTAAACTTTTCAACACCATTAACACTGCCATTGTTTATACTTCCTGAACTATCACCATGTTTCTTTAAGGAAGGTACACCACCAGAGTAAACCAAATCTGACATGAGATGAAGTTGGTCACTTAATATTTTTACTTTGCTTCGTAATTCACTAATAACTTCAACCTTTTGTTGAATTAAAAACTTCACTATAGACACCTTGATTTTATTATTTTCATCCGCCATGCCTTGCAGGGCTTCGTAAAACTTTTCTTCTTCCACACACATAACCACACTATTGTCTTTCAGCGACATATCACCTCTACAGCAGCTAATAGCATTATCTTGGAAAACAATAACATTAGATAACTTAGCACAGCTATTGTGAAATTGATTTTCACAATCTTTACATTTGATTCCATTTACTAATCTCACTTTGCAACGTTTACACTTCGCAGCTACCAATGTAGCAGCCAATGTCGTCGCCATGATGTATGATAATGTGTATGGTCTAGCAATGTTTAAAAATCTATTTCAGCACTAATTTCTATGATATTAATGTATTATTTGCTTGGGTAACATATGAGATTAGCCTCCATACTTTGTTGTATGCTGGGTATAACTCAGCATTTCTATTAATTGCTTCGAGCTTTAATACTGAATTGACATCCATTATAAGTGCTACTGCTTCATTGCTATTGTTTTTATTTATATTTTCAGAAGGATAGTTTTTAAATGAAGACAATAATTTGGTGAATTTGGTGGGACTGCTTAGTGCAGTTTCAAGTACTTTTGCTCCACCAACTTTTTTGTTTTTCGTAGTGTTTAACGCCCACTTTTACTACTCACCACAGGCAGTCCCACCAACTTTGCCAGACCTTTTTGGACTTAATTGAGCAGCAAAAGAAAGTCCCTGGATATTAGTTGATTCTCGGAGATTCTCCGTTTTCTGTCCCTCGGATTTCATGCTACCTTCTGAAAATGGTTTTTTTCTGCCAAGAAGAGTTGAGGGAGTAGATTTACTTGTATTTGGTTCATTCTAACATAAGTGATGTCGAAATTCTTAAACAATAATTTTACTTCGGTTCAAAATTTTCCTTATTTCTGTAAGATTTGTGTAATCATAAATTGGTGTTGGTTCAAAATGACTCCACTTTTTTTCTACTTGCAAAAACATCTCTTCACCTCTAACTATTTTAGAAATTATAAAGTCGTAAACAGATTTGTTACTTTGGTTACTAGCCAACAATACTTTGTACAAGTCTCGATGTGTGAAGCACTGACCACCTGCAATATGAGGTCAGGGTGCGCCATTAGATAAAATATGTTCTGAATTCAAAGGTCACAACAAGATGCAGATTAAACTTTTAGGACATGTTATGTAAGGTATACTTTCAGTGCATAAAACATGAAGGGTCATGTAGGAAAAAGTTACATCTATTAGAACATAAAAGATCTATTATGTAATTTCTAATATTTGTGTCATGTTTAACTCAATATATCCATTATCAAGCTCTATAAAATGTTAAACACTTATTAAACAGTTGAAACTCACTATCTGCAGTATCCATTTTGCAGTTGTATCGCTTTTTAAGCATTACCACATTACATAAACAAGGAAATGACACATTGCAGCTCTGCATAATTTCAGCTGAGTAATGGACTTTTTATCTAATCCATACAAAGCCACTCCTTAGAGGTGTTGAAAAAAAGGCTAAGAAACGATTTAGTGATGATTTTTTTATGCTTAAAAATCTCTATTTTCACCTCAAATCTTCAAATTCCTAATTTTTAACATTCCATTTTTGGACTTTTGTCCCATTTTGACTTCCTTCTGGCCCACTGTGCATTGGTGTAATACAAGAAGTTAGCATAGGTTTCATAGATCTGTAAATTGCATGCAGAACTCTTATGAGTGCAGCATACGTTTCAAATTGAATAACATAAACAGTAACAGCCAATAAAAAAAATTCATACAGTCTTTATAAATAAGTAGGACATAAAAGATACTGAGCTCAGCAAACAAGAGAGCATGTGTGGCATCAGTACTTAAAATGGTGTGGGATGGCCAAACAGAAGAGTACTATGATTGTAAAGTAGATGGCATAAAATCATGCATAATAACTGAAGCTGGCAATGCATTGAGAAAAAACTGCAGAATTCTTTCTCAATGCATGCAATGCAAAGATGAAGTTTGGAGTTTGCAATCTCTTGTGTTATGTAGCTCATTACATTACTTAATGAAAATGCTTTCATACATAACATGGGGACAAGGTCTTGCATTTATGCTACGTCTGCACCAGGTGCAGATACAGGTGGGGTGCCAGGGAACCCGGGCCCCCTGTCATATCCTACTTTACTATAAATGCTATATGTGTGTTACCCCATCATCACACAAAAATGGCCAAATTGATTTCTATGAAAATTGGTATATGTACTACCTTTAATAGTTGGTCCCACTTAATGAATAGAACATTGAGGTAGGTTTCTAATGGGGCCCAAATTGAATAAATCAAAATAACTTAACTTTTTTGGGAGTTTTTGCAAACATGTTCCTTAGCAAATGTTTTTAAACATGATGTTAAGCTTTGTAATAAGCAACATTTTGAGTGGATGAGTATTTAACGAGTTATTGGAATTTTTCTTAACCGCTATGTGGGCACGTGTAATATCGCGATGTAATGATCTGGGGTGGTAGTAGACTGAAACTGGGCCCCCCCTAACAAATATTTCTAGATCCACGCCTGTTCTGCACTTACAATTTAGGGAGTAAGAGAGGCAGTAGGAGTAAGACATATTAATGGAAGCTTAGCTATGATGGGTATCCCGACAGAAATGTACCTTGTGCGAATGGGCCTTTTCAATTGCACAGAGCTAATTATAAAAGAACCTAAGGATGGAAAAAGTGGGATAGTAGAATACTGGTTTATTTTGGTAATTGTGTGCTTGCTGTTAACAGGCAGAATTGAAATGAATCCCAGACTGGAAACAATGATGTGATAATGCTGAGAGCTTTAATGACGAACATGGCACATGAGAAAAATATAGAAGAAAGAATAATGGATGTGGTGACAAGTAACCTGAAGAAGTAAAAACTGTAATCAAAGCATCAGAGTAAGTAACAAGGAGAAAGCTTATGGATTTGGACAAGAGAGTAACATATTTGGAAAAAGCAGACCAGGGGAACAGAAAGAGAAAACTAATTATCTCTGGTTGTAGAGAAGAAAAGGGAACAAGAACTTGGCAACAGTAGGAAGAGATTTTTAAGGGTAAAATTGGGATTAGGTTGGGAGATAATAGACTCCTTTAGAATAGGGAGAAGTGAAAGTTGATATTTTGACCGATATTAACCAAACTGGTTACATTGAATTTTAAGTGGAAAATGTGGGAACAATACAGCAAGACTAAAAGGAACAAGAATTTTCATAGCACACAAGTATGGGAGAAAAGAAAGGGAACTAAGAAATAAGTTTTTATTGGAAATGCACAAGGCAAAGTAGCCTTTGTAAGAGGATTCAATTTGTGGATAGAGGGTAAGAAACAGTGTAGTGTAACACCGGTGTCAGCAGCAGAGAGGAAAGGTCAGATGGAGGAAGATCCAGTGATGCAGAATGGAACAGAGGAGAGGTGGCCCCATCACTGGCGAAAGGATGGAAGGAGAGATTACAAGATGACACCACCACATCACTTTGAACAGCTGTGTGATGAAGCCAACAGGCTGGCCTTGGGAACCACAGCTGGGTTAGACATGCTTTAAGCATTGTATGTACACCTGGTGGAAGCATAATGCAAATAGGGGAGGAAAAGGTGGACATGAATACAGAGGCGAGACAAACTAGGAGCAGAACAAAGTTAGAATGGTTTAGATAGGACAGAAAGGACTCTGTACAGGGAAAAGAAACTGGGAGTTACATCATGGAACATAAAAGTTTTGTGGGAGAAGTTGAGGAATGGCAAAATCACACAGCGGATGTGATAGGCGTGGTTGAGACTTGGGCAATAAGTGATATGATGGTGTATTTAACCTCTTGAGCGATGGCCATTTAAACGTCCGCGAGCCGAGAACTGCTAGCATTTAAATTGTTAAATGCTCTTCGTATATAAACAGCTGTATTTTGTGTAAATATTAAGTTATTTTAATGAAACAAAAACTGGTATAAAACTCGTTATTTTCAGTATAAATGTACGTCATCAGCAAAGTTGAGTCGTATTTACAAAACGTTGAAATGGCACAATTTTGTTTCACTGTGGTGAAAAGTCAACTTTGCTCTGTCGAACGCATCTAATATAAGTTCTCGGAAAGATTCAGTAAAGAAACACCCATTGTATGTGTGGCTAATGCGTCAGCATACTGTGTAATAAAGCGCTACTGCATGCGTGGGCTCTTGAGTCATCAGAATAGATCAACATTACAACTTTTGCTTGCGTGAGTTTCGTAACTGAGTAGAGTCCGTGTCTTTCTTTGTTGAAATACATACGTATTCTTTCCTGCTTGTAGCTGAAGGGAGAAGTGGTATAAAAGGGTGTTTTTGCACCAACTGGATATAACCATATACAATTGTTTGGGGATTTGGACAGCTCTCTAAACCCACACAGGACAATGACCGACCTTGACTACTGACTATAAATAACTCGCAGCCTAATTGAACAATACCACGTTGGGGGTTGAAAATCCAAAACCCCTGCACCCCTCAGACTTCAAGGAAAACATTATCCTAAAAGGATACCACCAACACCATTTCGAAAGTGTTTCGTGTGCCGCAAGAAGGGAATTCGCGAATGTGGAGATGTACGTACCCTTGTGTGTTTATCCCTGTTTTGAGGTAAATCACTGCAGAACGAACATATTAAGGTAAGCCAATAAAGTATATAGACCTTACTAAAATGTTTCATAAAGGGAAAATTATAATAAGTTGAGTTGGATAAGGGATAAATAAGGGTTAAATGCTTAAACGCACAGGACGCCCATATCACTCATCCGCCATTTTAAATGGACGTGATTTCAAGTCGGTATCCCTCAAGAGGTTAAGTGGTTTTGATTTTAATGGAAAATGAGGTGTTAAAAGGGGAGATAAAGGCCGTGGGTTAGGAGGATTAGGTCTGCTAATCAGAAAAAGTCTGCAAGTGAAAGTGTTAAGGATTTAGGCAAAAAATCAGTCTTGCAGTGTGTTCATAGTGGACAGTGGGAGGAGAGTGCATGTGTTGCAGTAGAGTATAACACACCAAGTACTTCAGAATTTTATGACCCATACTTATTTAACATGCTAAGCAAAACATGGAGGAACTACTAAATAGGAACACATACAAAGGTTTCATATTAATAGGTCACTTTAATGCAAGAGTGTGGGAAAGACAAATTCGATTGATGAATCTTAAAGATGAGTTAGAGGGGAAAGTAAGTGAGTTGATAGAAGAATGGCTAAAGATAACATTACGAATAGTGAAGGTAAAGTGAATTGTTAAGGTTTTATGAGGAGTTTAATTTGGTATTACACAATGGAATGAAAGGGAAGGATGATAAAGCAGAGTTTACAACTGTAATAGGAATGGCTAAAGTGTTCTGGATAACATTCCATACTCTTCAGATTTAAATGAGTATCTTACTGATTTTGAGGTGATGAATATGGCTAGTTCCAGCAACCATTTCCCAATTGGGGCAATATTCCAGAGTACAAATTAAGAAAAAGAGAAGGTTTTCAAGCAAGAGGAAAGGATAATCCAAAAATATAAAGGGAGAGAAGAAGTAGGATCATTTTTTAAGGAGCTAGAAAATAAATCAAGCAGGATAAGGGTATGTGGGGTAGAGGAAGTGTTAAAAGAAAATAGAACAAAGGGAGCATTTCTGAGGCTTGAGGAGTTAATGAAACTGGCAGGGTCAAAAATGAGAATGAGAGAGGTTTTAAACATTATGAAGAAAGGATGGTACGATTAAGAATGAAGGAAGGCAAAACTAAGAGTTTTAAGAAAATTAAAGAAATGAAAGAAAATGGGTAATATGCAGGAAAAAGATAATTTTGTGATTGAAAGATGGGGTTATAAGCATCTTATGGAAACTAAACAGAAGGAATGGTGGAGGGGAATGATGCAGAAAATTCTAGAGGCAGAAACAGCAAAGTATACAAAATTAATATGGTTAGCAATGAAATGAGCATATAAGGGGAGAGTTAGCATAACGTAAGTCCTGAAGTATAGTGCAATTACTTTGAAGACTTGTCAGAACAGACGTAGGTTAAGTATAACAGAATCACAAAATATGGATTAATATGAATCATTAAAATACCTAACTTTTATGAACTAAAATTTTGAGAGTACAAATACTAAAATTTCTAGTAATGCTTGTAGGTATGAAATCTCTGATATTATTCTCAATGATGGAGTGAACTAAGCAGATTTTGGTTTTTTAATCCTTTATTTGTGAGTGATGCAAACATGGCACGTCCAAACTGGATACATTTGGGAGCTGAAGAGTAGATAGACATTAGGAATACTGAGACAAAACATAAGTGTTCCCTTTCAGTCACTCTACTCTCATCCATTATTACTCTTTGTCCCATGCTAGCTAACTCTTCTGCTCCCAGGATGACTTCCTTTTACCCTTATCCATTTTTTCATAAGTTTTTCAAACAGATATTTTTGGGTATCAACTAAGATGTCCAGATTTCCAATTGGTGCTTATGTGGGACCTGAATTGAAGGTGTAGGGTTATTTAAGCCTGTATGTGGTTCTTCCAAGGATTTTAAATAGATTGTTTCTAATAAAAATGGTTTATTACTCTTGAGATATTTGTTGAATCAGACAAATTTGTTTTATCCCTTACTTTGTAGTAAAAAATCTGAAATTACGTATTTCATAATTTTTTATCCATGTGGCTACTTCCACACTGGTAAAGTTTTGTCACTTTTGTTGGAACTATTCAGTAAAGAAGTGTACTACCATCAATGTCACTACCACTACCACACCATCACCATCTCTGATTAACTGTAGGAAAAAGTGTGCTCATGCCTCTTCTTCAATGACAAAATTTCTTTAATCAAATACCACTGTTGCTGTATTTTGGTCAAAGAAAAGAACATCAATAAAAGGATAAAGGCATCAGAAAATATAACCTTTTATTGAATGAATGTTATGAGTTGAATTTTGGAACACTTTTGCTTCACTAACACTGTAACAGAATGAGACTGAAAAATTCAATGCCGTAGCTGGGAGATCCATTCAAATCTCGACTATGACATTAAATTTTTCAGTCCCATTCCCGATTCTTTTCCCACACATGGCTACAGTGGAAGAACAATTAATTTCCATGGATTGACCTTATAGTTGGTTAAACTAGAAGCCCAGGATTGTAAGTTGCTATTAGGGTATGTTATCTCGTATAAATTAAGATTTCCTTGTGGTTTACCAGGAAAAATGTGACTGAGTTGGAGAATTTAATGTCGCATTGGCACGTTGCCATGGTAGCTCAGTGATTAGAGCAAATGGACAGAGACCAGAAGATCCATGGTTCAAATCCTGACTATGGTATTGAATTCTTCAGTCTCATTCTACCCTTCCCAATCAGGAAGTAAATTTTGTGATTGGTTTGTGAGAACATTCTTAGATGAAGAGTAAAAACAACTAACACACCAAAGTGAATACATATTAAGGTAACATTTATCAAAACATCGGCACTTATACCCAGTGAGCAAGTTCCTGGGGGGATGGGTAGGGTTTCCCCCCCACAAGTGATTTTATACCCAGAATTCCCCTCCCCCCCGACTAAAACATCCCAGGGGGTTGGTTTATATAACGAGACAAACAGCGAAGCATACAGCACTAAAATGCTTTCGCCCCATCAACTTTAAACGATTTGGCACCCTGCTTATACCCCTAATAGCCTGTATACAGTGTCCCAAAAAACACTGACAATGCTTAGTAGGTTGTGCGGGATGGAAAACTGATTGGTTTTCAAGACGGAACCCGGAAATTCATGGTTTGGATGCTGGAGAGCATTGAAGTCTGAGAACCTAACGTTGTGACAATGTGTTCCGATTTGTTTTGGTGTATGCAACCCTTTATTTATCTGTATACTGCGGATGAATGACCTGAGCACATCTACTGCCTAACAGACTAACAGGACCGATGTACCTCACATTTACTAGAGATGTTTTACCTACCCTTTTGGATGTAGTGCCACTTAAATTTTGGCAAGTAATGTGGCTGCAACAGAGCCCTAGAACACTTTGAAACAAATGTGCAGAATCACCTTAAGTTGCACATCTAAATCGATGGATTGGTAGAGGTGGACCAGTTCCATGGCCAGCATGGTCAGCAGATCTAACACCTCTCAACTATTTTCTGTGGGACTGTATGAAGAGTATGGTGTATTACACTCTTGCAACGTTAGCTGAGGATCTTATTGCTCGAGTCCATGGAGCGATTGAAAATCTTCAAAGACAACCGCACATATTGGGTCATGTGCGTGAGGCTCAACACCGCCAATGTAGCCTCTGCAATGACATAGGAGGTACACAGTTTGAGCCTGTTTGTAATGTAGGCAGTTTGATGTGCTACTCATGTTGGGTTTATGGACCAAATGTGAGCATATGCCCATCTCACACTTCGATGCACTACAGTGTCCAAAGAGTGCATTTCTGGACAGGGTTCCTTCTTGAAAACCAATCATTTTGCCATCCTGCACAACATACTAAGCATTATCAGTGATGTTCTGGGGCATCCTGTGTACAACAAAATGTTAAAGATAATCCCTACAGTGTCTCCTCTTTGCAGAGGTTACCCTCATCACTCGGCTGCTGCATCCTCCAGCTGTAGCCAAGGCCATGGAGGAGTGCAGGTTGCGGGGGTGGGGTTCAGCACGCCAACTCCCCCGACCGTAAGGTGACTACTTGACCTTTTAGGGATGCTACCTTTCTAACAGGATAGCTCCTCAATTGGTCGCTCAGGGACCTAAAGAGGCTGAGTGCACCCCATACCAGACCTCCCAGTAGGGGAAAAATCCCACCGGGGATCGAACCTGGGTCCTCCATGCCAGAGGTAAGAATGTCAAATATATGGGAAAGAAATTTTAAAAAATCTAATAAATGATTTATTCGTTCACATTGATTTGATGTAAAATAAGTATTAAAATGAACATTTATTTTATCCATTGTTGGTATATTAAGTTTTCAGCAACTTTCTGCTTCTATAAATTCAATTTGCAATATTAAAGTTATGTTTTAGTTAATACTGCTAAACAAACACACAAAACTTCAGGGTGTATTTCCTCATTGACACATTCTGTATGTTCATATTTAAAGGCATTGTCTCATTTACAAAATGGGTCACTTACCAAGGACTCCAGAAGCAAATTGTGAAGTTGTATTTTCAGATTCATATACTGGACTTCAGCTGCTGTACATGTAACATATTTGAGTAACAGTTCATCCTCTATTTCCAGAAATTCATGTCTTGTCTAAAAGTCACAAGCAAATGATCATTCTGATATTAAGTTATATAATCATACACATATTTATCTTATTTGTGAGTAACTTTTATTTTAGTATTTCTCAAACAAGAGAATAAAGTAATAAATAAGCAGCAGCAGCAGTGCATGTATGTACCCATGCACATATACACACTCCGTAACCCACACACAAAAAACCTGCCATGACCATTCTCCCTGACTGAGGATTTTCCCCAGGTTTTCCTTGGTTTTCATAACTGTTTAGGGTACTGGAAAGGTACCCTAAACTTAGGCCTGGAACACTTCCCTTCCCAATAAAATTATCATTTCATTTCATATATTACAGTGTCACTGCCTGATATCATATGAATATCAAACACAGAAAGAAAAGAAAAAGAAAGGAAAAGAAAACACACATTCTTCTCTCTATTTATAATATTAGTATAGTTTTAACACCACAAATAAAATATTATAATCCACAAATTTTTCTTCCATTACAACAAAGTTTTTGGACTGTGAATTGTACATAGGGGAAACAATAAAGAATGATGTTTCGTTGCAGTTGCCTATAATTTCATTTCTGTTTCTTCTCAAGTTCAAAACTTATGCTGTGCAACATTTCTACTTATAATATTACATAAATGAGATATTCAAGGACATGGATCACATTTCTAAAAGATGCAGAATTCACAATACTATGGTTAGGTGTGTTGCTGGTTGCCCACTATGACTGAACCTCTCAATTGAACCCTGTGACATACCATTTTTATAGCAACTGAGATGGAGTAATGCATCGATTTCCACAAACTGTTCCCTTCCTGCAAGATACAATTTGAACAAATCATTTGCCATACTCTTATACCACATTTCCTTAATTTATCCGCTAGTATATCATGATTCACTATGGTGAATGCCTTTGTGAGGTCTAAGAAAAAGCCAAACTGATTTCTGATTGAAACACTTGCAAAAATTGACTTGTATGCCTTATATTGTTTCTAGGATGGCTCAGTTGCTTAGATGCTGGCCTACCAATCCCAAGGTTGCAGGTTCAAATCCGGCCCAGACCGATGGTTATAAATATGCTTAAAAAGAATTATCACTCTATGTCAGTAGATTTATTGGCAAGTAAAAGAACTCCTGAGGGACAAACTTCCAGCGCACTAGCAATGCTGATGTGATCTTAGCAATTGACAGCATCATTAAATAACAAAATAATTTAATTTGAATTTTTCTTTTATTGTTTCTCCCATCAAGTGAGAGGCAGGTGTTCCCTCACATATGGTAAGTAAACCATAGATATTGACAAAAGTACAATGTTGGCAGCAAATTAATTCAATATATTTTTGTTGACATAGAGCTTAATGACTTCATGTCTGATTAGGTACGTTGGCAGTGTAGTATGGCATAGTACTAAAGTATTCTGTAGAGCATGTGTCTCTGAAACTGAGAATCTGTTATTCATATAAAAGGTTAGGATACAGCAGTTCCATAATAATTCTTTTTAAAACTTACTTAATCAGTATGTATATGATCTTAAAATCTAAGCCATCTTTTTTATCCAATTTTGGAACTTATGCGTTCTTTGTAATTTCATTTCAGGCATTCAACACATGAAAGCCACATGCGAAACCTGACAGTCAGCCATTTTGCAAAGGAAGCCCATTCTTAAGTTATCCACAGGACTAATCTCTAACCCCTTTAACACTATTTAGTCATGGTTTATGAATAAAGAAGAACTATTTTATTGTTTAGAAAATGGAAGTCATTAGTTAGACCAGCAATTAATGTTTCCCCAAATATTAAGATGTGGGTGGAAAAGCAAAAATGGGCATAATAAATATGTAGCTAGATTCAGAGTATTACCACAAGTTGAGGTTTTAATGTGGAGTTATTTTTATTTTATGTCACAGGAGCAGTCTGTTTCCATTTAAGTTGTAAGGTTAAAGGTTATATAAATGTTCCTTATCTTTTGTGGTTTTAATGTTTTGTTTTTGGAATATTAAGCTGTTTTTGAATAATTAGATTATTACTATAATTAGCATTAAAACCTTATGGTTATGAAATTGGTGTAAATAAATACTTTTAAAACAAACAAAAGTAAACATAATATTATGAGTTAGCTTTTTTCCTTCCAACTTCGTATACCCATGTTTTGGTATGCTTTGCTTAATGCCACCGCAACCTATTTTTCTTTCTCAGAGCGCCTCATTCCCAAGAGTACTGCCAAGGTCACAAAATTGTGCTTGGGTTCACATGACTAACTTAGACCATACTAAGAATATTTATGAGTAGTGCTGCAGGTAAGTCAGTTCATGATTAGGTCATGATTTCAAATGCTTAAATAAACAAATAGATAAATACTGCATATAAAATAAGTGGTAACTATATGCAACAAATTAAAGTAAGTGTTTTAGTAGGAAAATTATCAAAATACCGTTAGCAACTTACTTTTTTCAAGTTTCTAAGGTAATTCTTAGCATTATCACTTGTAATGATGAGCTGGTTTAAGTCCTTGTCCCTCTTTGTTTCGTACATAATATCTGTTGCAGGTTCCTGTATGCCTTCCAATTGCTCTTTCACAAACTGCTTCTGGTTTCCTAAAATTCCTGTTGAAATTATATATTTGTCACAGCTTAGTATTCCTGGATTTAATGTGTAAAGGAGAGACACAGAGGGGTAAGGGGGAGATAGATTATGTGAGGTTTTCCTAAGATTTTATCTGGAAAAAAATAAAAAGGAAAAAAACAGGACAAAAACATATTTTGCACTGCTCCCTCAGGAATAATACAAACTGCCACAGCTAGAAAGTACAGTTGTTGTTGTTGTAGTGTTTAACGCCCGCTTTTACTACTACGGCACCGCAGGCGGTGACACTGATGATACATGGAATGAAGATGGAGCACCGGTGGAATGAGATGGCGGGGGAACCGGAGCACCCGGAGAAAACCCGCCCTGACGCCGCTTCGTCCACCACAAATACCACATGCGGGTCCCTGGGATCGAACCCAGGCTGCCTAGGTGGTAGGCGAGCACGCTAACCGCTCGGACACAGCGCTGCCTAGAAAGTACAGTATCAAGCACTAAATGGAGTGAGTGAGTTTTGTTTAAGGGCCCTCTTCAACAACTAGGTTATTAGGGGCCGCACTAAATGGATTTCAGCTCCTATGATCTCACTCAGAGAGAAGGCATGTTATGGTGAAATTTTGACCACATATACTCTGTTGGGCTTTCCTCTTTGCCAGCTGTAAGTGTGCTAAGATTCACGTAGCCACTTTGAGTCAAGCATTGGTTTTTCAGACTACTGTGGAATATGGCTGCATAGTTTGTTGTGCAAGCAACATGGCAAATGCTATAGATGATCTATTTAAAAACCCTTTTCAAGCAGATCTTTGGAGGAAAAACATGAGAACTTCAGAGCCAGATAGACCTACTTCAAATTTAAATTTAAGTCAAAAGGCTATAAGTAGCAGTAAAAACCATAAGTATACATGGAAATTTAATATGAAATTGTATCAAAACAGATGTATCTTCAAGTTTGATGCTTGAACTGTACTTTTTTCCTTTTCATGTTAGTTATTTGGAGACAGTGATGCATGGGGTAGAGGGGTTGTGACAGACATATTAATGCATTAATAGAGAAATACAGTGTAAATAATAAACATAAAAACAGCCCACTTGATATTAGTGCATTAGGTAATGTTAATATCGCAACAATATTAAATTGTGCCTGTCATGACAAGATAGTGAAACAGAATCAGCAGATATGGGAAAATAAATTTATCTTGTAGAATTATAAATCGTATCAAATACTGTGGCGCTTTCAAGTTGGCTTTGAGAGGGCACAATGAGACAGAAACATAGAAAAAACCAAGTGTCCTTTTATTTTTCATAGATTTATTTTCTGATATAGGCAGTACAGTGAAAGTACATCTAGAAGATGATCATGTTTTTGAGAGGATTTCAAAATCCATCCAAAATGAGCTGCTGGATTGTATATTGGAAACTTGTGAAGTTATGTTAGAAGAAGTAAATATTGAGGCACATTGGTACAATTTTACTGCCACAACTTGTATGAGTACTAGGCATGAATGATATTTCATCACTGTGAATTTTTCCTGTTATCTAAAAGGCACAAGTATTCCTGGATTCCTGCAATACAATTCAATTTTTCCCCTTTCCTCTGTGAAGCAGAGATTCAGGACTTCTGTCATCACTAGGGCCCAGATTTTTAGGTTTTTAACTATTATTTTCCTTGCTGTTTAATTAACAAATTTCAAGATATATATTTGTTTCAAGCTTCCTGAAGCAGAATATGTGAATTTCATTGCACCTAAAAGGGGTTCACACCTAAAATAACCTAAACAGCTGTTTTACCTTCTTCAAACAAAGAATATTATTTTCCAATTGAATCTCATCCTAAAATCATTTTCACCACTACTATAAGCAATAAGATGGAGTTAGTTCAGGTTGCTATTGTTAAATGCAACCATTACAAATATTAAGACATATTTTGGTTTTGTGCCAGAAGCTATATTTTCCAGTTGGAAACTGCAAGCCTACCACTTAATATGCTCTGAATATAATTTTCAATGTATCCAGAAAGAAACGCCTGGATCATAGGGAGTTGAATATTTGTTTAAGCTACAGAACGTTCTTGAACACAATCACGGTTTTGTACATATGAAAGTCATAAATTCAGTATTAAGAGAAAAATATACAGGAAAATTACCCCTAGAACCTGCTGCATTAGCATGTACTTCATACACTCCAATGATGTCATGTTGCACTTAAAGGATGTTTTCTTCACACAAGAATATGTTAAGTGATAATAGGAATTCGTTTACACCAGAAAATTTGGGTGCATGTGTAGTTATCTACTGGAATGCCAAAAAATAATCTACAAAAGAAACAGTAAAATCTATTCTCCAAGTCAGAGAAGTATCCCCAGGAAAAGGGTTATGTTAGGGGTGCAAGTTAAGCCCAATTTTATCAATTTGTTTATTGATGACACACCAGAGAACATAAGTAATAGCAACCAACCTTTGCCTATAATAAATAATGTGCAAGTTCCTGGTTTGCTCTTTGCAGATGAGGTGGTAGTGATTTCCATTACTCTAAATGGTAATGTAAATGGTCTAAATGTAAACACAGAAAAAATCCAAATTGTAGTATTTAAAAAAAGGATATAAATTGAGTAAACATGAGAAATAGAAAAAA
>CM060962.1:102741911-102786911 GCA_030765045.1 Tenodera sinensis
CACACACACAAAACCAACAACTAAATTGAAGATTTATTCCACCTAAAAAATCTGCATCCTAGTTATCATATCTGCAAACACTAGGAAAACTTGGTTAACCATTCACATTATCAGTGTAATTTTTTTTTCTTGTTTTCTAATTATAGTAGAATCCCTATTGCTCAAGTTTGATTGACCAAAATGCCATATTATCTGAGTCAAATCTGTAAAATGCTAAATTACTTTTTAGTTCAGTAATTCAAGATAATGCCATAAATACTATGCTGTGTGAGTAGTGAATATATATTTTTAAGGTTGCAGACCCTCACACTTATAAAGACATTAGATTACACGTAAATTCATTATGTGCTGAGAACAAATTTTGTTCAAGTTTTAAAGAAGGCTAATACAGGTTATGTCTGCAGTTATTGCTCCACTATACCTCCTGTAAAGCAGCAGTATGAAATGTGTTGCTGCTTTGCATAGGTAGCTCACTGCAGCAGCAATTGTTCCAGCTTGTGACACCAGTGGACATTAATAAGACAACAAGAAAGCAGACAAGCATGCAATGGTGGACAGTGTGGTTTCTCTGGAGGGAAGAAGTGACTGTTTCAAACATCCACAAGAGGTTAGTAGCCATATGTGGAGAGACAGCATCAAGCTCAGATCCATGTTTTGTTGGGTATCTGAGTTTAAAGATGGCAGGGACTATGGTGAAAAATGCAAAAGCACTGGACATCCAGCAACAGCAAGCAAACCAAATAAGTCTCCTTCCAAATTAACATTTTGAAACTCTGTGAGTAAAAATACACTTAGGGTCATGTATTTTTCCAAATTTCACTCCTTAATTTCATATGAAATATCCTTGTGGGGAAATAGTAGCGAAGCTATTAAAATATTCAAATTACAAAAAAGGGTCATTAGTAGGGCTCGGAAGTTCATGCCCTACAAAACACTGAAATATGCATGCAAATATGCTCTTAAAAACTTCAAAATATGCCAAGAAATATGCACTATTTCATTAGAACAGCTCATGTCCCTTTGCAGTAGACGAGTTAGTGTAAATAATAAAATTACCTTATTCCTTAGAGGTTGAAGCAGAAGTGGTCCCGCTGCTACTATTAATTGCTAAATTACAGTTCACAATCAAAACTACACAAACTTTCAACAGCAAAACGTCGTCTATTGTCTGGCAAAACACGTTTGTAACGTGAAAAACTTCTTTACACGTCACAAGATGTTACAGGGGCATATTTAAATGATATTAACTGCTTCACAGAGAGAGTCAACTCTCTTGGTGTGACAGGTGGTTTTGGTTTTCTTTCGAGGATGTCTTGAATATCGCACATCTGTTTATAACCAGAATTTTTTGAAATTACATAATTCACTTTCTCTTTCACTTTTTGTCCTATGCTTCCAAGAACCGAACTTAGATCACATATTGTTTTTTCAAGCACAGTAAGTGATTCATGCAAAGGAAATCCTACAGCTTCCAATGCCGTTATGGCTGTTGGTAAGAAAGAAAAATGGGCAGATATGAAACTAAGATCCTTCTTTAACCCAGTGCCTGACAGAATATTTTGCAGTTTGTATTGATGAAGCATCGTTCGAGTCCAATGAATTAACAACCTCTTCGATTATATCTACGTGCTCAGCATAATATAAAACTGCATCGACCCATGTTCCCCATCGAGTTAACACCGGTGCAGGAGGAAGTCGGATATGAGGTGCTGTTGATCTAAACAACTTAACTCTTTTAGGAGATTTAACAAAAATTCTCTTTGTCCTGGACACAAATCTATCTACCAGTGGGAAAGAATCGTGTATTGTCTCAGAAATTTGATGAAGAGCGTGTGCCTAACAAGTTGTATGAATTAAGTTAGGAAAAATACCTTTCAGAGTTTTTCCTGATTTTACCATATAAGGTAACAAATAAAAGCAACCAGTTGTATTCGATTCCACATGGGCATTGTAATTTCAAAGAGTCCATCACAAACTGTGCCACAGTTAAATTGTCAGTGGCCGACAATTTGCACATATTAAAAGAGATAAGCTGTAGTCTTTTGTTCATTATTTATGGCTCCCACGATTATATTAGCAATAGAACGGCGTTCAGAATCAGAGGTTTCATCAACAGACAACCACACAAACTGATCCTCTAAATTTTGTATATTTGACAATACGTTATTGTAACAATGCCCTACATAAGTCTAACGCAGTGTACTTTCTTGAGGCACATGTTGTTGGGTACACTTGGCAAGAAAGTTTTCAAATATCGGATTATTAGTTTTGAGCAAGGGAATATCAGCAGCTAAAAATACTTGGCACAAGTCATAGGAAAATTCAGTAACCCTACTTCCTAAACACTCTACTAATTGTTTTAGAACAGGTTATTTGTTTGCGAGTTTTCTGATTAAATTCTCCGTATGTTTTGCTGTGTTTATGTGCTGAACTATTTGAAGTCTTTTCTCACTCCCTATATTTTTGTCACATGCTCCATAAAACAGTGCCCTATTATCTGTAGATATTAAATCACCCGAAAACTCTTTCTGTAAATTAATTAATCTAGCACTCTTAAGTTGGTTTTATTTTCGGCATTTGAAGAAGAACTTTTTAACATTTTATACGCCTAATTTAATTTGGAGGGAACCAGTTCACAACACTGTTACGTTTGACCACACAGAGGCAAGCGCTGCTATAATCGTGCTGCTCAAAACGTTGACCTGCACTTTATCTTTGTTAATATAAATCTGTCAGATAACGCACTGATTATTCTCTACACACATAGATAGAATGGAAACAGGGGATTCACGGCATAACAACATAACTCAGCATTGCTTCTCGCCACCTCGCGAGTTACATCATCATATGCAATACTACCAGTATGAAAAAATATTATCCAGGTGGAAAAAAAAACCATAAAAATCATTAAAATATGCTATATAGAGGCTATAGTATTGAAATAATATGCATTTATCAAAATCAAGAAAATATGCCGTTATTAGCACCATAAAATCACGTCCAAATAACTTAAAATTCCATAATTCGTGCACATAATGTAAAAGCATTCATTTTTAACGCCTATGAAAAAACATGCAAATGCACGAACTTCCTAGCCCTAGTCATTAGAATTATTCTCAGTTTACCTTCTATTGTCAGCTGCAAACCATTCTTTAAAGAACTAAACATTTTGCCATTACCCTGTGTATACTTATATGAAACAATTGTACTAATGCAAACACACATCAAAGATTTTACCACAAATTTTGAAATTCACTGTCATAACACAAGAGATAAAGCAAAATTGCACATAACCCCACATATAACAAAAAATTGTTTGAAAATAGTTTTTATTATAGAGGGATTAAATTTTGCAACAAATTACCAATTGAAATAAAAAATATAAATTCTATTCACCATTTCAGAAAACATCTCAAGCAATTTTTAATTGAAAAATGTTATTACTCGACTGATGAGTATTTGCATTAATAAAGTATTCACTTGTATTTATTAACAATGGATAAGTTTAATCTACATCTATAGTATAATTTTTAAGTAATTATTGTTTAACTTTTAAAATACTGGACAAATCCACAACAGTATATGTTAACCTCTTGAGCAATGGCCATTTAAAACGTCCACGAGCCGAGAACTGCTACCCAATATCCAGCACAGGGCATTTAAAGTGTGTCGTATACACACAGCTGTATTTTGTGTAAATATTAAGTTATTTTAATGAAACAAAAACTGGTATAAAACTCGTTATTTTCAGTATAAATGTACGTCATCAGCAAAGTTGAGTTGTAGTTACAAAACGTTGAAATGGCACAATTTTGTTTCACTGTGGTGAAAAGTCAACTTTGCTCTGTCGAACGCATCTAATATAAGTTCTCGGAAAGAAACAGTAAAGAAACACCCATTGTATGTGTGCCTTATGCGTCAGCATACTGTGTAATAAAGCGCTACTGTATGCGTGGTCTCTTGAGTCATCAGAATAGATCAACATTGCAACTTTTGCTTGCGTGAGTTTCGTAACTTAGTAGAGTCGGTGTCTTTCTTTGTTGAAATACATACGTATACTTTCCTGCTTGTAGCTGAAGGGAGAAGTGGTATAAAAAGGTGTTTTTGCACTAACTGGATATAACCATATACAATTGTTTGGTAATTTGGAGAGTTCTCTAAACCCACACAGGACAATGACCGACCTTGACTTCCGACTATAAATAGCTCGCAGCCTAATTGAACAATACCACATTGGGGGTTGAAAATCCAAAACCGCTGCACCCCTCAGTCTTCAAGGAAAACATTATCCTAAAAGGATACCACCAACAGCAAAGAAGTCCCGCCCATCTCAAAAGTGTTTTGTGTGCCGCAAGAAGGGAATTCGCGAATGTGGAGATGTACGTACCCTTATGTGTTTATCCCTGTTTTGAGGTAAATCACTGCAGAAAGAACATATTAAGGTAAGCCAATAAAGTATATAGACTTTACTTAAATGTTTCATAAAGGGAAAATTAAAATAAGTTGAGTCGGATAAGGGATAAATAAGGGTTAAATGCTTAAACGCACAGGACGTGTATACACGTCCATATCGCTCATCCGTCATTTTAAATGGACATGATTTCACGTCCATATCCCTCAAGAGGTTAAATCGATGAATAAAATTGAATTGAACCAAACAGTGCTCAGAGTGTCAATGACTTGATAATGGAGAACAGGCAAATCCCATTTGATGAACTAAAGAGGGCAACAAGTCTATCACAGTGAACCATTCACACCATCATCCATTGCGCAGAAACAGAAATTTGTGGAGATGTGCCAACAGTTGGTGCACCAGTACAGTGCAGATCCAACAGAGTTCGTAGAGCATCTAGTCACCGTCAACAAGTCTTATTTTTTCTGTGAGACTCCAGAAAAGAAATGCCAGTCTATGGAGTGGAAGCATCCTGGGAGCCCTCCTTCCAAGAAATCATGGCCAAGATTATTCGTGCAGAAACAAATTACGACTGTGTTTTGGGATCAGAAAGAGATAATTCTGGTGATTTGACTCCTTCCCAATATGGCCATCAACAGTTATCGGTACTGCAGTTCACTGAAACAACTTTACTGGTGCATTCAACAACACTGCCGCAGAAAATGGGGCCATGGCGTTCTTCTCCAACATGAAAATGTACATTCACATGCCAGTCGCCAGACCATTGCCACAGTACGTGAGCTAGGGTTTATTGTATTGACACATTCTCAATATTGTGATGATGATACTTTTGTAAACTTTTGGTTAAGTATAAATTTATAAATTCAGATATTCGGAACATGATTTATTAAAGACTGGACAGGTGATTTCCTGTTCACATTCATGAAAGTCATTTCCTGTAGGATCACATTGCCGGAATACATGGTTATGTCATGCTCCGGTTCGATACATACAGTCAGCTTTGCTGATGCGTGCTGACAAATTAGTGGCTAAGTTACTTTGTCAGTGAATTCTGTGTATTTAAACCCCAAATTTTTACCAAGTGGGCGGTCAATTCCATTGGCTAAGATGAACCTACATCACTTTGATCTTTGAAGGTTTCTTTCAAGATGGAGCTTACATTGCCAGGAATCTCCGCCACTCCATGAAGGTAAAGAGCTATCTATCGCTGACCACAATTTCATCTCCTATCATTATAATGTAAATCAATAACTTTATTTATGTAAATAAACTTCTTGAAACTAGAATTACATGTTGACTTCTAGAGTTAATCCTTCATTAGATTTCTAGACACCCTTGGCACATGGTACTCTGAGCTACCCCCCTCCTGTACCTCCCTTCCAGTCAAGCTAGTTTGCCCATTTCTAAAAATGCCCAGTATCCATTCTAACATGACACTTGGCAAAGATGTCGAAGTCCTCCATCAAAATATTCACTGGATCTGGCTTATAGTGACTATGTCATGTTCCACGCAATGAAAGAGATCATGCAGGATAAGAATTTTGCCACCAATGATGAACTTCATACAGTTGTCCACCAGTGGCATAGCGATGCTCCCAAAGTATGGTTTGCTATGCAAATATGGAAGCTGCCACAACAATGGCAAAAGTGCACAAACATCAGCAGGGAATACCTGTAATATAACCTGTATTCGTTTGCTCAGTAAATGGTTCCTGTGAACACACAAACATTGTGGTGATAATCAGCTTTGAACTCCCCTTGTAGACACATAAAGGGAACATAAAAGGTAATGGAGGAAGATTGAAATGCACCTGATCATTGGAAGCATACCAATTCTCTATATGCAAGAACTGATGCCTGGCAGGCATGCATATTTTTTTTAAAACTGGCACAAACTTATGATAGACCAACACAGCCACCTGCTATTGTGTTTACACGTACACATGAAGCAGTTTTGAATGCCATAATGAACACAAAAAGAAAATTGTGGTATCTTTAGAAATGAAGATGGAAGCAGTAAGTATAACACAACATTAATCACTGCAAAAATTAGTGTGAAAGCATTTTTCTTTTAGTTTATACACATATGGGAACATGTTTTGCGATAGAGTAACTTAAATCTATAAAGACAATTTTTAGGCCCTTGCAGTGAAGTTATCCCAATTTTCACTTATTGGAAGTGACCCTGATTGACACTAGCTTGGATAACCAGGGTTCCACTTTATTTACTAATAAAACAACAAAATCAAGCAATAAATAATTAATGGCATCCTTCACTAAAGAATCATGTTTATATTTTCAAATTACTGATAAGTAGGAGAAAATCACAAATTAGATCCCAATGTAAAGATACCATTGTTGACACTACACAAAATGTTTCATGTGCTGTGATTTCTCATCTACTTGACTGAAATTTTAAGGTTAAGTAGAGGCAACATGGATAAAAAGCTGTTGTCATAACCGCTATAAGCCTATACATTTCACTTATTAAAACAACTTTCTTTAAAAAATAAAGTTTTTAGACTATTGAACCCAGAAGATAACCCCTGCACAGAATGCTTCACATGCTAATTACACTGAAGTATTAGCTTCTTATGATGAGAGTGGTGGCACTGTGGCCAAGTGGTTAGACCATTCACCTATCACCAAGGTGGCCCGGGTTTTATCCCAGGGACACACATATGGTATTCATGGTGGACGAAGCAGCATCTAGGCGAGTTTTTTCTGGATTATCCAGTTTCCTCTGCCACTCATTCCACCAATTCCTCCATCATCACCTTTCCATTCAGCTATTTCACCTGCATTTCATATCATCCTCTTCCTTACTCATACCTGGTGGTTGGTTGACCACCTGCTTCCAGGTCTTCACTCTGTCCGGGCCATAGGTTCCTCTGCTCCCCAACAGGCATCTGACCCTAGGCACTGGCTTGTAAGTCCTACATAAGGAGAGGGTAATCATGTAAAGAAAGAGAAAGTGGTGAGAGTTCTTTGCAGGTGAATATTTTTGGTTAGTCAGTGAAAGGAAAAGGGCCAATTAACTAGTGTTATATTTCTCAATGATTGGGTAATGGCCATGCAAGGCTAATACATTAACCTAGACAAAGACCTGCTCTTTCAGCTGTTGTTGGTGATGAAGTGGTAAGGACGTGAAGAAGGGAGCAGCAATTTTACTAGAACTGCCTATGTCCTCCCCCTGTGTCAACTTGTTCTCAACATTCTGGGACACACTAGTTTTTTTGTTTTCTTTTATCAAGATTGTACAATTTAAATGTTTGGCTCAACTAGTTATGAAGAATAAGTCAATTTGAATACATGTTCAGTACTCTATACAAATTAGAGAGGAAAAAATGTACTACAAAAACTGAAAAAAATGTCACATAAACACCCTATACACACATGCATTTACAACAGTCTCAGATATAATAATTAACTCCAAATCTATTTGCATCAACAATAAGAAACTAGAACACTTTATGAAATAATCTTCCCTGTATGTCAATGTTTTAAAATGGTCTAAAATTAAGGAAATAGGACTTCTCAGTAAAGCACACCTAAAATGAGAACTGACAATTAAATAACTTTTCACTGGTGTCAGTTCTATGTATGTGTAACACTAAAATAAAATATTTTGATCTATATAGCATAGTAACTTACTTTTCATCAACTGCTCCATTCTGAGTTCTATTTCTTGTTCATTTAATATCCTCACCTTTCTATTTAACAGCTCATGATACTTCCTGAAAAATTCAAACATTAATTCCATAGAGACAAAAATATTGCCCTATAATTAAAATTATCTTGTTACTAAAATATTTGTGCTCTGTAAACTGAGAAACTGAAATAAGTTCAGAGGTGAACAGGACAAGAGGTTGCAATTTTGGGAATAAAATACTTCTGTCACATATTTAAATTATGCACACGGTAAATTAGGTATCTGGGTACAAATTTGCAATGCACAGCAATGGCATGGATTCCTGAAAACAAAAACCAGGAGTGTAGCCTATGCTGTAGACCTGGCAAGTGGACAGAACGTTACCTTATCTCCATAGCTTTTTGCTTGCTTATTTGTAGAACTTGGATATTTAGGTATTGTCACCGCGCCCGCCGCATCTGATTGCCTGCACTGGGGAGGGGAGACCCAGCCAGTCGCCTACCTGGCCTAACGACCAGCCTTGAGGAGGGAGCAGTGTCGCCCATCGCATTATTGTCGGCACTACCGCAAAGGAGCCGAAGGGAAGAGACAGAGAATGGCCGCATTGTTGGGGCGCTTGCTGAAAGAGAGAAAGGGATAGAGACTTCTGGAATTGTCTGCTTTGTATTTGACCGCAATAATAACTGAACTTTCCTGAAGTTTCCAGAACAGTGCCTGGGAGATATAAACAGCGGTAAAGTGTGAGAAGGGACAGTTCTTTGTGTTACGAATTCGGAGCCGTGCTGTTGGTGAATCGGAAAGGACTTTCTTGCTGTTGCGAGTGTACAAAGTGACTGTTTACGGAAATAAAAGTGTTTCTTTATCTCGGCTCCATCTGTCTTCTTTACTTTACACCCACCAAAGTCACACTGGTGTCAGAAGCGGGATACGACGATGGAGGCTACATTGGTGAGCTTTTTACAAGAGCTGAAAGCAGAGATGAAGACGGCAAACAACAACCTCGCTGCCGAGCTGAAAGAGATGAAGACGGAGCTATTGGCGAAGATTGACGGGGGACTCGTCGTCGTGACGGAAGGCGCGAAAGTACTCGGCGAACTGGTTGATGTGAGGGAAGACGTGGAACAACTCGGTGAACTGACTGGCGTGACGGAAGACGTGGAAGAACTCGGCGAAAAGGTGGAAGACCTCTGCCAGCATGTGGACGTCGTGGAGGACGACGGGGAACGTCTTGGCGCCCTGGTAGTAAGAGTTGACGAGAGCGTCAAAGTACTGGATGCCAGGGGCAGACGGAATAGCGCGGACCCGGGGAGGGAGCACCTAGTGGCCGAGGCGACAGTTGCGCCCGTTTCAGATAACGAAAGTGTACGTCTCGGAGAAGACAAAGGGGCAATTCAGGGACGTCGTCGAGGATCCCCTGGAGGAGTGTGTCGTGTACGTGACCAACCAGGATATGACGTGGAGGACGATCAGCAGGGAAACGCACAAGCAAACGAGCAACACGCGAGAACCGACTTGGCGTGGGACATGGGGGGGACCGTCGGAGCCATCCAATCACCTGACGCATAGTGCCGTGAACGGAAGAAAGGCGGACATCATCGTGGACGGCAGGATACAGGAGAGGCCGTGCCGAGCACGAGTGAAGACGATTGCAGCGGTGGTCGTGACTCGCGCGGATGTGGCGGGGGTTGTTGCCGGACCCATCGGAAGCAAGGTGGCTGCGAAAGTGCGCCAGAGAGGTCGGCGGACATGGTACTCAGTGAGCCGTTTCCAAGTGCGCAGGATGGCCCGTCAACACACCAGGAAGAAGGGCAACTGGACGAGGGACCGTCAAGACCGGCGGTACTGTTGCAGAATTTCGAAGCTGGATGGCATACATCGTCCTACCCGGACCAAGGGACACCATCCAACAGCGATACCTAGGATCGTGCCTCCTGGAGAAGAGGTCCGATGGGTTAGTCCACAGGTGCACAAGGGAGATGCCGCAGTGAAAGGCTGGTCGGGACGACCAACTCTGAGGAGGGAGCAGTGTCACCGCGCCCGCCGCATCTGATTGCCTGCACTGGGGAGGGGGGACCCAGCCAGTCGCCTACCTGGCCTAACGACCAGCCTTGAGGAGGGAGCAGTGTCGCCCATCGCATTATTGTCGGCACTACCGCAAAGGAGCCGAAGGGAAGAGACAGAGAATGGCCACATTGTTGGGGCGTTTGCTGAAAGAGAGAAAGGGATAGAAACTTCTGGAATTGTCTGCTTTGTATTTGACCGCAATAATAACTGAACTTACCTGAAGTTTCCAGAACAGTGCCTGGGAGATATAAATAGCGGTAAAGTGTGAGAAGGGACAGTTCTTTGTGTTACGAATTCGGAGCCGTGCTGTTGGTGAATCGGAAAGGACTTTCTTGCTGTTGCAACGAGTGTACAAAGTGACTGTTTACGAAAATAAAAGTGTTTCTTTATCTCAACTCCATCTGTCTTCTTTACTTTACACCCACCAAAGTCACAGTATTTATAACAATAAAAACAAAGAGGCAAAACGGCAATACAAATATAAGAAAAATAAATTTAAAACAAAATTTAAAAGGTCATAATAACGTATTTACTAACAAATATTTGGTTTACAAATCACACAAAGTATACACTTTTATGTTGGGCATTACCTTAACACATTAATACCCAACTAATTTTTTTTTCAAAGATTGAAAAAAATTATGTAACGTATTAGTTCAGCATAGAGTATGTCAACAGTATATTTTGTTTGCCTTTTTATTCACCCTGTGTCCCAAAATCACCCAGTCTATAAACAGACCCCTGGGCATTTATAGTGTCAAAACATACCATAATGATGAACGAATACATTTTGGTCAAGTTCATGTGTTTTATGATTAAACTTTATTTCTTAAAGCAATTACAGATCATTTAAAGCCAAACCCATGTATTTATTGAAATATTTGGAGTGGTAAAAGCTTTTTATTAACTGTGGTAAGGTTCAACACATCTGTGGTAGAGTGTTGTTTTCATTTCTTCCCATTTTTTATTTGAAGCATGATCATTTTCTGGAATTTGTTTTTTGGTAGACAAGCTTCACAATTATGGAATTTTAACCTGCTCAGGTTAAGTTGCTCAAGGAAGATTTCAAGCCTAAATTACAAAGTGCCAGGAATTGAAAAAATTCTGCACAAATTTATTAAATTCTCCTTTGGATTTCCTGAAATATTAAACCTCCTATTAATGGCCTTAAACAAGTTACTTAATGAAAAGAAATATACTCAGCCTTGGGCAACAGTAATCATTCAGCCAATATTCAAGAGCAAGGGTACCTCTAAGCAATCAGAAAACCATGGAGGAATAGCACTGTTATCTATACTTGGTAAGGTATATTGCAAATAAAGGGTTGGACCAAAGAATTTAAGACTTGAAGCTTTCACGGTGAGTGTTACTGATGATGACTTCATGGGTGATCAGCCGTATCAAATTGATAAAATCAAGCTTTCGGCCACTGTAGACTCCATGGCCTTCTTCAGGAACTGATGTCAATGCTGGAAAGTCTGGTTTATGTAGTCATAGTTTGATGGGTGGAGCCTGCGCTACTCTAGCCAATGAGCAAGTGGTGATGTGCGATTGGTGCGGGTGGCCCCCGGGAAGGCTGTTGTTATGGTCAGTCACTTGCCTGGGGTCAACATGTTGCTGTTCATGGTGTGTTTAAAAGCTGGTGTCCAAGCTCTGCTCAAATGAAGTCCGGCATCTCTATTGTAGTTCAGCAGATGTAACCTGATCTGTATAGCTTCTTTAAAGAGTCTATCATAATATCTGTCTGTGTGTTCTAGTACTGTGACATCATCAAAGTTTATTTTGTGGACATTCTCTAGCAATGCCGTACTACTGCTGACTTTTCAGACTGCAGAAGTCTGATATTTCGCTGATGCTCTTAGCATCTTTCTTCAATAGTGTGTTCCATCTGCCCTATGTATACACTTTCACATTTGCACAAAACCCTACAAATTTGTTGTTGAGATAAATTTTAACATCTTGCTTGCAAATTTTCGGACCTGCCACATTCTTTCATAAGCTGAGACGACCGAATAAGTCCATTTACCGTATCCAGGGCCAATGTTTCTAACTTTGGTTTTTATTAAACCTAGCTTGGAAAAAGCTCTTTCACAAGAAGTGTTTCTGTGGGGTAATGAAATTACTCATAATACAACCTATGACAGTTCTTTGAAATCAGCATTTCCACTAAGGTGACATGTGTTTAACAGCACTCTAGAAATTGCCAGGTTCAGGTATGTTCTTTATTTCACTTGGAATGTCACGTATTCCGAGTTTTCTACATTGATCATCAATTTCTGAACAGTGCCTTCTTCATTTAGATTACCAAATCTGGCACACTGGCAACAAGAGGATAAAGGTTAGAAAGATTAGTACGATATGAAATGGTTGCCTTAGAGGGGTGGAGGCAGGCCATGAGGGCAAAAGTGGGTTGCTATTTGTAGTTAATTTCATTTTGCTGGTGTAACAAGCCAGTGAAAATGATATTTTGCGGTATCCAAATTATCATACACCCCCATAATTATCGTACGGGTTGACAACCATGAGTACATACATTCAAATTATCATATGCCCCTATAATTATCATACGGATTGGCAATCCTGATGTATGGTAATCATCCACGAATGCAATGCATTTGGCAAGTGCTGCTAAGGTGAGGGATTTAGTGTTCATATCAAAACAGATGCAGGGAAGAGACTCACAGTAGTTACATATGTACATAAGTACTCATACATATAGGTAGTGTAAATGGGTTTCTGGAAAATTCTTCTCTTACAACTAAAGAGCAGATGAACCGTGTGAACTTTGAATATTGGATTTGAGAAAATGTAACTCATGTTCCATATATGAGTAGTCTAAAAATTTTGACTTCTGGGAATTTTGGATGGAATGATCCTAGAAATATTCGTGTTGGCAAAGTTCCTGGAAATTTACCCATCACTACTGATGTCATCACAAATAACATACTAAATGAAAAACAAATATTTTCAATGCCAAAATATCTCATGACTAGGGGACGGATTTATAGGCACTAAAAATGTATGGAATGGGCAGGCAAAAGGACATTAAAATGAGCAAAATAGGCACTCAAAAGGCACTAAAAATTAGTTAAATAAATACTTAGAAATACAAAATTTCAGCAAAACAGGCACTTAAAATGCACTATAATTAATACTAATACTTTTAATAATATATCGGTTACTTGTAAATTATACAAAATATTAATCAAGAACACAATGATCAAGATATAAGCATAGAAAATACACAAAATAGCTTAGGTGTCAAATAACTGAAGCCAAATGCTTTGATATTGGAACCTGTTGTGATACATCACCTGTCATTATCAGCCTCACATTTCATATTACAATGGATAATCCACTGAGTTTGCTAAGCTATACCTATAGTTTTGAAATAAATTATATTCTAATCAAGAATAAATGCATTAGACGCACATGTTTAATGATTCAAAAATGTTTTTAAGCTAAATCTCATTGTAAAGTTGTATCACATGATGGAGAAAGTTTTCACATAAGTCAAATTCATGATTTGCTTTAGGAAACTGAAAATATTCAGTTTCTTTCCTTTTGACTCCCCTTAACATCATGTGTTCTACATGATGTTCCTACAAGGGTGCCTTTTGTATATCCAACATGCAGTAGTAAGAAATATTTCTTCCACAAAAGCTTCACGTTAAAGCTAACAAATGCAAAAGTTGTTATCACAAATTACAAACAGGACAAATTGGCTAAAAAGGCAGTTTTAGGCACTAATAAGCAAAATAGGCACAAACGTATGAAATAGACATTTATAGGTGTTATAAAACTAAGAATTGCTTATAATTGTAGGAAACGTGCTTATAACTTAAAAGCCTATGTTTCTCAACAAAGGAATAAAATAGGCAAATAGGAAAAATCTGCTCCCTACTCATGACTGATTTGTTTCCACTCAGTTCACCAATTTTGATGATCATAGTATATAAATATAAAGGTTGACAGCATGTCACTTACCAAGGCGAGCAACCACAGAAAATAACCAAGTCTGGTCGTCAGCCAAATCAGCTTTATTTACAACTCACTGCAGGTTACTTGAGTATATTTCCCCTTCTCCCATTGACAGTTATTTGCATATTTTCATTTAGATATTAGACCTGAAGGAATGTTGCTTGATTCACCAACATGTAATGCAGTCATGTACAAAGGCCATCGAGAATAATAATTAATCCTGTAATGCTTTGGTGATAAACATTAGGCAGTAATGTGAAAACTCATCATCTACATTCCATTTCCTTTGCCCTTTCCTAACACAAAGTGAAATTCAAACTGTGACTGGAACAGGAATATAAAAATTATGAATTTAGAGTGTTGAAAAAGTATCAAATATTTATTTCCAATTTTTAGATGTACTTCAGTACCACTGAAAATCAATTGTATTTAGATTATCAATACACTGAGGTTCCATCCCAGGTGTTTTGTAATATAATCTTAATAAAAAAAAGCCAGTGATATTTAAACAAACATATTTGTATCTGAAAACTTTATTCTTGTTATTCTAGAAGTATGCTTATAATTATACTTTGCTAGTGGAACACACAGTCTTAATTTATGAAATATTGCTTAAACAGATGGACATGTTGACTTCACCATATATCCACTATAAAATAACTTGCATAGTCTGCTGGCCAGTTTTGAGTGAGCTAAGAGTTACCATGCTAAATGGCTCTGCCAAGATTCAGTAAAATAGTGCTACGACCTTGTGTGGGAATAAGATGAGCACACTGGTAAAGAGAGAAGTTAAATGCTAACAAAAGTTGAAAGATTGAAGAATTTGCATTATTTTTCAAAATCATAGTAATTCTAATACCTGAATTCCCATTTGCATTTCTTCCTCAACATATATGAGTCACCAAAAGCAGCTTCCATTTTCTCTTCCATTAAGCGATGCAATTCTTCACTTTTATTATCATATTTAACTCCTTTCTCTAATTTCTGAAATAAAGATCTATTTTTAATTTTTTTAAATTTTTTAATTTTTGAAATACAGATTTTTTTTTCAATCAGTTTGAGAATTTGAGCTCAATAAATCCCTTGTAAGAGCAATCCTAAAATGTTCTGAGAACTTTTAACCCTGAAATAGGCATGCAGCCTTTTTACACTTTTGGACAGATAATTATTTACAGTGTTACCCATGTAATCTGTTTTTCTTTTTATGAGGTCAGAGAACAAAAACTGTGGAAGTATGACACTCATCTTAATATTGTGGATATCATGCAATGAGTCATTCCACGTCAAATCCAACAAAATATGGCAAAAAATTACCTTGATCTCTCAGATTTTCTTGAAATTTTTTTTGGTGTTTTGGAACAAAATATATTTGACCCATGTTTCTTTGTTTTATAAAAAAAAAATTTATTTTGGCAGATATTACTTTTTGAAATGTCCCAAAAATTGCGCGCTCCTCACTCCTCGATCAATCATACCTCCGATTGTAATGAAGCGAATTACTTGATCTTTGGCTCAAATTAAAGAAAAATTGCAGTATTTCGTGAGGTATTTATTAGAAAATTTTATGAATTATTATTAATATTATATTTTATACGATTAAAGTTTTAAAGTTAGATAATAACATAAACTCGACCATTTAAAAATCTGGAAAAAAAAAACTAAAAATACAATGAAGTTTATTCAATATTCTCAGAAAAAATCAGAATGGAGTCTCTAATAGTTCAGCTGTAATTAACTTACCTGCAAATCAGTGCAGCGGTGACGGCTACAGTAACCTCACACAATTGCCACCTTCCATTACGGCGACTGTCAACTGCTTGAGGTTCCATGAACTTTACAACAGTACAGTAAGGAGAACACTGCTAGCTGACACTATTATATGTACACTATTAGCATCTTCAAAATGTTTTTAAAATATGCATTTTAAACTAATGTTTCCATACAACACACAGCTTTACCTCCTTCGAAAGAAAATTGTTTCACTAAAGCTTCAGTTTTTGACAAAGGAATGAAGGAGTGTAGTTTTACAGCACAGCTGTAAATAGCTGGCCCCTGACCTTGACTGGAAGTCCTGTTTGTGAATCCATAGCTTTTGCCTCTTTCATCAGCTCATATTATATATTTCTGCGAACGAAACCATGCACAACATGGTGAGGGAGGGGGAAGGTAGTGATGTCCGCATGATCTGAGACAGTCCTTGCTAATTCACTGGTACTAAAGAGGGAATATAGTGAATTTGTGAGACATTGATCATAGCGTAAATCAATTATGCCACCTGTACGTTCTAAATTAGGGACCATAACATTACACAGTCAGAGAAGAGAAATTATTTCAAATGCATGGACATACATGAAGGAAGAAGCTAAAAGCAAAGAGCTGCTTACATCAGAAGATTTTTTCAAAAAAATTCAAAAGTTCAAAAGCACGTATCAGATGCCACAGGAGTATCAGAAAGAAGGTATATTGTGGAGACATTTTTCTGCATCTGAGTAGCATAGCTGACACACCAATTCGCATGGCTTGTTACGCGCTTTCAAGGGGCCAACAACGGCGAATCCAGCTTTACTTCATGTCGTCCGCGAGCGCTTGTAGGCCTCAAGAAAAAAAATTGTAGCAAATGCACTAATGCAAGCTCCATGGCTTTTAACATCTTACTTTATAGAGAAAATGTCAGGGAATACGTGTGTATTTTTTTTAGATTTTTAACACATCGATTTAAACTGTATTTTTGGTTTTACAAAATATACCATCAAAAAAACAGTTCAAAATTTATGTGTAATAATGATTGAGCGAAAGTGGTTAAAAGTGTTGTATTTAACCTTTCCAGTGCGCCAAACCCCAACTCTCAACTCTACATGGTCTTAGACGAACAAGTGATTTTATATTACGGTGAGCGCAGAAATTGCTTAATTTCTAATAGCCATAACTAAGCATGTAATTTAAAAATACGGAAATAAAAAAATACGGGTCTCCTTATTTGATGTCTATTATCCATAAAATAATTTTGAACCTCCTGCGAAAAAGTCGTGTTTTACGGGTGTTACAAGAAGTGACGACTCTAGTAACAAAGTTTATATTTCTATTCATAATTCTCTTTTCATGATGTTTCCGGTTACTCCAGATATGGAGTATTTTGGAGAACTTTCTCTTATATTTTTTTTCTCTTGCAGTTTGATTTTATTCTGATGTTACATACATCACATTGTTCCCCAATTCTTTGGCTACAACCCCCTATTTTTCAACATAACCTTCGTGCAAGCCTATGGCCATATGCCACCTTAACAGGAGAGCCTTATTTTTTTTTGTAGTGTTTAACACCCGCTTTTACTACTACGGCACCACAGGCGGTGACACTGATGATACATGGAATGAAGATGGAGCACCGGTGGAATGAGATGGCGGGGGAAACCGGAGCACCTAGACAAAACCCTCCCTGATGCCGCTTCGTCCACCAGAATACCACATGCGGGTCCCTGGGATCAAACCCGGGCCGCCTAGGTGGTAGGCGAGCGTGCTAACCGCTCGGCCATGGTGCCGCTGGAGAACCTTTATCCCACCTTGTGCAACTCTATTGGCCTGTGTCTTGGATCAAGAACTTCGTCATTGCTGTAGTGCTTTCCATGGAGACCATGCTCTAGTGGGGCAAAGATATGTGAGGCAGTCAGAAGAAATAAGGTACAGCCTGTATGGTTGATGACGAAAAACAGTCTACCGAAGTTTTGTGTTCTCCTCCTGTGTGCAGAGACCTGCCAGTAGCTTTGCATTGTCATGGAGAAGGGAAGTTCATTCACATTTTTATGACAGAATTAAATATGGAGGAGTTCTGTCTTCAGTTACCTAGGAATTGCACAATAGGCTTGTTTGACCATGAGGGAGTAAGTTAATTAAAATAACAATGCTTACTGAGTCCCAGAAGACTGTAGTAATTAACTTACCTGTTGAGGGTATGATTTTGTGCTTGTTCCGAGATGTTGTGTGCATCACTCCACGGATTGTCATTTTGTTTCCAGCTTGAAGTGATCTATCATTGCCTGTTTGACAAATGATCACTACCATTAGCCTCATAATGAGCATGCGATTCAGTGCAGATGATCTTGTTTGCTTGAACATGTTTCCAAGATGGTATGTTTCATCTTGCTAAGACAACTGACAAATGTTCAACTAGAGCACAAATTCCTTTTTGAGAAGAACACAGTGAAGTGAATTAACAATTAAAGTAATGTAGCTCAGTGTATCATTCACTCACAAAGTTCACTGTCTCTTTACCTTAAACACATTTTGGAAGCAACCATATGGATGTCACTGTTGGCTTGATGAATTTGGTGATCAGAGCTTTATATGACGGGAAACTGAGATTCATTAACACTAGAACTGCCAAGAAGTCATTTTGACTATTTTTTAGTTTCCAATGTCCTATTTCTACTAAAAACTGTTACCACACATTATTGAAAGCATCTTGCTTCCATCAACCATGTAGATGTTACTGCTGACTTGATGAATTTGTTGATGGGAGCTTTATATGATGGATTTTCTTAAGTGTAGTGCACTGGTTTATTTACATGTCTTTTAACTTTCTCAACTTTATTGCACAGTATTTGTTTAGAGAAACCATTCTTCTGGGCTGCTTCTATGATATGTTTCCTTTCTTTCATTTTCTAAAATTTTGCTTCCCCTTTTATGCTTCAGGTAGGCTTTAGGGGCTTTGCTGTGTTGGGCAATGGCATAGATGCTTGCTCATTGAAAAATTCTTCGCCCTGCCATATGGCAGCCCTCTCTGAGCTGGTTCAGGTGGGTCAAGTTATTTCTGCCAGAGAGAAGCCTTCTCTGAGCAGCTTGGCAGTGTGACTGGATCATCAAGTTTGGAATTTTCTAGGACCTCTGCATGTCTTTGTCAGCTGACCTTCTTGCACCTTACAGCTTCCTGTGGTTCTTTCACTTCATCTATTCCTACCAAGGGTGGTAAGAACAAAAGAAGTGCTTTAGATTCAGGTATGAGGTGTCTCCTCTATTCACTGGTCATTCATTTATTCATGATATGTTTAGGTTCATTTTCATAATCCTTCTCTTTCATGGGTATGTTCAAAACAAACCTTTTAGTGATGTTAGTGCTACCATTACTAACTCATCTTCATTTATTCAGGTTATGTTTGGGGAACCATAACTTATTAAAGAGGAAAGCAAAATGACTTTCACACATGTCCAACGTAAAAAAGAACTGAGGTTTTCCTGACAAATATTTACTCATATCACTCCCTGACTTCCAGCCAGGTTGTCAAGTATTTGTACTCCAATGCTTCAAAGACTTTGATTATCTTCAGTCTTCAAAACATCAAGAGTATGAATATTTGAGATTTTATGTCCTAAATAATTTTCAGCACATGGTATACCGTGGTGACAATGCTGTCCCATTCCTTAATGATATAACTCATCACCTTCCTCTCATGAATAAGTTTGTATGTAATAGTATTTGTCAATACTATCGGAGGAAAAAATTGGGTATGCCAATGCAGATTAAAATTACATTATTTCAGAGTGGTGAATTTCATTCAGTTAGTTCTTGAAGCATGATGTTAGCCATGATATGGAGAATAATACTCCATTTATTTTATCTTGTTTAAATTAAGTGCACTAAATGATATCCAAAGTTAGATCAATAAATGGCATACTGCATTTAATACTAATATATATTTATTTGTTTTTCTGTCTGTCCTTCTGTCCGTCCACCCGCCCGCCCGCCCACGTGCCTGTGTGTCTGCTTATTTACTTACTCTTTGTTTGTCTGTTTGTCTATCAGTCTGCCGGTGGCCAGTCGGTCTGTCAGTATGTCTGTTTGTTTGTTTATTTATTTGTCTGTTTCTTTCTCTTTTTCTTTCTTTGTCGGTTTGTCCGTCCGCCTATTTATTTATTTTGTTTGTTTGTTAATTCATTTATTTATTTATTGCCACTTACTTGTTTTCTTTTGTCTTGCTTCCTCTGCTCTGCCTGATCCTCCTGCTGAATGTCACATATTGCTTGCTAAAAAAACAAAAAAAAAAGGAACATTTTATAGCAGTTTATATATACATGCACAGCTATCCAGTGACTCATGTAATTCTTTATACTACCAAAGCTGGAGAGCAGCAAGAAAAAGAAAAAGAAACACATAAAAGTATAAATTGATAAAATATTGGTGATATAAAATATGTACATTTATTATTGCTATATGACAGTTTAATACTGCATGTACAAGGTCTATGTAGTCATACCTGTTTTCATTAACTTGTTGCAACTAAAAGCTTGCCAGACTGTGGTGACATCATGTGCAGCCATCAAAGGAACAAAGAAAAATGAACACCCAGTATTTCAGAGTTCTATGCATTTATTGTATAGGGCTGTCAATATGCTAGTTGTGCTGTGCTATCAATTTGAATGGGTTCGCTTCTCACGGCACCATCATAGCAGGGCACACAGTGCCCGTCCACTAACACTCTGCTCCCCATGCAGCCGGCAGTAGAATGCAGAAGGCTAACTCAGTAACATCATTCATTATTACGAACATTTAATGTGTGTTTACATTGCTTACCTTTTTCAAAGATGTTGAAAATGTTCTCCTTGTGTTGCAAAACTACAGTCTTACTAGGTTTTCATTCACTTGTTTGAACTCTTCTGTGAGATGTTGTCTATTTCTTCCCGTATATGTAACGCTGAAGTTCATTTGTGTTATATACTCTATCTTTTAAAGCATCTGACAAATAATAATCGCTGGGCATTAAATCTGGGAACCTAGGGGGCCACTTCTCTACACTAATTATCCTGTCACAAAACACATCAGCAATAGCACACAATGAAGCCCGAAGATGCAGCCTCATCTTGCTTAAACACGCCATATAAGGTACCTAGTATCAAAAGCTGCCAAATCCATTTCTTGCCCAAACTGAGTTATGCATCGCTTCTGATAGATTTTACCTCAAGAGATTCAATACAGCCATAGCATGATAGCAAAACCTGACACATCTTATTAAAATACGTAGTCAAATATGAGGCTGAGTATCCACCAAACCTAGCACCTATATTGACATTTGTAGTTTCAAAGTCTGACAAATCCCTTTCAGGCAATCAGCACCCTGACTTCCCAGTGTGACAAAGGAAAAGTGAAATGATTTTCCTAAAACTGCAAGCATAAGTTCTTTTTGTGTCTGGCTTCACAATAACGAACATGGTGGTTACGTTTTTTCAGATGGGAGTGGTGGGCACACACAAGCACGCACACACGCACGCACGTACGCATGCACACAAAAAAAGACCTGAAAAAATACTATCCTTCAGCTGGAAGAGGTTGAAGAAATTATCCATAGCTGTGGAACAGTATTCAAAGTAAATATTCCTGATTGCAATTGAAAATCTGAACTGTAAATGTCTTAAGAAACCCAGGCAATGACATTTTAGGTTTAATGCAGGAAAAAAAATGTGATTGAAGGTGAAGTGATTTTTATTGAAATTCAGTTTGCAGGGCTAAGCTCGTCAATAAGGCTAATCTAAACATGATGCACATTAGGCCACAAAATTTAAAGAGGGATGTACTTCTGCCAAGGTATGTAATGTATTAAAATTACTATCAAAATACTTTGTAGAAGAATGGAGGAACAAACAGCTGCTTCAATTTTATTCTGGTTTAGAAAACCAAGAAGATCTAGGATCTCAGACTGAAAAAAATGAAGATGAGGTAGTTTATGAGGAAATAGAGACAGATGCAATGTAAAATGAAAGAAAAGTTTAAAGATGTAAGAGTCATATTTGTAATAATGTTTCTTGATTTCTGTTGTCCTCAAGTGACACCTGCTTTTATTGGGTATTAAAACTAACTTTTTATATAACTGAACTCATTAAAAAGTTATTTTTTTATATTACACAGATAATAGAATCTCTTTTAGTGTTGCATATAATTTAAAATCATTCACTCTTCAGTTCCAGAAACCACTAAATCCTAATTTTGGTATCAAACCTCACCACATCTAATTTTCCTAACATTTATTTCTGAGATATTTAAAAAGACCATATTCCAGAAATACTTTTTATATTCTAAAATTACATGTTAATTGGCTCATTTAACATTTTAACATTGAAGTTAAATTACTTTGGATAGTGGTTTATTCTGGGCAGTTTATTGCAATTATCCAAAAAATTAGGTGAATGGATTTGGTGGCATTTGATACTAGTCGCCTCATGTGTTCATTCTTCGTCAGTCAATTGATTGAAAAACTGTTCCAAAATTATAACTTTGTATCATTCTGCATTAATGGTTGTGTGAAATAAAATAGGGCCAATGATTCTCGTCGCACTCATGGCACACCATATGCTGACCTTAGGATCATGTAGTGCATTTTCACGCATGAGTCTCAGGTTTTCTGTTGCCCAGTATCAATTATTTCACATGTTAACATTTCCATTGATATGAAACCATATCTTGTCACTGAATAACCCCACTTGCTGGTTTATGATACTGACATGCACAGACTCAAGCAACCAAGCACTAAACCTTATTCTACTCTGGAGATCCCTGTCTTTTAAGGCTTGCACTTCTGTTGTTTCGTATGGTCACAATTTTAGTATTTTTGTGGTCTTTTGTGATGATCAACAGCTGATACCTGCTTGCTGTGCTAACTTAGAGACAGACTTTCGGTGCAGTCATTCTAATCAAGCACCAATATCACCAAGTTTTTTTCCTGTCAGACCGTGGTGTCTTCTCTTTGTTTTCTGGTCTAGTACCAATCATGTAGTATCGAATTTATGGATTATTTTATGCACTGTACATCTATTGGGTGGATCAATGTCAGGAAACCTTTCCCTAAATGATTTACAGCAGCAGTGAGCAGGTGATTCACATTTTATGAAATGAGTGCAAATGAATATTCTTTGTTTGGTACTAAATTGCACCATGTCTCAAGTCAATACACTCAAGTAAATACACTGATACACAATTGATCAGCACTGCTACACAATGCAATGAATGCTCCACTGGCTTGGCTGACCTTGCACGTGCTTCACGTGGCGTGAAATAATTCTACCACCAGCCACATGGGAAATGAAGTGTTGGCGGACAGGTGCTGTGTGTGCTGCCTCCAGTGCCATGAGAAGCAGGCCCGTTCAAATTGATGGCATAGTACATTGAAGTAACGCCTTGATGCTTTCATTTGAAGTGTTGTCCAGTCCCGCTGATTTCCTAGTCTTGCTTCTCCATATTACAGACCAGACTTCTCCTCCTGTTATGATTGGTGGCATTTCTCTTTTCATACAGTCTCCTGGTCCATCCTGTTGTTTTAGAGCTGTCTGTTATAACAATTCTGTGAAGTTAAGCTCCCAGATTTCCAGTGGGACATTTGGTACCACTGTGTTTCTTCTTGCATCTAGGCCTTTGTATGGTTTACTTTTCACTTCTATTAGTAATTGCTGTTCCTTTTTGTGTGCATACTGTATATTATTCCTCTTTGCTCATAATAAATTAAACATGTATTCTTCTTTCCTGGTTACACTTTTCCCAATTTTCCTAATCTGGTTGACTCTTTAGATCTTGTAGTCTTCCTAGGACTTTGTTTCTCCTTTCATAACATTCTGTGTCAAACCACAACTTGTTTCTTCTCATTGAAGTGGTCCCGGGATCACTTCCAACATACAGTCTTGTAGTATGCTTGTGGCAGTATCTACGAGGGCTGGAAAGAAATAAGTGGCAACACTGTTTTATCTTCGTGCAGGAGCTTTCATTCGAGCTGTAGTTGGCAACACATGTAAAGGTTAGTGGAGCTATACAACTTGGGTGGCAGTGTTAGTGTAGGTGCTGCAGTGACAGGAGTGGTGTGTACTGAATCTAAGTAGACAAATTACATCGCCCTAAAGAGGATGTTTACCAAGTTTGAAATGGATAAGATTGAAGTGGCCAGTGGAAAAAGTCCAGGGAATGTCACTTTGGGCTACGTGAAACATGCGGGAATGAGGCCATGCCATATCAGACTGTGGCACATTGGGGTGCAACTTTTCGTGCGGGACATGATAATGTGCATCAGGAACCAGGCGGAGATCAACATGGTGTCAAAAACAGGGACATTGAATTGATTCAATCTTTGCTGCATGTTGACATCATCTGGAACATCATCTTCGTCCAGCACTGTGCAGGAAACGACCCAAATTCTGAAACAGGTGTCCATCTATTGTGTTTCAGGACAACACAGTAGTTGTGCAGAACCTGTTTACAAGATGGGGTGAGAGGTTCTAGACCACCCACCCTATTCACCGGCCACGAGCCCATGTGACTTTCATCTATTCCCTAAGTTGAAAGAACCACTGCAAGGGATACGTTTCCTCGCGCTCGCCTACCACCTAGGCGGCCCGGGTTCGATCCCAGGGACCCGCATGTGGTATTCGTGGTGGACGAAGCGGCGTCAGGGCGGGTTTTCTCTGGGTACTCCGGTTTCCCCCGCCATTCCATTCCACCGGTGCTCCATCTTCATGTATCATCAGTGTCACCGCCTGCGGTGCCGTAGTAGTAAAAGCGGGCGTTAAACACTACAACAACAAACGGATACGTTTCCTCACCAGAGAGGCCATACTTTGAACTATAGGGTACTCTCTTGCAGATATCAACAAAGAGGGTAACACTACTGGTATCCTGCGACTTCCCCATATGTGGCAATGGATGCAACATATAGCAGAGGATTACAATGAAGGCCTGTAGAAGTAACGTGATTGTACAATAAATAGTTCACAAAAAATTCATGTTACCACTTATTTCTTTCCAGCCATTGCAGTTTTCTTGCTTCTATGAATTTCATCACCTGATCCTGGTTGAGGGTCCAGAAGACGGCTTCAATATCAAATAATCTCATTGTCCATCTTTGTGCTTCCTCGGGCTCTCAACCTAGGTTCTTTTGGTGCTCAAAAATTGCCATTACTGGCAGATGTTTCTGGGTGGTTTCCCAGGTGTCCCTTCCTAATAGTGTGTCCTCTTAGCCTCATCTTTTCTCCACAATGACAGATTAGGCCAGTAGTGCTGGTTCTGCTGTGCACAATGTATGTGGCGTTTTCATCAAATTGGAAATATTCTTCTGCCATCAGTTACATTAGCTGTTCCTTTTCTATTTGGGATGCCCAGGAGGCAGTTAAAGTCGCCTGCCATTATGGATGACTATTCCAGGTCAGCCTATTACAAAATTTTATCTATGTACTCAGCCATTTCCTTAGCAGTTGTCTGAGGGCAGAGATATACACTTATTATTGTAATGTACTTGAGGTGATCAGTGACTGAGACTTTTGAACATGTCACTTGCTGTCTTAGTGATACTTTATGAAAACAGAGGATTTTGCCTGATGCTCTGCCATTTTTGGGAGCTTTGTGAGCACTGGCTATGCAGTATCCATTTATGTGCAGGGGTTCAGTTTAAGAATGTTTCAATGAATATTATTACATTTTGCATGAATAGCAAGTGGTTTGGTACTATGCTCAGGGGTATTTGATTTCTTCTGCATTCTATGTGGTTGCCTTTATTGTTTGGTTCTGTTCTTTACTTCACTTTCAATGAGATAGGGGCAAAAGGTAAACCCCTATGGCCAGAAATCTTCCAAATCTAACTTTTTCTAATTATTCCTACTCTTAATGCTCTTGATCGACCTTTGGTTCTCATCTCTATGCAAGCATTTATTGATGTGATGCTCTTACCCTTCATTGAAAACCATTTTGACAGCTGCACCCATTTTCAGTAATGTCATTACATAACTGCCACTGCTGTGGCCACCAACACAACCACCACCATCTCAAATTATACAAAAATTATTAGCAATGCCATTTGGGATTTTGTTTTTAAAATTTTTTGATTTTGTTTTTAAAATTAAGTTATCATGTTACTTTTTCCCTAAGCCAGGTTCAGGAGAAATGAATTATCATGTATTTGGAAAAATATGGTAAATACAAATAAGTTACTTATAGGTCATTCTTCACCAAAGATTCCAAAAAAGACACTGCTTTTATCAATGACTTGTGACAGAGAAAACTACAGGAAGGAAATGAATATGAAGATAAATTATAGTTGCAAGAATTATTTCAATATGCTACACACTACACTATTTTTGAGAAGAACCTCTAGACATGCTTTCTCCATCATCAGCTAAGAATTTCTTGGTTTCTCAGTAGGTTTTGCTTGTGGTTTGGAGTTGCTTGAGTACACCAAGCCACAAATTTGTCAGTGGCTCTTAGCTAATGCTGGATACAAGATGTCTCCAAAATGTATTGAAGCCATTCCCAAAAATAGCAAAGTTGTTACAGTGTGTAGGTATCAATGAAATAATTCTTACATTTATCTACATTACTTTACTGTGTTTTTTCCTATATTAATGGTATTTTAATATAAATTGTAGTGCTTACTGTTACTCTTTGATTTTCATTTTCCAGGTAACTTTGTTTAGCTATCAGACTCTGAAGCCTTGACTTTATGTGTATTTTCATGTTAAGTTCACTCAGCCTTCGAAGGACTTCCACCTGAAACAATATTCCTTATTTAATGTCAAAGTTTTAGAATAAAAGCTATAAATATTTTTAGTATTTATAAATAATTTGAGATCCACTAAAATCATAGAGTAGGCACTGCAGCAAGATATGTATGATCTACATGATCTCCTATTCTCTCTTCATCATTGAAATGTATTCTGCTACATTAAGAAACATTCAACTTCTATTCTGTAAAATGCAAATAAAAGAGAGCTTTTATGAATAACATGGACTGTATCTTAATACAAGTACAACGCTTTTTGATTGCTGACAGGAACTACAGACAGGTAAAGGAGAAGAGTACATTTAAAGTAATGGTTTAGTAAGAATGGACTAAAACTGAATACCTCGAAAATGTGCATTATGCATTTTGGTACTCAACACAAACCACAAGAAATTAATTTATCAATAAACCAGACAGATACTGCAAAAATATTAGAGGTGTATGTGAACAAACAACTCAAATGGGGTGATCACATTCATTACAGTAACAAAAATTAAACAGTGCTTGCTTTAATATGTATTGCATAACTCAAATTACCAACCTGGAAATTCGAAAGATAGTCCATTTCAGTTACTTCTACTATGTCATATGGGATCATAATGTGGGGCAACTCAGTGGGGTGGGATATCATCTTTAAATGCCAGAAAAAAATATTACGCATGTCACAGGTGGGACCAAAAGAATCATGTAGGAAACTATTCAGAAGTCCTAAAATATTAACATTATCAGCACAATACCTATATGAACTAAATAAATATATTCACGCAAATTTTGTTTTGTACAACTCACAATATTAACACAGTCATGAAATCAGAACAAAAAGCAATTTAAAGCCACCTATACTCTGCTCATCAAGAGATTAGAGGAGACGTAAACAAAGCCACATGCGTTTTCACCAAGCTCTTGACGCTTTCGCCGTGTAAATAGTCCCTTGAAGAAATACTGTTACTAAGGCCTGAAATGTCACTTAATGTTTGCTAAAGCATGAACTAAGTGTACTAAGTATAGTTAAAGTATAAGAATATGCAGTTAAGTGAATCTGTAACCAGCCTAATTCATTCTGCAGGCGCATTATTCAGTATGAAAGTAACATGGCGGAACAAGTGAGTTGTGAAACATAAGTGAGGCAAACCGTTGCGAAGTGGTGAAAAGACAACAATATTGAACGTTTAAGAGGTAGAACTGGAACTTAAAAATTCGATGCCCACACACGGCTTGTGTGTTTAAAAACACCAACAGTAAGTTTGTTGGCATAAATAAATAATAATATTGAACGTGTTTAACAAGTTCTGCGAGAAATATCCCGAACTTGCAATCGAAGATGTGATGAAATTAACATCCGAGTTTACCGGTGTGTCAGTTGCAAGTAATGACAGCACATGCAAAGGAAAATCGTCAGTTGGTGAAGATCCCGGCCAAAAGCTTCCACGTACCAGATAAATGGTAGATGTAGTTTGCAACAAATTTGTGAAATCTGCAATCCGTCAAAAAGTTCACCAGTTCTTTGTTAACAATGAACCTCCACCTTAAACAAAGTGTTGTTGGCAGTTAACTCTGATCCCGATCTTCCAGATTTAAAACAAACTTCCCTCCACAAGCTGCTTCTGGAGATTAGTTTCGAGATTGTGAGCAGGAAATGAAAAAGTGTTATTGTGGACAGAGATGACATAAGTAGTAGTTAATTTCCTTGTACTACATGTTATTTGGATCAAGTAAATATATCCTTTTAGTAGTGTAAAATGCATATTATACCTACGCGTAGCGGTAGGTAACTGTGTTGCGTCATTGTGAATGCACGTGGCCGTGGAGTGATACAAACTGGTGCTTTGTTTATATCTCCTCTAATCTCTAGATGAACAGAGTATAGTTCCACCAACTATGTCCAACAAATCAAAAAACACCAATAGCATTTTTTTGCATCCTACAAACAACAAAGAAGTTCTTGACATAATAAAGACTTTAAAATCTAAAAACAGCACAGACCTTGATGGTATACCTACCTCTCTAATAAAGGTATGTGGCCATGAAATAGCGAATCCTCTTGTAGAAATAATAAACTCCTGCTTTCAATATGGCATTTTTCATGATTAACTAAAGATAGCTAAGGTTATACCTGTATTTAAAAAGGGGGCTCAAAATGACAGTTATAGACCCATAACGATACTATCAGCATTGTCAAAAATTTTTGGGTAGATCATACATAATCGTATAACAAATACTTAACTAAGTTTGACTTAATTCCCAAGCAACAAAATGGCTTTGTGAGTAATAAATCCACTATCTGCCTTATCAGACCTTGTTGAAATTATTATTGAAAACATTGAATCAGATACCTATACCGCTGCTGTTCTATTAGATCTTACAAAAGCTTTCTACTGTGTGGACACAAACTATTAACTCAGCTACATAATTTAGGCATTAGAGGTATAGCAAACAAGTTAATAAAATCCTTTATGTCAAATAGAAAACAACTTGTGACCATAAATTCCAACAACAATGAACATAATTCACAGATGCAGGATCTAACTTATGGGGTACCGCAGGGATCTATATTAGGACCTATATTATATATTCTTTATATTCATGACATAAATGAAATTATGCCAGATAATACTGGACTAGCACAATATGCTGACGATACAACTATTTCAGTCTGTAATAAAAATTTGTGTGCCCTAGATAGAAGTCTCAATGATACTGTAAATACTATAGTTATGTACTTCAGCAACCTAAATATGTATGTAAATGCTGCTAAATGTGAATTAATCACCTTTGGATTTAAAACAGTTGAGCCATCAATACAATTTTCCATAAACCGCAATGTGGTCCATAGCGTCAACTCTGTAAATCTTCTTGGATAGATAAATCACTTACCTATGCTGGAAATGTACAGAAAATGGGATAAATTATCAGCAAAAGCCTATTTGTGCTGAAATATTTAAATAAGTATATTCCAATTGAAGCAGCGGTCGCTATATACTACTCCCTTATTAACTCACATATGGCTCACGCAAATGAACTATGGGGCACCTCATCTAAAGCAAATTTGGGTAAAATATTCATATTACAAAAAAGGGCAGTTCGATCTTAGGCAAACTAAAATTCAATGAGCCATGTAGAAATACCTTTAAGCAATTAAAGATATTAACTCCACCAAGCTTATATATTTTCAAAACCGTTTTACATTTTATAAAGTGTAACTCTTTGGCACTAACCAACCCTGATGTTCATAGAAGCAACACCAGACATAAATATGACTATGCAATTCCTAGTCACAGGTTACACTTGTATGAAAAGATGCCTAGTTTTACTAGAATAAAATTTTAAAATGGACTACCAGAAGTAGAGAAATAGCAGAATAATAACTTAAATAAATTAAAACAACTGTTAAAACAGTTCTTGATTAGTAAATTCTTTTACAGTATTGAAGAATACCTGTGTAAATAATTCTGTAATAGTACATAATAACTGGGCTTGTAATATTTCACTGACAGCACTACTTTGGATTTGTATTCTGTAAATTTGTAAAAATTCAATTATAAAATGCACATACTGTTAATAGTTATTTGTGCATAGTCTCTGCTACTTGGTTAATCAGTTCTTTGTATATTATCATATTTATTCTCATCATCATCATCGCCGTGCCATAGCCGAGTGGTTAGACCATTCGCTTCTCCCCAAAACAGCCCGGGTTCGATCCCAGACGACCGCATGTGGGATTTGTGGTGGACGAAGCGGCGCTGGGGCGGGCTTCCTCCAGGTTCTCCAGTTTTCCCCGCAATTTCATTCCACTGGTACTCCATCTTCATTCCATGTATCATCAGTGTCACCGCCTGCGGTGTTGTATGTAGTAAAAGTGGGTGTTAAACACTACACACACATCATCATCACCATCATTATATTATTATTATTATTATTATTATTATTATTATTATTATTATTATTATTATTATTATTATTATTATTATTATTATTATTATTATTATTATTACTATTATTACTATTACAACTATTACTACTATTCTAGTATTACTAGTATTACTATTATGACTATTACTATTATTATTATTATTATTATTATTATTATTATTATTATTATTATTATTATTATTAATGTTTTGTTATTTTGTCTTTTGCAAGTTATATTTACTTGTTTACCATTGACTATAGCACATTCCACCCTTAGAAGACACTACACGTTAAATGGAGCGCAGTGTTGCAACATGTACTAGTTGCGAATCTTTCTCCGTGCGTGACCCCGAGGTGAACGGAGTCCTGTACTTAGTCCTTCAATTGCTCCTTGATGGGCACTTTTAACTTTGGTATCCCTGCACGCCTTTTTCGCTGTATGACCTAAATTTACAAATGACTCGTCTGCATAAACAATTGAATACCTCCTAGTCCCTAAACCTTTTTATGCCTTTTAGATATTTAGGTCGACATCTGATAGTATCATCTCTTTCTATTAATATGCACTTGCTAGCCCTTCTTTCATATTCGAACCCCAAATCATGTAAGAACCGACTAAGAGTGGCCAGTAGCTTCTGAACACCCGAAAGCCTTAGGTGTTTCTTTTACTGCCTTACACGCATTTTACTTGAAAAATAATCTAACACATTCATAATTATTTGGCGTTCCTTACTTAATTTACCATCATATCGTCTCTTCCTAGCTTCCCCCTCCATAACAGTTACACACACGACTTCTTTCGAACTAATGCTAGTGCTGCTCCTTATACTATCTTCTGTGTCAGGACTGGCGCGAGAATGCGCTGAATAGATGAATACCTTTTGTCTGACTTACTGGATAAAAGAAAAAGGTTATGGCTTGGTTTATTTTAAAAACTTTCTCCAACCCTCCTCAACATTTGTTCTCGCTGGTTCCCTGATGTAAACTCAATAACAAAAAAGTTTCACACTGCGTAACTTTTGCAGTGCACAGATATACAATTTTCTGAAAACATTTAATTTAAAAAATTATAACACTTAACTGAGTAAACATAGAGGATTCAAAGTAGGCAGGTAGTACCACTATAGTTTACTCTACCTAAGAGCAAAATATAGACGCATTCTAGCAGTAAGTTTGTTAGTACGTGATGAGTATAGAAATAGCACATATCGGACTTCTATTGAAAAAAACGTTTTCTGAAGAAATATGGGCCTATAGAAATGTATAATGACTCTAAAAAGGATATAACATTATAGAGAAAAGAATTCTGCGTAGGATAATGTGTTCAAACCTGAAATTTATAACAACTGAATATTTATACCATGCTATTAGGAACCTGGCAACAGTGCAAGGGTAGAAAAGGACCAGGCTAATGGCAACTTGTATGCGCTAGATAGACAGATATATCCCATTTAACTCCATACTGTCATCTAAGAGTGGGACAAGGTATAGATTCCATCGTGTATTACACCATATTGAATTGCAATAAAATTGAATTGAATTGAATTTATGCATAGGTTAACCTTATATGAAAAAAATTCACATTATGCTGGCATCAAACTGCCAGCCCAAATCAAAACAATAAAGGATCAAGGACTGTTTAATAAGAAACGGAAGAACCTACCATTAGACAACGCCTGCTATTCAGCAGCCAAATACATGGGTGACATTATATAAGCCTATATTCAACTAGGTAAAAAGTAGTATGTAAATACAGGGTTAGCCTAAAAGAAATAGACAAGTTATACTAATAACATATACTGTTGTGTATTTATTTCAGGAAAAACTTTTCACCTGTATTACATGCGTACATAGTTGAAATTTTGCGCCTGACATTTTTTATTTTGTTTTAGTGACGTATATGTGACGTAAGTGGCGTTTTTTGCACTGTATCACTGAAAAAGGTGTATCGTCCGTTCTTTTTCTGAGAAAAAAACCATTACTGGAATCACCTATCTGGACATGTTGCAAATTTGGTTGATGCCACAACTTCAAGAAGATAGTAATAATTTCCTATTTGTGCAGGATGGAGACTCACCACACTGACATTCCGATGTAAGGGGTTGGTTACCTTGATAAAGTTCTTCCCGGGAGGTGGATTGGCTGTTCAACTGATGAGAGCAGGGCTATGATGAAATGGCCACCAAGAAATTCAGACCTCAAACCATGCGATTACTTTCTGTTGGGCTTCATCAAAGATAAAGTGTATGTTCCCCCTCCCTGAGAGTCTGACAGAACTGAAAGAATGAATCACAGATGCCGTTGCACTGGTGGACAGTCACACTTTGGTGCGTGTTTGGGAAGAATTGGACTACAGACTAGATATTGCCTGTGTAACCAAAGGATCAAACATAGAACATCTGTAGTTGTACCACAAAAACTTCAAGGTGTAACCTACAACTCATGTACATTATTTTATCATGTCATTAAAACTCTTCATTTGGTGAACCACTAAATTTGTCTATTTCTTTTAGGCTAACCCTCTATATGTAGTTACCAGTGTATTGTGCTCTCTCTCTTATATAGAATGTCTGAAAAGAAGATAAAAGAAAAACCTTGTTTGTCAGAAAACAATAGCCCCAAAACCCAAATATTAAACTTTTTTTTCAGATCAGTATTTCAATTAAATTAAAGAACCTTTCATTGCCTTAAAACCTACAATATCTTGACACAAAAAAAAAAAAAAAAAAAAAAAAATGGAATACTGACAATCCCCAATTTCAAAACTGGTGGGATGTTAGATAGCAATATTCTGCAAAATGCAGAATTGTACTACGATTCTGTCAATGCAAGTCATATTATGGTATTTGCAAAACATGCTTCTTTAAAGAAACTGGAAAGAGGCTATACCAGGAGTTGGCAAACTGATCATCGTGATGCATGAATTGTGACATCAGGGAATGCAACCCAGCACGCACATGATGCACAGTTTGAAGGAGGGGGTTTGAAAGCTGCAGTGGCAGTGTTAATGAACTTCTCTATCATACATTTGATTTTACACATGCTTAATAGATATACAGACTAAGAGGGCTTTAACATTTACTTTTCATTAATGTATTCTTTATTCATCAGGAGCGTTATGGTTTCATATACATCTAACGTTAATTCATAAGTACTGACATACAACAGAGCACGTAGGTTTTCATCTGTCAATCCCAATCTGTTTTTAGATTTTACATTCTTCAGTTTCAAAAAAATTGCTCACGATTGTACGCTCACATATAGCACTGATATGCGCAGCAAACGAACGGAGAAACGGAAATGTTATCACATGAATTTCTCTATATAAAAGTAACCCAGCCCTGTTTTGTTAATTCTGGTTTCAAAGTTGTGTTTGTTTGTAAATTTGCAACCTCAATTTGTAACTGTGGTTTCACACAACGACCTTTAAGGTTTCATAAACTTAGTGTAGGGATGTTGTATTCCACTTCTTCACTACACTACGAAGCTTCGCTGAATATTTAAACTTTACTGTTACATTTGAGACAAAGATTGGTTTTATAATAATATTTTAAAATACCTTAAGATTTCATACTTATGAGTTGGTTGTAGTCCTTGTGATAACGTTCATTATGTCATTTAATGTTTGACTTGTAATCACCAATCAAAACCTTCAGACACAACAGACATTTCACATTTTCACCCATAGCACAGCAAAAATATTGTCCTTCCCACTCCTCTTGCAGTAGAAAGGTTCCTTTGTGTTTTCCTGGTTTTGAAAGAGCCATGTCTATTGATGCAGTATCCTCCACTGCTTGTTTTCATTTGAACGCGTATTGAGTGAAGGAGAGAGGGTTGAAACAGGGTGACATATTGCTTGCCCCTGAAGGTGATATTACATCATATCATCAGCTGGTAGATTTGCAGACCCCTGGACCATACAAATAGACAGTGATTACAAATTAATTTAAAGAAAATTTATGGCACTTTGAAAGAAAATTATCCTTCAGAATAAATTGGATTTTCAAAGCTTGCTGAATTAAGGGCTAGGTGTTGGAATATCTGGGATGCACTTGGTTTGTGGTTTGCAATACATGAAAATTTAAAACTAATAATTAATGGTGGCAAAGTTCACTTACTCACAATTAACGCATCTTATAAAGAGTGCTAGACTCCTGTTCACCGAAGTTGACTGTCATTTAGAAAAGTGTGCAAACTGTCCTGGAAAAATAAAATTCTCATAATCCATCTTTAGAAGTGTACAACTGATAAAAGACTTAATTTGTAATGTACAGATTGAGGCTAACATTACAGAAAACTGAAGAAACCATCAATGATTTCTTAGGCAAATTTTCAGTAAAATTGGAAACATTAATCATATTCTGTATGTTGCTAAACAATAGCCTGCCTTTATAATGAAAGTTATTTGAGTCACATAACTCATTACACGTATTTCTACTCAGTCTGATAAAATATTGTAAGTAGCAAACAACATACAAATGAATAATATGTCTGTAAGTAATGAACAGCCAATGCACTTCTTGTTGCATAAACTCTTCTTATCCGAATTCTATTAACCAAGCTTGATTGGTACATTATGTCAACTCTACACAATATTTGGAACTGAGCACCTCTTCCAGAACCCACTAGCACCAACCCATACTTTATGTCCATCTTCTGCAATTTTTTAAATTGTCATTTTATTATTTGATTAAAGGCATGCAGTTAATAGTTATTGTCAATTATTGAATTGCATAATTGTTTCAAACTTTTCATTATTGGTATTTTTGAGACACAATGAAACGTCACAGTGGTCATAAAGTACCTCGCCCCCCCCCCCCCCCCCTGCCATTATAATGTGATTCATGTAAAAAAGTAAAAAAGAAATAATTAAACAATGTTATAAACTGATAAGATATAATACACAATTCGAAAATAAATTTGTTTTAAAAATTGCTCTGAGATTTTGTTACCAGTGGTGGTCATACTGGTAATAAAATAACTTATACTACTTATACATGGTAGTATAAGTTCTGTAATAAGGGTTGGCATTGTCTAGGGCTAATGTAATCATGGGATGCTAAATGTTTTTAATATTTTATTTACAATTTGATAAACTGCTTTCAATTCTTGCTTTATATTTCAACATGCCTGTTTTAATACAGTTTGGATGTGCATGCTGCTAGCACCTGTACTACTTATTATTCCTGGTGCATTTACAACTATTCTTATCCCACTAAAATGCTCCTCAAGGGAACTTTGGCCTCAATGCACAATTAGCAAATGGTAAATACTTTACAATCTGCTCAAAACAAAATTGACATTTTTTGTGAAGCACATTTTGCTGTTCAACAGCCACTGTGTAAATTAGAATAATAAGTCTCTTTCATTATAGTTAGACAGAGTTTTTCATGAACATATAGAAAGGTATTTTGTTATTTTGCATTTATTACAATTTACCCTACACAGTGTAGAACTCAAACAAAGATTATGCTTAACAGACATAACATGGAATTGAAAAGGAAAATTTTAAGTGTTAAACTGCTATCATGCAAAGGTCATTACAGCATTATGAATAAATAACTATTACTAATAAAAGTTGAACAGGCATAGAAATGTGGTTATTAAAATCTGCTTCTTATTAACCAGTCACAGCAATGTAAGCCTTCATTTACTGCTTTAATAGAACTATTAAACATTGCCAAACCCAAAAATACTGCTAAAGGCTTGGAACCATTATGCAAGAGAGAAATTAAGCACAATTAATATAAAAAATCTGAGAATTGCATACATATGAGCTTAATGGTAGTCGTTTACATCTTAATTGATAACAAATTCATGACATTAAATAAGCTTTTGTAGCATGAGTCAGTGAGCATGAGAGCTTAGTATATAATATGCAATAAAAATAAAAAAGAAGATGAAAAACAAAAAAATAAAAAGCATATTATATATAATGCAAATAAAATATTAAGTATTAAAAACAGAAGCACTATTAATAGTGAAGTATTCTTTATGTTTGAGTTTTTCTGAGTCACTTACCAATTCTGTTACATTCACCTTCACTTCTAAAATGTTGGACAATTTGTAACATTATGGAGGCCATTTGGCTTCACCATCAGTTGTTGGCTGGCTCTCTTGCTCCCTCTTCCTTCTGTAATCAACCTATTGCCGTCTGGTGTTAGGGATACAAAGCTTTAACAAAGCTTCATTCAATAATGAAATTTCAAAATTTATTACATTGTCACAGTTTTTAATGATGTATATATTTTCCCAAATGTTCAATTTTGTTAACCTCTTCAGCAATATGGACGTGAAATCACGTCCATTTAAAATGACGGATGAGCGATATGGGCGTGTATACACGTCCTGTGCGTTTGTGCATTTAACCCTTATCTAACTCAACTTATTTTAATTTCCTCTTTATGACACATTTAAGTAAAGTCTATATACTTTACTGGCTTACCTTTATATGTTCCTTGTTTAGTGATATGCCTCAAAACAGGGATAAACACACAAGGGTACATCTCCACATTCGCGAATTCCCTTCTTGTGGCACACGAAACACTTTCGAGACGGGTGGGACTTCTTTGCTGTTGGTGGTATTCTTTTAGGATAATGTTTTCCTTGAAGTCTGAGGGGTGCAGGTGTTCTGGATTTTCTGCCCCCAACGTGGTATTGTTCAATTAGGCTGCAAGCTATTGATAGTCGGAAGTCCAGGTAGGTCATTGTCCTGTGTGGGTTTAGAGCTCTCCAAATTACCAAACAATTGTATATGGTTGTATCCAGTTGGTGCAAAAATACCTTTTTATACCACTTCTCACTTCAGCTACAAGCAGGAAAGTATACGTATGTATTTCAAGAAAGAAAGAAACAGAGTCTACTAAGTTACGAAACACGCACAAGCAAAAGTTGCAAACATGATATATTCTGATGACTCAGAGACCACGCATACACAAGTGCTTTATGTCACATTATGCCTTGTTTTTGTTGATGCATAAGCCACACATACAATGGGTCGACTACTGTTTCTTTCAGAGAACTTATATTAGATGCGTTCAACAGAGCAAAGCTAACTTTTCACCACAGTGAAACAAAATAGTGCAATTTCAATGTTTTGTAAATGCAAATTAACTTTTGCTGATTACGTACATGTATACTGCATATAACGAGTTTTATACCAGTTTTTGTTTCATTAAAATAACTTAATATTTACACAAAATACAGCTGTGTATATATGAAGCACTTTTAGCGCATTTAACAATTTAAATGCTAGCAGTTCTCGGCTCACAGACGTTTTAAATGGCCATCGCTCAAGAGGTTAATGAAGTATGTGATTTTAACAGTTTTATATTTTGACCAATGTTGTGGTTTTCCATCTAAAAATGGTATGATACAGAGGACTCTTCTATTTGTTTTAGCTTTATATTTCTCTAGTGTTCCTTTTGTCTAATTTTCAAATGTTGTTGTAGTTCTTCTTCATCGTCGCCGTCTTCTTCTTCCTCTTCTTCTTCTTCTTCTTCTTCTTCTTCTTCTTCTTCTTCTTCTTCTTCTTCTTCTTCTTCTTCTTCTTTTGGGCCTATGTAGCATTTCTCACATTCCTCACAACTGATCTGACACATTCCAGATTTTAAATAGGTTTGGAACTGTATTTTCAAAAGGCTTATTTAGCAAGTTCTTCAGGATGAATTTGTTTTGTGGTTCTAATCTTATATTCAGCTTGTTGAAGATTCATTCAAATTTCCTCACAGCCCAAGGATGGTAAGTGAAAATTCTATACTTCTAGTTTGTGTTTGATTGTGGTGTTAATGTGGTAGTTTATATAATTTTATCGAGTCTTTCTATCCATTTTAACACCTTACTCTTCCTGGATCTTAAAGTAATTAATGATCTAGACAGTGTCAAATTTGGAAAAAATGGATGCAAACCAATTTCACATCAATTGGCTGTCTTTAGAAGTTTCACTCACCATTTACACAATCTCCCATTGAGAAATGAGGAATGTTTAAAAGAGCAACAGCATATATTGGGAATAGCAGTGATAAATGAATTTACCACTGTCCGCATAAGAAATATGTTAAAAAGGAAGAAAAAATTGAAGAAAAGTTTGCAAACTACTACATTACTGCACAAAACACAAAATTGGAAGTATAGAAAATTCACTTACCATCCTTGGACTTTTATGAAATTTTAATGAATCTTCAACATGCTGAATATAAGATTAGCACCACAAAACAAGTTCAGCTTGAGAGCTTGCTAAATAAGCCTCTTAAAAATACAATTCCAAATAAAATCTAGAATCTATCAGATCAGCTGTGGAAGAGTGAGTGAGTGAGTGAGTGAGTGAGTGAGTGAGTGAGTGAGTGAGTGAGTGAGTGAGTGAGTGAGTGAGTGAGTGGGTGGGTGGGTGGGTGGGTGGGTGAGTGAGTGAGTGAGTGAGTGAATGAGTGAGTGAGTGAGTGAGTGAGTGAGTGATTGACTGAGTGAGTGAGTGAGTGAGTGAGAGAGTGAGTGAGAGAGAAAGTGAGTGAGTGTAGTTTAAGGACCCGTCGAGAGCTAGGACATTTGGGTCTGATCAGTTGTGAGGAATGTGCAAAATGTTACATATGCAAAATGGAAAGAAACTTGGAAAGTAGACTAAAGGAACACCAGAGAAACATAAAACTAAAGCAAATAGAAGTCTGCTGTGTCATACCATTTTTGGATAGAAAACCGCAACATTGGTCAAAATATTCTGACAAGTGACATGTCCAGTTACTTTTAATGTCACTTTGTTTCTTCTAAAACTGAATCACAAAACACTTCTCTATTTTATCATTAACACAATTTACAACTCGTCATGACCTTGCAAGTCACAGCTTTTCTGTTCTATTGTAACCTTGACACAAATATTGCTCACTGTCCTTACCTTGCTCTGTCAGTTCTACTCGCTCACAACTCTCTCAACTCCAACTGGCTCAACACTAACTTCTCTGGCCATCCCAAATTGCTTATTTTGTCCAGGTGAGTTACTGGTGAATTTTCTGGAAAATACATGTTTCTCAAAGCTTCTTGTACTGTCTGTAACCGGCCTTTGTTCTGCCTGCTCATAGTCACCGACCACATGTTGTTTACTGACCGGCCCTTACAAGCAGTGAAGTAGCTAACACTTGGTATCTCCTTTGCCCATTCAGCCGCCACAATAATATAAAATTGTTAAAATCACTTCATCAATAGAATTGAACATTTCAGAAAAATATACATCATCAAAAATTGTGATAGCGTAATCAAGTTTGAAATCCTGACATTGAATTAAGTATTAAAGCTTTGTGCACTTAACACCAGATGGTAACAGGATCATTACAGCAGGAGGAGGGAGCAAGAAGGAGAGAGCTTCGTCAACCAACAGCTGATGAGGTTGAGTCACCTTGAAAATGTTACAAATTTTCCAACATTTTTAAAGTGAAGGTGAGTGTAAGTGAATTAATAAGTGACTCATAGAAATTCAAACATTAATAAAGCATATTTGTACGAAGAAGCAGAATGAAAATTCAAAGATGTCCAATTATTCACATTTACAGTATGATCTATGGCAAATGAAACAAATTAGTTTTGGGTTTATGCACTATAACTAGAAAGCTGCCAACATTTTCCAGTTACTGTGGTCAGCTGGTAGATCTTGATATGCCAATTGCCATCATTGAGAGAGTTCTCTGAACATAACTTTTCATTGGTTTCCTCAATGTGAACATTTGGCCAAAATATATATCTCCCACCATAAAATGTATAGATTTTCTTGCCAGAATTTTCTGTAATTATGAGGAGCACAAGAAATGTAATGATATTATACAAAGTCTTCATTTGGTGCATGGCCAGCCTAATGGGAATTTCTTGGCACTGAGAAATGTGCAGTTTGCCAGCACAGTCAGATAGCCGCTTACATTCAGGCACATAGGTATGTTTCTAATACAACCACACATCTTTGTCACAGAAGAGTCCTGCCACCAAACATCTCTCACACATCTTAAGAAAATGTTTGTTAACACCCATTAATTCTTCATAGTCATAAAATTAAAACAGGTTTTATCCATTAAAAGATTAAATGATCATAAATAGTGACCCAATACCCAGTTACAAGAATTGGCTCTTCTCTCATTATCGTGTGGTTAGGATTCCTGAACTAGTGATCTTATATAAAACAATAAGCATTTTAGATAGTGGATTGCCACAGTTATTAAAATTAGAGCAAAGTGAGTCAGCCTTGTACACATCTTTCTCTCCAAAAGTGTTTGCAAGCTTGACTCACTTTTCTCTAATTTTAATACAGTTATCATATTAGATTTTAATTTTAAAAGTTTAGTGGCCTTCCAAGTCGAGATTTATGACATTCCTGATTCTTGTCACAGCTTCCTCAGAGATTTTTTCTAATTTCATTGTATATTATCTCCAATATTATCACGTTTTTCTTCTATTAGGATACAGTGATTTAATTTGGATTTTTCTAACCAAGAATAGATCTTGTTTCCCTAAAATTATTCACAAGACTATAAATTGTTTCTCTGTGAGGTGCACAGACAGCTGGGAATCCATCTATAAATTGTCTCAGTTCTGTACAAGAAGTTTGTTGTCACACAGGAGTCAAACATGAAGCTGCAAAAGTATACAGATATTTTGACATTATAACAGTACTAACACACTATAACACTGAAATATATATGCTCTCACAAGGTATTAACCTCTATACAGCACATACTTCATGTCAACTGATTAACCAGCACAGAGAGAGGAGGAGAAAGTGGTAGGGGGACAGAACAAGTTAAAAACAGCACCATGCAGGGCAAGCAATGCCCCACAATACAGACTTGCACCCAAACAAACCTTCTGTGGATAGGAACATATTAATGGGATTTTACTGAATAGGAAAGCTTTAAGGACCTTATATTGGGAACAGGTATGACCTCAGAAAAGAGAAAAGTGTCAGAAACAGTAATTAATATTATCATGATCACATACTTTGTCTTTCTCAAGATTTCCATTTTTCTCTTCTTCTTGGTTGAAAAATTCATTTTGAAGATCTATATTGGTATATGATACGATATATGACTTTTCATAAAATGTTCCATCCATCAGTATTACCTGAAAAAATAATCATCAATAAAACCATTGTTATTCTTCATGATTAACTTATCTCATTAAGAACCTTAGAAAATGAGCTCTAGATTTAGGATTCTCATCTTCTATTCTGAACTCATTCTAATATCTTGCAAAAGAAATAGTTCAATTACTGAAGAGTAACTACAAATTAATCAAATGCTCATTGATGAGTTTCTTGGCATGGATACAAATTTTGCATTTAGTTGGACTTGTCCAAGGTGTGTTTGTTATCACTTGGAAAGTAGAAATTTTATGGAGCAGTTCTTGATTTTCTATATTACTAGTTTTTTTGATGTGACACAATCATAACTGGTGATGGAGGCAAAATGCCCTTCAAAATATGTAATGAACTTGAGTGTTTGATCCATTCATTACTAGGGACCGTTCACAATGAAAATTAAGCCTTAACATAAAAACATAAAACTTAAGCACAAACTTAACTTGAGATATTGTCTTTCACAGCAAGAAATGGAATCACAAGAGAGCTAATACGGTAGTCTGCAAAGCAATTACTGACAATACACATGACAAAAGAGGTTATATACATGTATCAAAATAAACAACAGTTAACTACCATGTTAAGGGATGCTAAACTCATAGAAAAGCACCATCTACCAACATGATTTGTTTTGTTGTGATTTTTATAGATATTCCAGGATTTCTGGCACAAGATCTTATACAGAAAGGCAGTTAATGAGTGAGTACATGTTGATAGAACATCTGATGTGAGGTAGCATCACAATTACTGGAAGAGAATTGCTTTCTGGTAGGCTAATTTCTTATGCTTCATTCTATGTTTATTTTTATGTTTAAATTACTTAACAGTTCCATTATAATTTTTATCATCTAATTTTTAAGTTTATGTTATGCTTAAGCTTAATGTCAATTAGGCCTTACTCTTCAGTATTCTCATACTTCATTGTTGTCCGCTATTTATGTTGATTTAAGATATCAGCACCCTAGTTTCATTGTTTTTTTTATAAAGAAGTTCTCATACATAATATACACATACATTGCTAATCTAATCAGTACCCTTTAAAGATTAGCCTATAAACCTCCACACCTCATTCAGAATGTCTCCTTTTTTTAACAAGGAAGATTACGCACCCTTTAAACATAGTCTGTTATCTAATATAAGATTACAAATATCTAATGACTTCAAAAACTAAAAGTGAAGCATTACAGACATAAATATAAAAGAATTAATATAAACAGTCACAGTTTGACTGTATCATATTTTGAAAATACACATTCTGAGAAGATTGTTATTAACAACTCAACAACAAATAAGAACACAGTTCTCAAAGCATGGGTGTATATTATGACGGTTGAAATTTAAGCATTAATTTACCCATATTCAATTCTGGATTTCTATACAGCAAATGACAATCTTAATACACATTAATAGACCATTTTTGTTCTGTTTACTGGTATAAAAACATATTTATTTCCCAGAAACAATGTCTTCAGCTAAAACATATCCATGAGTAATTCCAATAACAAGCATTTGGCCCACATTACAAAATTGTAAGTTGCCATTGGAGTGTGCTATTTCAGAATGATTTAAGAATGCCTTGTGGTTTATCAGAAAAAAATGGAGTCAGTAAGACACTAATGTCATGCTGGTGTGTTGCACTAATGGTCAGCCGGTCAAAGCAGTGACACAAAAAGCCAGAGATCCATGGTTCAAATCCTGGCTATGGCATTGGATACTTCATTCTAATTCTACGTTTCCAACTTTAGCCTATGTTTAGGGTTAGGGCTATACAACTGAGGGGGACACATTGCACACTTAGATCTACATAGATCCATAATGGCTAACACCTGCAAGGACAGGAAGAAGGGATGACACAAAGGAACCACAGGAGGCCACAGGCTGCAGGTATGGGAGTAGTTTCCTTTGAGTAAGCATCCATGTCATCTGTCTGGTGCTGCCATATGCCACAAAACTTAGCATACCTGAAAGATGAGAAGGAAGCAGAATGAAAGAGAAATTATGGTACGGAAATCATGGTAGATGAGATACCACCCCAGTATTCACCTACCAACCAGGGAAAGTCATGAAAACTTAAGGTCAGAATGAATGGTTGGCAGGAACCAAAACCCAGGAACCCAGAACACGAGCCTTGCATGTTGCTGCACAGCCATTTTGCTCTGAACTTTAGCTTACACGCATCTTGTGTGGAAGAAAAATTAATTAACACTGATTGACTTAATAGTGGTTAATCATGAAGCCTGGGACTTAAAGTACTTACAAAATCATTGTAAGGAACCATTGGGATATGGTGTGTGTGTGTGGGTGTGGGGGTGGGGGTGGGGGTGGGTGGGTGGGTGTGTGTGTGTGTGTGTGTGTGTGTGTGTGTGTGTGTGTGTGTGTGTGCGTGTGCGTGTGCGTGTGCGTGTGTGTGTGTGTATGTATGTATGTATGTATTTTTTTTTTATTTATTGTTAATATACAGCATGCCCCATTACTTAGTAATATTACATGCTTTTTCTTACATCTGTATAGTTTTAGATATTACAATATGTTAATTAACAAAGTTACAATTGTTTATAAGTTAAACTATTTGGCTGATTATGTTATTTGCAATGTTCGTTATAGTTTGTCAAAATCTATATTGTTTATGAAATATATAAATTCCTTAAGGTATTTGTTTCCCAGTTCATTGTTTGTTACCGGCCACTGTCCACCTTTGTTTATAATACTTTGTTTTAGTTTTTGTCTTTCAGTATCTAATAGAGAATACTCATATATTAAGTGGTTTACATTTTGGTTCTGATTTTGACACTTACACAAGGCACTTTCCGCTATCTTGAACCGATGATAGTATTCTCTGGTTTTTCCATGGCCTGTTAACATTGCTGTAACTTGTCCATTTAATGGTATCTTCTGTTTTAGGCGTTCTTGCACCAAGGGAAAAAACATTTTGGTGGTTCTTCCTTTTGAGGTTAAGTCCCATTGTTGTTGCCAAGTATGTAGTGCTCTCTCCGCTGCTTCCTTGATGATGTAGCTTCTTGGGATCTTGTTGTAGATCATCTCTCTGTTATCTTCTTGCGCGGCTTCTTTTGCTAATTTATCTGCTAGTTCGTTACCACGTAGCCCTACGTGGGCCTTTACCCATTTTATGTGTAATGTCCATCCATTTTCTTGTAGTTTCTTAATTTTAGCCTTTATTTCTTCTATTAAGCTGTTCCGAATTTGGCTGGTCTTGAGAAGATCTACTGTAATCTGACTGTCGGTGTACACTACACCTAATTTCTCTCCTACATTGAGTTCTTTGTTACTTTCTAGCTCTATAAGAGCCTGTAGAATAGCTATCTGTTCAGCTTGATTGTTTGAGCAATGGGCGCTA